>CM051384.1:8149641-8424641 GCA_028015245.1 Cardamine occulta
ATAATGATCGTCGTCTGCATCTGTAGAATTGACCAGTGGCGGCTGCTCGGTAGGTGCACTCGGCTGGGGTGGTTGATGTGCCTGAAGCTGTCAAAGCTCTTGTTGCCGCTCCAATTCTCGAGAAAGGTCGGGATTAGTGGCCGCCAAAATTCCGAACAAGGCGTTAAGACCCTGAACTTGGGATCTCATGCTATCTTGTTCGACCATCAAAGAACTAATCTTGGCGTTTGCAGCTGCTAAATAAAAACGAAGCTGGACCAGATCATCTGCGACTGAACGAACATGTGAAGAAGAAGCAATTCGGATGTCATGAACCGAACCCATACCTAAAGAGCGACCTTTCTTCTTCGGAACAACCTGAAAAAAAAATCGTCAATAAACAAAATATAAAAAAATTTATTTAAAATTTAAATTTGAAAATTAATCTTACCGATTCGAAGATCTGATCAGCTTCTAACGTACTTATCTCCACGGGAGTCCCATCCTCGATTTGCTGAGAAAGTTGTGTCTCGCGCTCAGTGATCCTCGTGGTGAGCTCGGTGTGGATCCTCTCGGATCTGACATCCACAAAAGCTCCATTCTTTTTCTTGTGGGTGTGCTCGAACAATCTTGGAAGAGAAGGAAGTGGTCCTCCATTAGCCTATAAATAAAATTATAAAAATAAAATATATTAATTTAAATAATACTAAATATAAAAAATATAATAATTAATTTTTTCCAAAAACTTTTTACCGGCTTGATGCGGGCACCCGCAAAAGGCGTTTGGCCGGATGTATGGGGAGTCGGTAAAAGTCCATCCGGACCAAGGGTAAGACGGGACTTTGAACAGTTCCCGGATTTGACAACAGAATTCGGGGAATTCCAAAACCGTACAAGTCCCTCCCATACAGCATCGGTGATGTAGATGGGTTTCAGATCTCCTAGTTGCCATTTCTCCTTCCACTCGGAGACCGTGTTAGCAAGTCGCTTCATCGCCTTTATGTTGAACTCTTTCTTCACTCTCTCGTTTATGGAAACTTCCCAATTCCATTTTTGCTACAAAAAAGATTAATTACAAAAGTTAAGTAAAAATTTAAATAATTTTTAATAAACATACCGCAAAACATTTGAACCATGTTTTCCTGATGTGATCAGGTACGAGAGACCCGTTGCGGTGAGGCTCAATGAAGTATCCCTTGATGATATCAGAAACGCTGCATCTGACCTTATTATCCACACCAAACCTAAACAAATGTAACATTAAATATGTATGAGTAATTAAATATTTATTATTAATGAACTAAAATTTAATAATTATATAAATAAAGAATTATAATTTACATACGAAAATGTGTTCAGTGGCCGGTTTGGATCCAACTTGTCCAATCCTTCTCGTCCTGGTTGGACAAGAAGATCCTCGACGGTATACCGTGAATATGGAGCTGTAGGAGGAACTAATAAATCCGGATGTGATGGGTCCTGACCCTGCTGAGTCTCTGATACAACAGGAGGTGGTGGGTCCTGACCCTGCTGAGTCTCTGGTACCGTGTCTGTAGAAGGGGCGGCTGAAGTAGATGGTATGTCAACAGATGTGGTAGCAGAAGAAGATACTTCTGCTCTAGTAGTGGTCGTGTCGGAACCTAAAAACGTCTCACTGTAATGTGGACGGTCGGCCCGTCGTCTCGCTAATGCGGAACTCCTAACCATATCTACACATACCTTTAAAATAAATTATATTAATATAGTTAACAATTTAAATTAAAATATAATCATTCTAATTAACTTATCAAAGCATCAACTTTACAATTCTAATTAAATTCTAACTATCTAACTTAAACTATTCAACCTAACAAATCTACAATTAAAACTAAATAATAAAAATAATAAAAAATTTACCTCAAATCGGATGTAGAGAGAGAAAATCTAACTAGAGAGATAGTGAGTTTGGATGGAATGAACGTCGGAAAGAGGGGGCCGTGTCCTCATATATATAGATTTTGTGTTTCTCGTTAATCCGTCGTAACGTTACGACGAATTTACGAGGCCACATCGTTAATACGTCGTAACCACTACGACGTATTAACGAGGCCACCTCGTAAATTCATCGTAATATTATTTAATACGATTAGATTAAAATTCGTCGTAACGGCCTCGTTATGTTATGACGAATTAACGAGGTGGTCTCATTAATACGTCGTAACCACTACGATGTATTAACGAGACCACCTTGTAAATTCATCATACCACTAAAAAGTTTTATTAAAAATTCGTCGTAATTTAATACGATTATATTAATAATTCGTTTTGTATTTTATTAAAAAGTTTCGTATTTTACGACGTATTTATCAGTCTGCATCGGTAATTCCTCGTAATTAATTAATCATTTAACGACGGGTTAACGACGAATCGGTTGTAAATCCGTTGGTTAGGCCCATATTGAAATGTAGAAAAACTTTAAAAATGATATATTGAAATTGAAAATATTATATATTGTAAATGTTAATTAATACAAAACACATAGAAACATTTAATTTTATATTGGATAGGATATTAATACTATACGATAGATTAACATAAATTAAACATATAAATAAACTGGAAGCATTTTAAACATAAACATAAATATTTGTTTCCTTCCATTTATCATGACGTAATGTACTACTCAATTTCTTCAGTATCATCCGACCCAACCTCATCTTCATGGTTTAACCAATTGTTTGGATTTCGATTAACACCACTGGGACCACTTTCTTGTATGAATGCTGTAGCAACGTTTTCTATAGATATTACCTGCCAAATTAACAAGTTAATGATAATATTTATAAATAAATAACCTTTAACAATAAAATTGTAACTTACATTGGTTATGTTATTCAGAGTAATGTTAAGACATGTTGTCGCCCATTCAAACTTAACAACTACAACCTCCTTTAGAAGCAACACTGAACCCTCCTTTATGTGCGGCCCATATTTGTTATCAGATAAAGCGGACCTATGAATGCTCGCTTGTACAGTACCAGTCGGATCCTACAAGAACACAAAAAGTACAATTAACATTTACTAAATATCTAATTGATTAATTAAGAACATCTAAAGACTAAAACTTATAATACAGTTTACCTTCATTATAACCATCGCATCCCCCAATCCATTATGAACCATTTTATGAATCACAGCTACCACAAAAGGAACGTGATACCATTGTGGTACACAAATCTTATGCAGCTCTTTTACCAGTGTCCACCTACATGTATGTCCACCTATATTCAAAATAAAATAAGTCAAATATATATTTATATATATATATATATATAATTGTTTATTGAGCAATCTAAAAAAACATTGTATACTAATAATTAATGCATGACATTTCAATTTACCTTGTTATGTTAGGTATTCAATTGTAGTCCTCCAAGGGACAACCATGAAAGAAGGATCTTCTGGCTCAACAACACAATTAACCATCTGTACATTTCTCTCATAAGAATTAAACATAGACTCGCTTATACCAGCACATTCTTGAAGCATTGATCGTTCAAGTTTTCTCCTTGCCCGTTCATCAGCTTGTCTCACACCTGCTGGACCAGGAACAAAAGATCTTTCATCATCCATAATTAATTAGTGTTTTACGAATAAATTTTTTTACTTATAAACGTTTATTGTATTGATATTGAAAATGGGAGGATGTGGTATTTATAGAAATATTCGAACTTGTTAGTGTTTTATTACGAGGAAATGACGAGGCGGCCTCGTTAATTCGTCGCAATAGATTACTCATTTAACAACGTTTTTACGACGATTCCATTGTAACTCCGTAATTAAATACTTTATACCCTAATCCAACACCACAAACCTAAACCACAAACATATGTTTTAATAATTTAGAAATTTTAAAAATGTTATTTGAAATTTAGAACCAACCATAAATCTAAACCACAAAAAAATGATAAATTGAAATTGAATAATATTTTATATTGGAAATGTTAACTATTACAAAACCCATATTATAAACATTTAATTATTATCATCAACTAAGTTGTCTGATGCCTCACTCGAATCTGTGCTTAGATTGTCACTTTCATCAAACTCTTCATTACCGTTGTCTTCTTCTGCATCATCATATGGGATGTCTTCAAATACTTGATTGTTGCGATCAATAAGTAAGATCTCATTTGTAGTTTGATTCGGTGTCGAAATATCACTACATAAATCTTGTTGCAATGCTTCTTCTCCTACGATTCGACCTCTAGGCTTCACCTTAATAGCTGATAACCAAGTGACTCCCGTCGTCCTAACTCTGGGATACGAAATGAAGCTTACTTGGTCTGCTTGAGATGCTAAGATGAAAGGTTCAAACTTGTTGTACCGTCTTGCCGCGTTAACATCCACAACTCCAAGTTTATTGGAATGAACACCTATGCCAATTGTTGGATCGAACCAATCACATTTGAAGAGTACACATTTCATCCCCACTAACCCAGCAAATTCAACTTCAATTATCTCTTGTATGATCCCATAAAAATCGATCTCTCCTTTCACACATACTCCATAGTTAACGGATGTATGATGTCTACTGTAGTCGTAAGCATGAAACGCATATCCTCGAGTAAAATACATTGGAGCAGTGGTTATCTTACTGATTGGACCTTGAAGCAAGTCATGAAACCATGGTGGATAATATGGATCATCATAATCAACCTGATAAATTCAAAGTAAAAATTTATTATCATTATCATTAATTAGTCTATAATGACTAATTAAAAATCAAATTTAAGATCGTACTTGAGTTTTCAACCACGGAATAAAGTGTTGATCTTTCCGCTTGTTGATTTCATCATCTGATATTCCCTCAATGGATTCTCGTACTTGATCCACGAATAAGCTGCAATTATTAAATTATAAGATAAATGTGTGTGCATAAAACTCATAAGTTACTATCTAAAACATTTTATATGTTATATATATATCTTTCACATGACCGCATTTCCTCACAATTTACAAGAATATATGTGTGTGCGCAATGACGATCTTCAGGAGATGTCCACCAAACTTCTTTTAATTGTCCAGATAGGCGTCCAATTTGCGAAAATATGTTTGGAACACCTTCTACTGCATAAGTTTGTGCCACACCTCCATCGTCATATCGTCGAGGAGCTCTTTTTCGTGTCCGAACTTTCGGCTAAAAATAGTATGACGAAAAGTGAGATGTTTATTGAGTTAAACTCCCTGCAATAATTGACCCTTCAACTCTTGCAAAGTTTTTTGCTTTCCCTTTTAAATTTTTCATGAAACGCTCAAACGGGTACATCCATCGATACTGAACAGGTCCACCTAGTGCCGCTTCATGAGGAAAGTGGACTGGAAGATGCTCCATAACATCAAAAAATATTGGAGGAAAAATCTTCTCCAAATTGCACAATAATATGGGAATGTTAGCTTCAAGTTGTTGAATTTCTTGTTCCATCAAGGTACGTGTACTAAGATCCCAGAAAAATACACCAATACCTGTTAAACGTAATATTATTTAAGTTTATTAGAAATATATATAATTATAAGCACGTATATATATATATGTATATAACTGCAAGTGTTTAATTAACATCTTCATCGATTATCTCTTTAAGTGCAAATGGAAGTAGTCCTTGCATAAACACATGACAATCATGACTCTTCATCCCTGAAAATTTTGTTCCTTCTTCAACACATCTAGAGAGATTAGAAACATAACCATCATGGAACTTCACATCTTCTTTCACCCATTTGAATAACGCTGTTTTTGCATTTCCCTTCAACATAAATATTGGAAATGGCACTTCACCCTCGTCTGTAATCTCCAACTCACTCCTAGAACAAATAGCAGGTAAGTCCATCCTTGAGTTTTTGCTATCTTTTGTCTTCTTTGCCACGTTTAATATTGTGTACATGATATTATCGAAAACGTTTTTCTCAATATGCATGACATCAAGATTGTGTCGTAGGAGATGATCCTTCCAATATGGAAGATCCCAAAATATGCTTTTCTTGTGCCAGTGGTGATGTTCTCCGTATCCGTCTAGCATATTACGTGGAGTATGCCAATTACCTCCACGCCTTACAGTTTCTTGAGCACCATAATGATCAATTTCCGCTTCAATTTGTTCTCCTGTTAAATACACAGGTGGAAGAGCACGTACAATAACGTTTTTCCGAAACAACTTCTTGTTTCTTCTATAAGGATGGTGCATTGGGAGGAACCAACGATGACAATCAAACCAACTAGTTTTCCTTCCATACTTCAGCTGAAATGCATCAGTTCTCCCAAGACAATACGGACAAGATAATCTTCCATGTGTTGTCCAACCTGACAACATCCCATAAGCAGGAAAGTCACTTATCGTCCACATAAGCACAACTTTCATAGTAAAATTCCTTTTCACCGAACAATCATAGGTTCGAACTCAACAATGCCATAACTCCTTCAATTCGTGTATTAGAGGTTGGAGAAATACATCTAGTGACCGCTTTGGATGTTTAAGACCAGGAACTAGGATACTAAGGAATAAAAATTTCTTTTCCATGCACATCCCTGGCGGAAGGTTGTAAGGCGTGACGATTACCGGCCACAAAGAATAATTTCTACCAGATATCCCAAATGGACTGAAACCATCAGTGCATAATCCAAGATAGACATTTCTGACGTTTCTAGCAAAATTAGGATATACCGTTTTAAAATGTTTTCACACCTTTGCATCTGATGGATGTGTGATCTCCCCTTCTGTTTGTGAATGTTCTCCATGCCATCTCATCGATGCAGCTGTCCTTTCAGACTGATACAATCTTTTCAACCTTTTTGTTATTGGTAGGTACCACAGCCGTTGGTACGGTACCTTATTCGTTCCGGCGCCTTGAGGTTTAAATCTTAGCTTCTTACAGAATCAACATTCCTGTAACTGAGCATCATCTTTCCAATAGATCATGCAATTATCAATGCAAACATCTATCATCTCAGAAGGCAACCCAAGACTATAAACCAGCTTTTGAATCTCATAGTATGATTCAGCAGACAAATTGTCTTCTGGCAAATACTCTTTGAATAATTCGGCCCATGCATCCATACAAACCTCCGCTAGATTATGATCAGTTTTAATGTTCATCATTCTAGATGCCAATGATAATTTTGACAAGCATAAATCCTTTGTAGATTGGCTGATTTGCAGCATCCAACATTTCATAGAACCGTTTCGCATCTAAATTAGGTTCCTTAATTGTATTATCAGCAAATGATGAAGTGGTTTGATTAAATGCATCTGTAACCATGTCATGAACCCTATCATGTTGTACATCACTCTGATCTACATGATAAGGATGAGCATAGTTATGCAAATTACTAGGTTCATCTCTACCCACAGCTTCAAAATTACTATTATTACTACTTTCTGCTTCATTCTGACCATAACCTTCCCCATATTGAAACCAAATATAATATTGGGGCATAAATCCTCTATTCAACAAATGCTTCCAAACATTTTCAATAAGAGCAAATCTTGAATTTTTACACTTTCGACAAGGACAGAACATTTTACCAATTTCTATGGTGAGTGGAGTCTGTCCGGCCTTATACATGAATAGCTCCAACCTGTTCATAAACTCTTCGGTTACGTTTCCCTCAGAATCTCTATGCTTATACATCCATCTTCGTTGCTTCCGTATATCATCTGCAGAAGACATTTTTTCGTGTTTAGTTTCAAAGGGATTGTTTTGTGTGATGTGTGATGTTGAGATAATGAAGGTGTGTTATTTATAGGAATTTTTCATGTTTGGTAGGTAGAAACATTACAAAGATTTTACAACAAATCATGTTAACGAGGAGGTACCATCGACTTTACGACTGATTTACGAGGCAAACTTCCATCGTAACAATCATAGTTTTACACGTTTTTACTTATCTAATAAATATACCTTGCAAATTCCTCGTTAAATTCATTCGTCGTAAATACGTTGTAAAGTTTACAACGTATTTACGACGAATACAAAGTTTATCTCGCAAATCCCTCGTAAAATAAATTCATCCTAAAAACGTTGTAAAGTTTACAACGTTTTTACGACGAATACCGTATTCGTCGTAATTGCGTCGCTAATTAGTCATTTATTTACATATATTTTACGACGAATAGTATAGACGTTATTTTACGACTAATTTACGATGAATCTGAAATTCGTTGTAACTTCGTTGTTATTCCGTTGCTAAGTTACGACGGAAATATTTCGATGTAAATTTTTGTCGCAACTCGTATGTTTTCTTGTAGTGAAGTTAGGTACACAAAAACGGTTTTCATAAAGTATTTCCCTCAAAAAGGTGTTTCGCTCAAGTGAAAGTCACTCGTTGAATTCTCCTATTTCCAATAGAATTAACAATCAAACCACGATGTATTTCTCTCATGAACCAAACAGTAAATCAAGTATAAATAATCGAAAGGAAGATAGATAGTTTAAGAGAACTTGAATAGTCGATTTGACCAGCTTGATTTTCCTCCTTTTTTTTTGAATGGCTCGATTACAACCTAAGGAAATATAAGATGATGAAAAGTGTAGTAAAATCAAAATCTGGTGAAGATTTCTTCAAGTCTGGCAAAGTCGAGTGAAGTCTGGTGAAGGTTTTCTTCAAGTCTTTCGAAGATTTCTTCAAGTCTACTGAAGTACGGTGAATTATTTTTTTTATTTTTTTGTTTTATGCAAATCGTGTGAAGAGAGAAGATGAAAGATTAAGAGTTATGTTACCAAACTTATGAGTGTATGCTCTACTACCACTTGATAAGATCCTCCAAGACCTTTCACTCAAAGTTGGTGGGGATATTCCTTGATTTAGATGGATTAATGAAAACTTCAAATAAACAAGGCGGTGGAACCTTAGAAAAATGATGCAGGTAGCGCCAACAGTGAGTATATGAAGTTTCCACCACCTGATACTAACTAATACCGCAAACAACTAACTTCATTCGGTAGAATGATCACACAAGTGTGGTGAAAAACACTTCATAAACTGGTTTGAACCCTCGGCTATGACACACCAAGACAGATCGAAAGTTCACAAGAAGCAAAGAGAATCACTCTCAAATATTTAATAGAAGGAAAAAGGTTGTTGTTTTCCCAAATGAGATTACATGAATAAAAATGAGAAGAAACTTGGCAACAAAGCCAAGTAATAAATTGTCTTGAAACCTGAAAAAAATAAAAGAGAGTCATTCAAATCTTAAACTTTAAATGTGACCCTTGAACTCCATTTTCGTCTCTCCTCTTTTAGCACAAAATAAAGTGATTATTTTGGACATCCTTGTGCTTGTACGAGATTCAGAATGGGCTGAGTAGCATTGAGATCCAATTTGCCTCATTAAAATCTTTCCTAGAACACCCATTCTGGCGATCGGCTTGGTGTTAGTGAGTGGTCCGTTGTTAACTGGCGTTGTGGCACCATTAGTAGCGCCGATCAGGGAATTGTCCACGAAAGGTGAATCTTGAAGAACTTCTGGTGGGATATGGCCATCAGGATGGTTGATGATATCTTCACTATCCATCTTCGAATTAGGGGTTTTTATAAGACATCCCCACAGATGGCGCCAATTTTTGAACCGTAAGTTCAAGTAGTCAAGAATCTAGGGTTTATGAGAAGTTTCGTTTATTTATTAGGAAAAAAGATTGATGGTTACAAAGAGATTCAGGGTTTATGATAAAAGAAGAACAAGAAATTATAGAGCTGCTTTCTAGATCTTCTTTAGGGACATTTCAGATGGTTTGAATGATGAAGAGCTCCTTTGCTTTTAGTGACTTTGGGTTGGTCTTAAGTTGGTTTGGGCTTCCCTAATGGGCTTTTCCGTCTCGCTCCCTGATCTTCCTTTTCTCTGTACTTCCTTTTTCCGATCAGGTTTCCCTTTTTAGTAGGTAGGTTCTTCAACCTTCATGGGTGATAAATTTTGTTTTTGCAACTGGTTTACCAAATGAACCCTATGCACGTTGTAATACAAGGGGTATCAATCTACGGAGACAAAAGGTTTATCACACTATGACTATAGGATTCTAATTTAATCTAAGGCGAAAAGAGTTTGTAGTTCTAAAACAAAATTTGAAACTATAAGAAGCGTGAAAATTACTAAAAGCGTTGTAGGAAATCAAATAATGAAAACCCTACTCTCGGGAAATGATAGATGAATCAGGCAATCAATTACTAACTAGTAGTGATTCTATCTCTTAGAGCTAACCCATTGGTCTTAGATCACAAAAGTATACAAATCCACATCCATGGTACTAATATCTTCTCTAATTACTTGGTAATCAATAACTACCGTTAGCTACCAAGTAATCAACGAGCATTACCAACAAGTCTAACTAACCACTTAACATCTTAACCAACTATTTCCATAGGTTAAGCATGCTAAGAACTTTAATATTTTGGTTCAAGATTTTTATCAAACAACTTGTGAGCATGAAAATACCTAAGCTCTAGACTACCAATTCATTGGCTAATCTAGGATTAAGAACACCTATTAAGCATGGATCTAAGAAGTTTCAAGCCTAAACTACATTATGAATAACCAATTACCCTAAATATACATTCCCAAGAGCTCTAAAATGACTACTCGCTCATCAACATGAAAACACAAATGAACTGGTTTGATTGATGCATAATAATGGTTAATAGAGGAATATATGAATGATTTAATTAAAAACAAAGAGATTTGATGCTTGAAAATAAAAAGATTCATACAAAGAGTTCTTACATCATGATCCTGGTGCACTATACCGCTACCCACTCCGATCATCAAAAATGCATCTCTTGTAATCATTCTTCACTCAATTTGATCCACTGCACTCCATAGTCCTATAAAAGAAGAATGCATATGCAAATGTGCACCTAATGTCCTAAATGAGGCATTTAAATGCATGAAACTAAAGCTAAATCAACCTTTAAAATCACTAAAAACTCAATATATCAACTCCCCCAAACTTATCTCAATGCAAAATTCTAATGGAACTCCTAAATTCAAGCAAAGAGTCAAAATCAAATAGAAGACATCTCTTTAACATTCATTAAGGTGTTTATATTGCAGTCTTGCTTAGGGAAATAAAATTACTCTCATTCGGTTTTGGGTTAAAGCTTTTTGAGGTGGGTTCAAAAGAGATGTTTTTCTTTGGGTGGTTTCTCTCAAAACATAGGAAGGCTAGTTAAATGCAAAATCCATATGAGAAGGGGAACAATTGATATATACAAAGCATAGCTCTCGTTATTCTATCCCACGAAACACATCCTAGTTTCTACCCTTTTCCATATTCTTCTGATTCTCTTTTCAACCCCAAGGCATTAGACTCTTTGGAATTTATAACACTCAACCTCATGATAAATGTCTTTTCTTAGTCTCCTAGGGAAAACCTTTTAGTTCAACACTTAGCTCTTTTCTTTCTCTTTTCTTTGTTTCATTAGCTCCCTACACTTTATCTTTGTACAATCTTAGGGTAACTACATTTTCTTTTCTTTTTCACACTTGAGACTTAGAGCTTTTTGGTCTATTACTGAGTTTCCTGAGAGACTCTTTTTCATAACAATGATCAAGCTTTTCTTTTCACCTTTTCTTTTCTTTCTTTCCCAACACCAAAATTAACTACCTAATCTAACCATTCAAGTCTTTCATTCCCATTCTAATTGTTAGACTTACCATTGCTAGCTAAAATGAGATCTAAACCTTTGTTGTTCCCGATACTCTCAAGTCTTTGCAAAATCATAGCATTCTCAATAAGAGACCTCACTCAACAAATCAATCAAAAGGGTTGAAAAAAATGGTTAAGGTTTAAGGGTAGGGGAACCACTCTAAAAGTGAGAATGACCATTTTGGTTAGCACAAGGGTGGTAAAAATTGATAAGAAAACCCGAATGTGACTTATAGTCTACCATGCATTACCATAAGCAAGAAGATTAAATTCAAATTAGGTTTAAGTTCATAGAGATGCTTCAAGTATCAAGTGAGCTTTACCAAAGTAGAAGTTGTATTTCGAAATATGCAAGAATGCAAAAGTGTTATGAGGTCGAGAAGCCCATATTTATATGTAAACCCTAAAACCTAATGAGTATAGAAAAAGGAATGAAATTGTCTTGCAGATCGATCGATCATAGTCAGGATCGATTGATCCCAGCTCCAAAATGCATCACATCATTTTCTTCGAGAATTGATCGATCCCAACTTCTCTTTCATTAATTAATTCTTGAAGCTTTAAACTGTCCAAAACTGGTCCAATTCCTCCTTTATCTTAAGTAATGACTCTAAATTTGTATTGACTCAAACAAAACAAAAAAAAGACACAAAACCCATACTATACTCAATAAAAGACTCGATAAACTAACGGAAATAATGGTTCAAAACCCATATAACCATGACACATAAGGTGTTCCAGAGTATAGCAAAGTAGTAGAGGTGGCTAATGACGATGGAAATATCATAGATGCAGAGATTAACATCTACAGGAAATTATGGACCAACTGTGCTGAGTTTCTCCCCAATGCAGCTGGTGTGCTGAGTTTCTCCCTAATGTAGCTGGTGATACACCTCTCTAGAGTCAAGCTACTGTTGACTTCTAGCTGACCTTCTCGGCTTGTCTTACTTGGGGACCTATCAGAGAGATATATGCAAAGGTTCCTTTGTTTGATATTGTATGGTTCTTGCAAGGCATTCCTCATAACGTGTTTACTACATAGTTTGCGGCGAAAGATAATCTCGCAAAGCATCACAGACTTGCTATTGGGGACCTCACCAACTGTGTATCCTCTGTGGTGATCCCAATTTTGATTTTTAAAATTGAAAATTAGGTTTTGTTTTTGGAAAAGGTTATATAATACTTGTTCCTTAGTTTGAATAGGATCTACATATATATGTTGGATAGTACGCATATTTGACGCGTGCGATTTTTATTCAACTATATATAAATATATATATGTATATTTATGTTTATAGAATGAAATCTAAAGATATTAAAATTTCCAGAAACAATACTTTCTCATTTTTATTTTTCTAAATATCATAATATTAATATAAATACTATAAAATTTATTTAGTTTTTAATACTACTTTTTGTCATATATTTACGGCAAAGTTTAGTAGTTATCTAAAATAACATATGTTAAATGAAATATTTTGAGAAGATTATTTGAATAACTTATATTAAGAAGAGTTTTGTTAAAAACATATATGGTATTAGTCAAAAAAAAAAAAAATACCAATAAAAGGTAAATTCACACTTTTTACTGATAAAAATGTGTCAACCTAGATAGACATTTTATATTCTATTTATCATAGGTGAGCCTATACATCAATAAAATGGAACAGAGAACTAAGTAGAACAACAAATTACAAAAAAAAAAAAAAAAAAAACAAATTAGATATGGGTCCTAGGAAGATTGACCGATCATTCATGTACCGTAGTCAATGCTTCGATGATATGGTTAAGCAAATTCATGAGAGGAAAACTTAACTCGGTCATATAATGAAAGAACTGGAAGAAAGCAAAGACCATGAGAAGGTATATGTTCTCACTTTAATCTTCTTTATATATTTTTCTCTTTTGGGGTTAAAATTTAAAATTTTGAATAAGAATAAGTTTACAACATTAATGGAATTCCTGCAGAAAATACAATTGAAGTAGCTACTTTTATGTTATAAATTATCATTACTTTTTTATATTAAATTTTTTATGGAATAATTTGGGTTTTTGGTTGTTGAATGAAGTGCTTTCTTTTATCTTTTTCTCTCTCTTATAGGTTTTTCATGTTAAATTATGTTTTATTTTTTGGTAATTTAAAATATTTGCGATAATACTTAATATAAATTGGCATAAAGCACCTCCTTGTTTTACAGTTGACATATAATTTCTCTATATATATTAGAGTGAATTCGCAGGATACCAAAAAATTTGAAAATATTTGACGTTATACCATACTATATCGCAGCATTGGAAAACAAGAGAAAGATAAATATTTTTTTGACCATTTACCCTTGAAATATCTCGTCATATTGATTTATATTGCTACAGCACTTGCTATTCGACAAAAAGGCAAAGAGGTTAAAACACTTATGGTTTTTCCACAACAAGAAATCTACCGCAAAACCGACAGAATTTCCAACGGACAATAATTCCGTCGGGAAAATCGATGGCTTCCCGACGGATTCCCGAGATTTGAAAATTCTGGGAATCCGTCGGAAATTTCCGATGGAACTATTTCCGTCCAAAAATTCCGACGGATTTCCGATGGATTGCTGAGGGATTTAAAAATATCAGAAATCCATCGAAATCCATCGGAATATCCGTCGTTATATTCCGACGGATTTCCGACGGATATGGGTATTTTTTTAATTTAATTGTTATTGACACGTGTAACCTCAAAACCATCAGAAATCCATCGGAAACACCGACGGATAATGAAAATGTAATCGCGAATATCTTTTCGTTTCCCGCGATGCCTAAATTTTCGCGACTCCGTCGGAAATCCATCGGAAATTTCTGACGGATTCTCGAAAATTTATGCGCGAACGTTCCCGAAACCTTATCGAGAACGTGCGTAATTTTTTTTTTTTTTAAAGAGATGGATTTCCGACGGATATATCCGTCGGAAATTTCGTAATATAATCCGACTTCGTCTTCTTCCTCCTCACTTTCGCAGAACGTTTCCAAAAAGCTTAAAAACCCTAAAATCGCCAAATCTCCATTACTAAGTCCGATCCTTCATCCCAATGGCTCAAAATCCCCCAAACTTGTAAGTTCTTAAGGTTATATTATGGATTGTTAGGTTTTGAGTTAGATTGATTGGTTTAGAAAATTAGAATTGTTAGAATTAGGTTTGTAATGTTAGATTTAGGATTTGGTTTGTTAGTTTTAGGATTTACCTACTTTATAACATGGATTGTTAGATAAATGATTTTGATTTGGAATTTTAGATTTGTTAGAATTTGTGGTTGAATTATTATGTTAAATAGTATTAAGTTTTGTTATGTTTATTGAAATTCTTTGTTTTGCTAATTTATTTATTTATTTAACTTATTTATAATTATTTTCATGCATTAAAATTTTCTTAATTTTGGTATGAATTATTATTTTTAGAAAATCAAATTTGTTTTTTGAAAATTTTTAATCATGTTAGTAATTTATAATTATTTCGATGAATTATTCATTCTTTTATAAATCATGGATTGTTTTGGAATAATAATGAATTTAAATTTTTATTATTTTGATAATGTATAATTTTTTCATGTAATATTCATGGATTTATAATTGTTTTGGAATTAATACTTATAAATATAAATTTATGATGATTTTAGTAATTTATAAGTATTTCCATAAATTATTCATTCTTTTATAAATGTATAATTATTTTGGACTAATAATGAATTTAAAATATTTATAAATGTATAACGGTGTCCAACCTTCCGCTCTCAGATTGCTCAAGGATGCGCATACCAGCAGGAAGAACCATGAAATCCAAGATCCGGTGGCTCGGGAGATCATTGACAACGTCACGAAGATGAGTGAAGACTTCTTCCTTTCTCAGCCACTCACCGAAGGAACGCCTCCAATGACCGAAGTTCCGTTCGAGAAGATTAACGAATTCGTCTATTAGGTAAGTAAAATATATGGACGCCATGAAGACGCAGCTGCAACACCTCGCAGAAGATCGAGAAGCGGATCGCCTCCAACGAGAAGCGGAACGCGAGAGAACCCACAAATTGGAGGCGGATCACCTGGCATTGCAGCAATGCATGGAAGAATTCTTTTCCCGATTTCCGCCATCGTAGTTTTAGTTTGTTTTAGTTTTTTTTTGTTTTTTATTTGAATTATTTTATAACTATTGAATTTTTATTTGAATTATTGCATTATTTTATAATTATTATTTCTTTAATTTTAATTTATATTAGAAGAAAAAAAATTTAAATTAATAAATTTATTTTTAAAATTCAATTAGTTAATTAAAAAAAAATTAAACAATTCCGTCGGAAATCCGTCGGTTTTTCATCCGTCGGAATTCCGTCAGTTTTATATCCGTCAGAATTCCGTCGGTATTTAAATATCAGAAATCCGTTGGAAATCCATCGGTTTTAAAGCCGTCGGAATTCCGTCGGTTTTAGATCCGTCGGAAATCTGTCGGTTTATAAATATCAGAAATCCATCGGTTTTAAACCGACGGAACACCGACGGATTAAAAATCGATGGATTTCCGACAGAATCCTGATTTCGGAAATCCGTCAGAATTTCTGACGGATTGCCGACGCAGCTCTTATTTCCGACGAGATAGAAGCGACGACAAAAACCGACAGATTTCTGACGGATTTTGCCAAATCCGACAGATTTCCGACGGAATTGGCCGTCAGTTTTGCAGTATTATTCTTGTTGTGTTCTGTTTGAAAAATTTACAATTTTGCCATCCCTCGTCTTACTTAATTCTCTTTAATATTTGGTATGGACTGTAATTAATCTATAAATTAATATATTTCTAATAAAATAGTGTAAAAGACAATTAATATAGTGTTACTATTTTTATTTTAAGATATTTTTCTTTCTTACAATAGAATAATTTTATATATTATAATGTGTGCTCTGTGATATAAAAGATACTTATATATATATATTTTATTGTTTACTTTGAATTTTTATTTTTATATATCGAATATTAAAAATACAAATAATCTTATCCGGGAATGGTTATGGTTTACAGAGATTGGTATGGTTAGAAAAAAGGGTTTTGGAGGCTAAACTCGTTGTTTTGATAAGTGTGAAGGCAAGGGAGTTGGCCTTGGTCATGGGCATTATGACCGAGGTGGTGGTGAAGGCTGGCCTCGGTCACGGGCCTTATAGCCGAGGTCACCAAGAGGCTTGATCTCGGTCATGCTCCATGTGACCGAGGTTGACAGGTCATCACTCTTCGGGTTATATTTTCCAAACGGCTAAATGGATTTCTTTTATTATTCTGAGGTGAATCTTGACTCTTCCAGCTTTCCATAGATATAAAGACCTATCAATTTGGTCCACGGGAAGGTCTTCAACGAATGACAAACCTCTGATGCTCTGAATCGTCCTTAAAACGGGTTTTGCTCCTTTTTGGTCCATTTTCTCTTAAAACCTGTAAAACCTCTTTGACACTAGAATATTCGATAATAGCCTATTTAGCCTTGAAAACACACCAAACTCTTTATAAAACCATATGAAAATGATAGTAAAAATAGGTGAAAATTCGATGTTATCAACTCCCCCAGACTTAGACTTTGCTTGTCCTCAATCAAACAAGAAAGTAAAGCCATGGCATAGAGGTTTTGAAAACCACGGGAACTCACTTATCTTTTTAAGAATCTCGTCCTCGCACTCCTCCTCACTGTATCTTTAGAACTTACTTTAGTACTTGCCCATAGGAGGCATCACTAACCCTTACTCCTAGTCCACGATCCAAAGGACTTTTGGCTTCACTGATATGCTCAAAGTTAAATCCCTAGAGCTACACCGCAAGTGCACATATATGCAATTGTAGTATACAGGGGTTGAATCCACAGAGACTCACAATATTTCATAATAGATTCTTTAGTTTTGAATTAACCTGAGTAAGAAAGGAGATAAATCAAAACAATGCAGAAAAGTAAATGAAGATGGTAGTATTCAAATGGGAAAATCGTCAAGCTCAGGGAATTTTTCAGGAATTCCGGAAATGTAAAACAATTGAATAGTTAGGATCAAATTAAATATCAGTTCTAGAACTCAAAGCACTAACTTAGAACTAACCAACTCTTGCTGTGAAAGTTCTCTATGCCTAAAATCTAAGAAACCAAATTCCTTTGTGAGACTTAAGATTTTAAACAAGCATTAAGTTCAAGTTTGATTTGTTCACAAATTATCCAATCCAAATTCCTTTGTAATTATCTAATTTGCTCACT
Source organism: Cardamine occulta (assembly GCA_028015245.1). Lineage (NCBI taxonomy): Eukaryota > Viridiplantae > Streptophyta > Magnoliopsida > Brassicales > Brassicaceae > Cardamine > Cardamine occulta. The sequence continues at coordinate 8,167,551 of CM051384.1, forward strand.
CAAAGTTTTGTCAGTTTTCAAATCACACAGTCATGCTAATTCAATAACCTAAGATCTAGATTCTTGGTGATCAGGCCAGATCTAGCATTAAGAACAACCTAGGTGAAGAACTTATAAAGTTATTAATCCTAACCAATCAATCAATATTACAAATCCATGACAACCCTAGTTAGAATCCTTGAACCTAACAAGTGATATACTGAAACAACCGCTCCCGTTTTTTTTTTTACCAAATAATTAATACTCACATAAATATGAATTATTCCCAAGCCAAATCAATTAAAATTCAACGAACTCATGAATAATAATTAATTCAATAATATAACCACTTTCTAAAATTTAACCGGAATTAAACAAATAAAATCACCAATTTATTCCACATGATTCTTCATCCTAAAAATCATAAACTAAATAAATTCAGCATTAATACTAAAATACCCAAACAAACAATCGAGTCTAGATCATCCCCTCTTCTTTGCCATGATTCCACGATTACTCTTTTTCTTTTCCTGCATCAAATAAAGGAGATGCAAAAGTATTTCGATAAATACTTAGTGAGACAATCCTCCCATCTACGAGATATACACACACAGGAAAATGCAACGTAAAAACACATGATCCAAATACCAATCATCCAGTCAAATAACATGCTATAGACTCTCATCCGATGGCCTCTACACAGGAAGACATGTTAATACATTGAAATCCCCACAGCTAATCTCATGGTCATGCACTCACCTTAGCTTAGGATATTTTTTGACACAAGGAAATAACAAGACACAGCAGCAACTACTTCACTCCTCCTTCACGCCAACACAGCCCCAAAAAGAACACATCAAAAAAATCAGTAACAAAGAAACTCTACAAAGGAGCAATCCAAGAGCTAGAAATATGCAGTTCCAAACGACTCTAAGTTCACTAAGATTCCAGTCTCATAATCCGATCTTCATCGTTCAAATCTTAGATAAATGAGTCAAGAACACCTCTGCAAAATATTAGCTCAAACTAAGAAAAATCCACGGTCAGATTTCCCAAACACTCAAGACAGTACCTGCTGTAAACTGAAATTGCCACTGCAGCAAACAGCCACTCTAAAACTCTAATTCCTGACGAACCAACCGTTGGAACACAAATCCCCCCGGTCAATCTCAATATCAGTGAGTCACGAAGCTTCCCTCAAAATTGTAGCAAGATCAGAACAAGTTTGAGCCTCTAAACGTTGTCTGAACAAACACCGGCGAAACTGATTTCCCCCCTCTTGCCTCCGATTTTTATCTCTTTCTTTCTCTTTTCTCTCATTAGGTGGAGGCCACGAAAATTAGAGAAGAAACTAGGACTAGGCGATTTTAGGGTTTCAATAGAGAAGAATTAGGCTTTTTGGTTTACTAAAATTAAACCAAGATTTAAACTAAACTAATAATTAATTAAAACCCCTTGGTTTAATTAATAAATCGACCAACCTAGTAAACCATTAAACCAACTGGAATTAACTGACTCCACTCCAATCCCGACATAAACTCTAATTTATTTATTGTTTCCATTTTTTTTTCTGGAACACGGGTGTTACATATACTCAGACATAATCAATGAAATCAAAGTCATGAATAAAATAGATATCATAATAAAACTCAAAAGAGAAATAGAAACAGAGGTTCAAGATCTTTTCTCACAAGTACATAGTAAAATCAGCCCCAAGCTCTCAATCTCTCAAAAAATCTCCTTGCGCAAAAGATAGATCTTTCCTCTCCACCTAAAACCCCTAATAATAAAACCACAAAAGATAGACACAACACGACTTGTGTCTTTTTGTAAATGGTAGTGAGGTTTTTGAGGCCTCGGGTTACTAAATAACCCTCATACCGTCGTAGTACAAAGGGTATCGAATCCACGGAGACTAAGGACTATACACTAAAGATGCAAGATTCTAAACTAATCTAGAGCAAATAAAAGAATTGGTTTGTTTTGGGTTTTTATGTTTTTAGATTAAGAAAGTAACATGCAAGAAAGAGAACAAAAGATAGAAATGTTGGATCATGGAATATACTATCAAATGAATGATTAACAATCAAATAATGATGACAAGATCGCTTTAAACATCATCCTAGAACATGGAATTCATAACTATGACTAATCCACTTTCGTGGCACTAATCACTTCACTAATCATGCAATTAAAAATAACTCTCGTTAGCAATTTTCATAATCAATGAGCATTAGGTAACAACTCCAATAAGTTCACTAATCACCCTAAACATCAACTCTCGTTGGCTAGGATGCGAAAAGCTCACAAAAGGCTAGGATCAAGCATTCAAAAATTCCTTTCGGATATGAAATGCTTAGGACTAGTTTTTAATCTCTCGATCCAAGACTAGCATTAAGAACTAACATATGTGAAGGATCTAACAAGGATCAACCTAATTCATCTCCATCTAACCATCAAGACAATTAACTAATGATGCTAATGCACACAATCTATGTTAATCCTTAAGTTAAGATATTTAATTATGATTAATCCTCTCTCAAGGCACTAATCACTTTGCTAATAACTAAATCAAGATCAAACTCTCATTTGTGAAGAAATGATTAGCAAGCATTAAGATCAATTTCAAATCAACCAATAAACACCTTAGACAACTACTCTCATAGGCTAAGAATGTAAATCCCTTATTTAGCTTTTTTGGGGAATTTCATCGAACACCTTGTGGGTGAGAAATTCCCTATGATCAAAACATACTTGATCAAGGTTTATCTAGAATTAAGAACACTAAATAAGGAAGGAAAACAATGATCTAGAACCTAAGCATCAACAATCAATCATCAATATCATCAAAATCAAGCAAATCATAATCCAACACAAAACTTAAACTCTAAACATGAAGAACAAAAGAGAAAGAGATATAAAGATTAAGAAGATGCACTAATATAAAGATAGAGTTGAAGAAATCTTCTCTAGAGTGGCATATGTATGAAGAACAATCAAAATCCCTCAAAAAAGAGAGTTTGGGTCGATCCCAACTCTTGGGAGAAGAAAACTTTCCCCCCCCCCCTTTTTTTAGAGTTAAGACAAGTATTTATGGGAAAAAGAGAAAATCGGATCCACCAGCGGTCTTGCTAGACCGGTACGGATGACCGCAATATCCCTTCGGTCATGTTTGACCGCTGGGTTTGTCCATGCAAAGTGTCAGGTGAAATCTTCGAAGTTCCATCGGTGTGTCTTGGCCGCTGGGTCTGACCGCTGTGCACTTATTCATCCATAACTCCTTAACGGCTCATCCAAATGACTCTATACCACCTCCATTGGAAAGCTAACTAAATTTCCTATAACTTTCATCAAGGGTTCTGGAGCTGAATCGCAAGGTAAGATCTTCATCTGAGCCGATCTTTGAGACACTTTTGAATGGTTCTTCTTCATCAACTTCTCTTCTTGATCCTTTTTCACTTCATTTGATCCCTCATCCAAGCTTCTAGCTTCTATATACCTAAAATGACTCAAAAGACTATGCAAAATGCATGAATGGAACCTAAGACTCTAAAATGTGATATAATGCTAAAGTGAGACTCAAATGCATATATACAATCATAAGTGATGAGAAAACTAACAAAATGTGATAAAAATTAATGTTAAAAACATGCAAAAATCATACTTATCAATTCCCCCAAACTTGCTTCTTGCTTGTCCGCAAGCAAACAACAAGAACAAGCCGTGAGAAAGGTTTGAAGGCGGAGATTCATAACCATGAGAAAGTTCACCAAGCTCCCAACACTATGCAGCCAAGATAATAAATTAAGCAACCGAATTAGAGCATCAAGCAATACAAGATCGAACCTCTAATCAACCGTCCTCTTTACTCTTATCGCAACTCCTAATTGTTTTTACTCTAAGATAGAAATCAAAGATCTCCACAAGCAATTACACAATCAACTCTTTAACATTCAATTAAGGTAGTAGCATGTATTCTCGCTAAGGAATTGTCAATCGCTTTCAATCGGTTTAGGGTAAGGCCATTTAGAGGTGGTTTCTCTTTAGATGAAGGGTTTCTCTCAAGAAAACAAGGAATGTTTGACATTAGGCAAAATCTATCTAAGAACGGAAACAATTCATGCATACAAGTTTAACCTCTATTGTTCTACCCGATCCTAGACTTTTGCTTTCTAATCAAACTCTCCCATTCTCATCTTAATCCTCATTCCTAGAGGCGTGTTTCTAAAACCCTTTTCTCTCTATTTTTTTCTTTCTTTCCATTCATTCACCACTGAATTCTCTTTTAACAACCTCTAAGGAAATCCTTTTTCCCATTCCATGTCATAGCTCTTTTTACAATTTTCTATTCTCCTTGGCCTCCTCATTATTTTCTTTTCTTTTTTCCTTTTATTGAGGAAGCAATCAAAGCATATTACAAAACATAGAGTCTAGAGTATATATCACAATTGGATTCCTTTAGACCTTCCCTTCTTCCCTTAACTTTCACTTTCTCCCCTTTTTATATATCTCTCAATTACCATCACCAAGCACAAACCACATAACATTCTACATATTATCTCAATTCCGCGCTTAGATGCTAGCCATTGATGTTCTAGCTCCTAAAAACAGAGGTTAAGCCTTGTCGTCTCCGATACTCTCAAGTTTTTGCCCATGTAAATATTATCAAGAAAAGACCTCACACACACAAGAGAATAACAATGGTCGGAACAAAGGTTTTGGGTTTTGGTGCGGGACTATCCTAATGATGGGGATAGCTACTTGAGTTAACAAAGGGTGGCAAAGTGAATAAGATAACTCAAGTATTTTAAGTGACCATGAAAGCACATTTCAAGCCCCTAAGCGAGATAATTAAGTTCAAATTAAGTTCCACTTAAGTAGAGTTGAAAGCAAGATAGCAAGTTTCGATTACGATTCTATCTTTCGAGTTGAAGAGATCAAAGAGCAAAGAATCAAGCATTTCAAGATCAATCAAGTACTACAAGACTATTATCAAGGTGATCATGTCTTAAGCTAAGAACTTCTCAATGGTGAATCTAATCATTGTCCCCTATGCAAATGTAAATGCAACCCTATATGCCTCTAGACTCGATCTTAATGTCAAATGGAATGCAAAAGCTATATGGAAATGTTTTTGGTTTTTTTTTTCAATTTTTTTAGCTTTTTCAATGCACATAAATGAATGTATGAGACTCAAGTATGCAAAAGGAAAAATAAGAAAACAAAACACAATGTCAAAAGACACAAACCCCTCCCCCAAACTTGAATCACACCATCTCGGTGTGACAAAAGCTTAAGAGAAGGTGAAACACAAAACAAACACAAAGAAGAAACCTAACGAAAATAAATGGTACCTTGAAGATTTGGAATTGAGGAGTTCGGAGTGTGGAATGTCTTACTCTATCTCCCTTTATTGAGTAGCTTGTTTTGTGTCACTAGCTTGACAATGGATATGCTCGGGGGAGTCCCCAAGGGTGGCGCGTTTAACGTCACTAGCTTGACGGTTGCCTCCTCTCGCTTTCTTCTTCCTTGAATGTCTCCTTCAATCATAGTTGTACACCTAAAAGATCAAGATCACAAGAGAAAAGAATCAAGAGTAACAACAAAAGAAAAAGAAAAAAAAACTCTAGTCTCAATTCAAATCCTAACTCTAATGGCAATCGCTTAGTCCCCGGCAACGGCGCCAATTTGGTAGTGAGGTTTTTGAGGCCTCGGGTTACCAAATAACCCTCATACCGTCGTAGTACAGAGGGTATCGAATCCACGGAGACTAAGGACTATACACTAAAGATTCAAGATTCTAAACTAATCTAGAGCAAATAAAAGAATTGGTTTGTTTTGGGTTTTTATGTTTTTAGATTAAAAAAATAACATGCAAGAAAGAGAACAAAAGATAGAAATGTTGGATCATGGAATATACTATCAAATGAATGATTAACAATCAAATAATGATGACAAGATCGCTTTAAACATCATCCTAGAACATGGAATTCATAACTATGACTAATCCACTTTCGTGGCACTAATCACTTCACTAATCATGCAATTAAAAATAACTCTCGTTAGCAATTTTCTTAATCAATGAGCATTAGGTAACAACTCCAATAAGTTCACTAATCACCCTAAACATCAACTCTCGTTGGCTAGGATGCGAAAAGCTCACAAAAGGCTAGGATCAAGCATTCAAAAATTCCTTTCGGATATGAAATGCTTAGGACTAGTTTTTAATCTCTCGATCCAAGACTAGCATTAAGAACTAACATATGTGAAGGATCTAACAAGGATCAACCTAATTCATCTCCATCTAACCATCAAGACAATTAACTAATGATGCTAATGCACACAATCTATGTTAATCCTTAAGTTAAGATATTTAATTATGATTAATCCTCTCTCAAGGCACTAATCACTTTGCTAATAACTAAATCAAGATCAAACTCTCATTTGTGAAGAAATGATTAGCAAGCATTAAGATCAATTTCAAATCAACCAATAAACACCTTAGACAACTACTCTCATAGGCTAAGAATGTAAATCCCTTATTTAGCTTTTTTGGGGAATTTCATCGAACACCTTGTGGGTGAGAAATTCCCTATGATCAAAACATACTTGATCAAGGTTTATCTAGAATTAAGAACACTAAATAAGGAAGGAAAACAATGATCTAGAACCTAAGCATCAACAATCAATCATCAATATCATCAAAATCAAGCAAATCATAATCCAACACAAAACTTAAACTCTAAACATGAAGAACAAAAGAGAAAGAGATATAAAGATTAAGAAGATGCACTAATATAAAGATAGAGTTGAAGAAATCTTCTCTAGAGTGGCATATGTATGAAGAACAATCAAAATCCCTCAAAAAAGAGAGTTTGGGTCGATCCCAACTCTTGGGAGAAGAAAACTTCCCCCCCCCTTTTTTTAGAGTTAAGACAAGTATTTATGGGAAAAAGAGAAAATCGGATCCACCAGCGGTCTTGCTAGACCGGTACGGATGACCGCAATATCCCTTCGGTCATGTTTGACCGCTTGGTTTGTCCATGCAAAGTGTCAGGTGAAATCTTCGAAGTTCCATCGGTGTGTCTTGGCCGCTGGGTCTGACCGCTGTGCACTTATTCATCCATAACTCCTTAACGGCTCATCCAAATGACTCTATACCACCTCCATTGGAAAGCTAACTAAATTTCCTATAACTTTCATCAAGGGTTCTGGAGCTGAATCGCAAGGTAAGATCTTCATCTGAGCCGATCTTTGAGACACTTTTGAATGGTTCTTCTTCATCAACTTCTCTTCTTGATCCTTTTTCACTTCATTTGATCCCTCATCCAAGCTTCTAGCTTCTATATACCTAAAATGACTCAAAAGACTATGCAAAATGCATGAATGGAACCTAAGACTCTAAAATATGATATAATGCTAAAGTGAGACTCAAATGCATATATACAATCATAAGTGATGAGAAAACTAACAAAATGTGATAAAAATTAATGTTAAAAACATGCAAAAATCATACTTATCAGTAAACAATAAAAACTTCTAGGCATAGTTGCAAATCTTCAAACTTGTAAATTTCTCGAGTGTGGCTTCAGCATGTGGCACGTGTCGATCGACACCAGGGGTCTGTCTAGGCACCAGCTTCAGCTTCTCAGCAACAATGCTCAAAAATTCTCCAAAAAGTCCAAAAGTTCTCAATTGCGTGTAAACCTGTAAAAGACTCTAATTGGACTCTTAAAGACACAATAAAGGACATATATCATGGCTTAAAAACAGTAAAAACAATGATATATCATTCACCATTGTCATCTCTTTACATAGATTGATTGAAAATAAAAAGCGGTGGTCTTACAAAAGGGAGATCGATCCGGAGGATGTCGACTTTCTTCTAACCAAGACATTCTTCGTATACTACCTTTTCTCTCCCTCTTCTCACTTCCAAGACAACCGGTTCTTCCCTACTTTTCAAGGGTTCATTGTATTTGTTTTGCCGGCAACTTGCTCGTTGGACAAGTTTCCATGAGGTCACAAAAGTTGCACGGTTCTACTCACTAAATCCCTTGGTTCACTTTGACGTTGTCAGTTTTTGTTTTGGTTTGTTTTGGGACGAGTATCAGCGAGTCTCCGAAAAATACACTGGTTTACAAACAAAATCCCTCAGTCACATTAACTATGTAGTTTCCCTTGGTGACAAGTATCCGCGAGACTCCAAAAGATGCACGGGTTTACGCACAAAAACCCTAGGTCACATCCACTAGGTCGTTTTGCTTTCTTGGTTTGGATTTTTGAGTTATGAAGGGGAAGGAGAGGTGAGGCTTACTGGTGAAGAAGTGAAATGTCTTATAAGGCTCGAATAGGTCTCTTCCAATGAATACCAAAACCCCTTAGTAAGAAATTAAAAGTCAGGTTAGGTTTAGATAAGATTTAGAGACAACGTTGGTTTAACCTATTTTCCAATATCAAGAGACTTTCATGAATGTTGAGTCATTCCATAGTTTTTCCTAACTTCGGTTCAGTGGCCAAGCTTCAAGTTATAAGAGTCTTAATCCAATTCAGATAATCCATCAAAACAAGTTCATAATTCCCTAACTATTTTGACTCAATAAAAAAAGAAAAAAAATTGACTCGATAAAAGGCATAAAATCAGCAAACTTATTGATGTAAAAAGTGGAAAAAGGTCTCTAGTCAACAAAATAGAAAGTAGCATTAGTAAAGGATGGACAATCCTTCCCCCAGACTTAAATCATACCGTCCTCGGTGGGAAAATAAGAAAGAGATGAGGATAAAAATTCATAAAGAAAGAGTTGAGTTTAAGAACAATTTCACCTCGAAAGAGATTGTTGGCGACTAACCGGTGTTTCTTTCTTTTTGTTGCTTGATATCAAATGAACTCGGTTTAGTTCATTGAATTCTTATTGATAAATCTCTAATTGCATCCTTCCTGAGACAAAAACCTAAAAACCATCAATAATCTTGGTAAATAAAGAAAATAAAAACAAACTTTAATATAGAATGGTGGTGGAAATGCTGGTGAGATGGTGGTGGTGATATCTCGCTGATGTCGTATGGGCCATGGTTGAGATATTTTTTGTGGTGACTTAAGTCTCCTATGATTGGTCCTCATAAGGTCGCAGCTTGATTGTGGAGTAGGCACAGAATAGTCGCAGAATGGTCCATGGAACAGTGTGTGAAACGTTCGCTGAACGGTCTATGGAAAGATAATGCAACAGTAGCGGAACAGTCCCGGGTCGCGGGTCTGGATGCGATCTTTAAAGTTGCCAATCTTGCGATCCAAGCTTCCTTTTCCAAAATTCCTTCAAACATTACTCCCAATATGTCCAACTTATCGGTAAATATTTGATCATAGCCCATTTGATCGAGCCAATTTGTGAATTCCATGGTCGTGGAACAGTAGTAGAACAGTCGCGATGCTCAAAAGTTGACAATTTTTCAATCAATATCACATTTATCAAAATTTCTTTGATCAGTACTCCCAAAATACCCAATTTATCATTAAATATTTGATCATCGGACAAATTTGATTTGTGGCAACTCCTTGTGAAATTTGCGGTCACGGAACGGTTACGTTCGTGGCTGTGGTGTCAAAAGTTACAAATCTTCCAATCCATACTCCATTTTTTGAAATTTCTTCGATTATCACTCTTGAAATACCCTGTTTCACGGTGAATATTTGATTGTACTTCATTTGACCAAGCAGATTTGAATTTTGGCGCGTCTTTGTGAATTCTACGATCACAGCACGGTCGAGGCTTCAGTCATGCAATGGCGAGACTTGGATTGGAGTAATCTTTGGAACTGGTCACGGGACGTGTGACTGGTCCAGAATCTTCATATGTCACCGGTCACAAGAGATGTGAATGGTCCGGGGCACAGGGCTTGCTTGGTGGGGACTCTCGGCATCAGTCAAGAGTGATTGTGATCGATCCGTCCTCTTTCACGTACATCAGACAAGGGAGTTGACGGTCCTATAAGTGGTGCTTGCAACCGTTTGAAAGCCTTGTGACCTTAGGGTGGTGAGGAGATAGCTTTGGGAAAGCTCTATAGGGTCCAGGAATGATCAAAATGGTGAAGACTCGACTTTGCTGATCAAGTGCGTCACGCTCTCACTAGCATCCATCATCTTGACATACCCAGCGGAAATATCATATAGATGCTTTATTCTATGCGTGGAACTAAGTGAAGCTCTCTCGAGAGATCTTCAAAACGCATCTCATGGAAAATCTCCTCTGCGAGATTGCTGAGAGTGTCCACCTAAAACGTATGTCCGTCTATGGTGGGTCATTTCACTAGCTTATCCAGATCAAAGTGCATAATCAAATCTCCCACATTCAGAGCTATCTTACCATTCCGCACATCAATGAATGCACCAGCTGTAGCCAAGAATGGCTTGCCTAGGATAAGAGGATCCTTAGGCTCATTGGTGTATCTCAGCACCACGAAGTTAGTGGGAATCATGCATTCCCCTATGCGCACAGGCACATCTTCCAACACACCTTCTGGAATCCTGATGCTTCTATCAGCTAAGATAAAAAAAATCCTTGTAGGCGTGAAGTCAGTCAAACCAAGACCTACAACAGCTGAGTGAGGCATCAAACTCATGTTATAACCCAGATCATATAGTGAACCTTTGAATATATCCTTGAATATGGTACAATCCAGAACAAAACTTCTTGGATCTTTTAGCTTCTCTGGAATTTTATTTTGAATCACAGCATTATAGACTTCAGAGATCATCATAACACCTTCCTCTACTCGCATACTCTCCGTAAGAAACTTCTTCAGACATCTCTTAACCACAGGGTGGTCTTGATGGCATCAATCAATGGAATCTCAATGGTGAGCTTTTCCATCATAGCCTTACACTTTGCTTCATACAGCTCCTATTTAGACTTTCTAGGATTCCTAGGGAAAGGTACCTTAGGCTTGTAGACTTGTTCTACTAAAATCTGTGGTTTTGCAGAACTTGGTTTCTCTGATGTGTCTTGGTATCAACCAACACCAGTGTTGTGTCGATCGACACTGGTTGATTGATTTGATCCTTCAGTTTTAGACTACTGGTGTCGATTGATTCAAGGTAGGGTGTCGGTCAATGCTGGTACTTTAGAACTCGGAGGTGGTTCATCTGACTGCTGGTGTCGATCGACACCAGGGGTGTGTCAATCGACACTGGTCCCTCATCTGCAGCATCTTCTTCAACTTCCTCTAACTCCACGAGTACATCAATACTTTAACCACTTCTAAGTATAGGATTAAGCTTCTTACTACTTCTCAACGTCATGGCATTGCACTAATACTTTGGGTTAGCATCTACTCTTCCTGGAAGAACTCCATGTTGTCATTTCACTGACCCAACAGTCTGCGCAACCTGAGTATCCAATTGCTTGACATGAGTGTTCAAAGCCTCAAACTTCCCATTCAAGTCCGTGTACAGAGCATCAATCTTTCCATTCAAAATCAATCGAAATCCTCTGCTGACCCTTCAAAATCTGCTCAAGCATGGACTTCATCTCACTTTGCTCGGTTGGTGCAGGAGGTGTCTAGTAGGACGAGAATCCATAGTTCCTAGTGAAACTACTGTTGCTCTAGAAAGGCTTCTGGGACTGCGGCTTGGAGACATAGCCACAAGAGTTTTGGTTACCTGAGTAAGTGTTCCTTGTTGATTACAAAATCTCTGACCCTGAAAACCAGTCCAACCAATGTAGTTCACATCCTTCTTCCTCTGGCTTGAAAGTTTCAACCTCTGCAGCAAACCGAACCGAACCGTCTTCTTATTCACCAGAATATTATGAACCGAATCCAACCTAGTCTTCAGCTCAGTAATCTGTTTTCCATCTATGTTCCCAGCTTGCTTCTGTCTCTCAAAATCAGCATTATTGGTGCTATTACTAGACAGCAAGTTCTCAATCAACACATAAGCTTCTTCTGGAGACCTTGTGTTGAAATTCTCGTTACTAGCAGAATCTAAAGCCATCTGATATCTCCAATCAACACCTCTGAAAAAAATACCCAATAGCTGAACCTCACTGAAACCATGATGCGGACAATCTCTCTGATAAGCTCTAAATCTCACCCAAGCAGCCTTGAATGCTTCAATAGGTCTCTGTGTGAACTGAGAGATGTTGTTCCTTAAATTCTCCGACCTCGCATCATCATAAAAGTTTCACAGAAAAGCTATCTTGGTATCCTCCCAATTGTTTAAAGACCTTGTAGGCAATTGCTTCAACCAATAAGCTGCTTCACCACTAAGAGAGTGTGGGAAAAGCTTACAAAAGAGGTAGTCATAGCTGACTCCATTGTGCTTTATGCTAGTCACCAGATCTTCGAACCTCTCAATGTGATCCATGGGGTGCTCATGAGAAAGCCCATGGAAAAAATGCTGTCTAACTAAGGTGTAGTACGACGGCTTCCGCTCAAAATCAGCTCGCTGGAAAGTAGGAAGTCGAATCGCAGACCTATTTGCATAGAACTGATCAGGCCTGTTGTTATCTCCAAGTGTTCTTCCTCTTCCCCCGCGCACTGGCGCGTTTTTTTGCATATTCTCTGCACGTGCAACAGCTACTGGCACAATGGGGTTCCCATTATCATCAAGTCTCTGCCCTTGGTTGTTGCACACATGACCCTCTTGGTCCCTAAGAACACCAGCATAATCCTGCGGTAAAATCACACGTTCAGCCATTTCTGCTGGTTTCTTTGCTTTCCTTCCTGCTCGTTCTAACTTTGCTAGCTCTTGATTAGGAAGAGACAAAAGCTGACTGTCTTTGTTGTTCCTGGTAGCACGCTTAGGGATACACCTGAAATACACAAGATAAAAAGAATAGAAAATATGTCCTCGGTAACGGCATCAAAAACTTGATATGCTCAAAGTTTAATCCCTAGAGCTACACCGCAAGTGCACATATATGCAATTGTAGTATACAGGGGTCGAATCCACAGAGACTCACAATATTTCACAATAGATTATTTAGTTTCGAATTAAGCTAAGTAAGATAGGAGATAAATCAAAATAATCTAGAAAAGTAAATGAAGATTATTGTATTCAAATGGGAAAATCGTCAATATCAGAGAATTTTTCAGGAATTCAGGAAATGTAAATCAGTTGACTAGTTAGGATCAAATTAATTACCAGTTCTAGAACTCAGAGCACTAACTTAGAACTAACCAACTCTTGCTGTGAAAGTTCTCTATGCCTAGAAGCTAAGAAACCAAATTCATTTGTGAGACTTAAGATTTTAAACAAGCATTAAGTTCAAGTTTGATTTGTTCACAAATTATCGAATCCAAATTCCTTTATAATTATCTAATTTTCTCACTCAAGGTTTTGTCAGTTTTCAAATCACACCGTCGTGCTAATTCAATAACCTAAAATCTAGATTCTAGGTGATCAGGCATTATCTAGCATTAAGGACAACCTAGGTGAAGAACTTATAAATTTATGAATCCTAATTAATCAATCAGTATTACAAATGCATGAAAACCCTAGTGAGAATCCCTGAACCTAACAAGTGATATACTCAGACATAATCAATGAAATCAAAGTCATGAATAAAATACATATCATAATAAATCTCAAAAGAGAAATAGAAATAGGGGTTCAAGATCTTCTCTCAGAAGTACAGAGGAAAATCAGCCCCAAGCTCTCAATCTCTTCAAAAGTCTCCTTGCACAAAAGATAGATCTCTCCTCTCCACCTAAAACCCCTAATTAATACTCTAAAACACGACTTGGGTCTATTTGTAAATAATAAAAACTTCTGGGCCTGTTGCGAATCTTTAAAACTTGTAAATTTTCGAGTGTGGCTTCAGCATGTGGCACGTGTCGATCGACACCCATGGTGGTGTCGATTGACACCAAGGGTCTGTCTAGGCACCAGCTTCAGCTTTTCAGCAACAATGCTCCAAAATTCTCCAAAAAGTCCATAAGTTCTCAAATGCGTGTAAACCTGTAAAAGACCCTAATAGGACTCTTAAAGACACATAAAAGACTAAATAAAGGACATATATCATGGCTTAAAAACAGTAAAAACCATGATATATCATTCACCATTGTCATCTCTTTACATAGATTGATTGAAAATAAAAAGCGGTGGTCTTACAAAAGGGATGTCGACTTTCTTCTAACTAAGACATTCTTTGTATACTACCTTTTCTATCCCTTTTCTCACTTCCAAGACAACCGGTTCTTCCCTTCTTTTCAAGGGTTCATTGTATTTTTTTTGCCTGCAACTTGCTCGTTGGACAAGTTTCCATGAGGTCACGAAAGTTGCACGGTTCTACTCACTAAATCCCTTGGTTCCCTTTGACGTTGTCGGTTTTTGTTTTGGTTTTTTTGGGACGAGTATCCGCGAGACTCCGAAAAATACACTGGTTTACGAACAAAATCCCTCGGTCAGATTAACTATGTAGTTTCCCTTGGTGACAAGTATCTGCAAGACTCCAAAAGATGCACGGATTTACGCACAAAATCCCTCGGTCACATCCACTATGTCGTTTTGCTTTCTTGGTTTGGATTTTTTGAGTTATGAAGGGGAAGGAGAGGTGAAGCTTACTGTTGAAGAAGTGAAATGTCTTATAAGGCTCGAATAGGTCTCTTCCAATGAATACCAAAACCCCTTAGTAAGAAATTAAAAGTGAGGTTAGGTATTGATAAGATTTAGAGACAACGTTGGTTTAACCTATTTTCCAATATCAAGAGACTTTCATGAATGTTGAATCAACCCAAAGTCTTTCCTGTTCAGTGGGCAAGCTTCGAGTCATAAGAGTCTTAATCCAATTCAGATAATCCATCAAAACAAGTTCATAATTCCCTAACTATTTTGACTCAATAAAAAAAAGAAAAAAATTTACTCGATAAAAGGCATAAAATCAGCAAACTTATCGATGTAAAAAGTGGAATTAGGGCTCTAGTCACCAAAATACAAAGTAGCATTAGTAAAGGATGCAACATCCTTCCCCCAAACTTAAATCATACCGTCCTCGGTGGGAAAATAAGAAAGAGATGAAGATGAAAATTCATAAGAAAGAGTTGAGTTTAAGAACAATTTCACTCGAAATAGATTGTTGGCCATTAACCGGTGTTTCTTTCTTTTTGTTGCTTGATATCAAATGAACTCGGTTTAGTTCATTGAATTCTTGTTGATAAATCTCTAATTGCATCCTTCCTGAAACAAAAACCTAAAAACCATCAATAATCTTGGTAAATAAAGAAAATAAAAACAAACCTAAATATAGAATGGTGGTGGAAATGCTGGTGAGATGGTGGTGGTGATGTCTCGTTGATGTCGTATGGGCCACGGTTGAGATATTTTTTGTGGTGACTTAAGTCTCCTATGATTGGTCTTTATAAGGTCGCAGCTTGGTCGTGGAGTAGTCACGGAATAGTCACAGAATGGTCCATGGAACAGTGTGTGAAACGTTAGCTGAACGGTCTGTGGAAAGATAGCACAACAGTAGCGGAACAGTCCCGGGTCGCGGGTCTGGATGCGGTACAGTCTGCGGAATGGATGCGATCTTTAAAGTTGCCAATCTTGAAATCCAAGCTTCCTTTTCCAAAATTTCTTCAAACATTACTCCCAATATGTCCAACTTATCGATAAATATTTGATCATAGCCCATTTGATCGAGCCAATTTGTTTTTGGCACCTCTTTGTGAATTCCTTGGTCGCAGACCGTTAGTAGAACAGTCGCGATGCTCAAAAGTTGACAATCTTTCAATCCATATCACATTTATCAAAATTTGTTTGATCAGTACTCCCAAATACCCAATTTATCATTAAATATTTGATTATCGGGCAAATTTGATTTGTGGCAACTCCTTGTGGAATTTGCGGTCACAGAACGGTTCCGTTAGCAGCTGTGGTGTCAAAAGTTGCAAATCTTCCAATCCATACTCCATTTTTTGAAATTTCTTCGATTATCACTCTTGAAATACCCTGTTTCACGGTGAATATTTGATTGTAGTTCATTTCATCAAGCAGCTTTGAATTTGGCACGTCTTTGTGAATTCTACGATCATGGCACGGTCGAGGCTTCAGTCATGGAATGGCGAGACTTGGATTGGGGTAATCTTTGGAACTGGTCACGGGACGTGTGACTGGTCCAGAATCTTCATATGGCACCGGTCACAAGAGATGTGAATGGTCCGGGGCACAGGGCTTGCTTGGTGGGGACTCTCGACATCGGTCAATAGTGATTGTGATCAATCCGTCCTCTTCCGTGTACATCGGACAAGGGAGTTGACCGTTCTATAGGTAGTGCTTGCCACCGTTTGAAAGCCTTGTGACCTTAGGGTGGTGAGGAGATAACTTTGGGAAAGCTCTATAGGGTCAAGGAATGATCAAAATGTTGAAGACTCGACTTTGCTGATGACCTTGGTCACAAGCCTTGTGACCTAGGTCGTCTTTCTTCATGACCTCAGTCATGGGCTATGTGACCGGGGTCGTCCCTCCTTGTGACCTCAGTCACGGAGTTGTGCTAGAGTAAGGTTCAGAAACTCCTCATGTAGAGCATCGAGGTTCATCTTCAAACTACTGAAACAGTAAAAACCAAAAAGAAAATCAAAAGCAAAGTGTCCTAAACATTACTCTAGTTCTTAGACTTGTAAACAAAAAATCTCTCCCTGGCAACGACGCCAAAAACTTGATGTGGTGCGAGGTGTGTATGTAATGCGTAGTCAAGTTTTCCTCAAATAACACAATGATATAACTGCAAGTGCACAGCCAAAACTATTGCAGTACTTAAGGTTATCGATCCCACAAAGAGAGAAGTTATGTTGCAAATCTAAAGGAACAAGTAATGCTAGAACTAAAATATAAAAGTCGGGGTTTTGTTGTGTCACACAACAAGTAAACTAAAAAGAAAAAAAAATGAATGTAAAACAATAAAGAGAAAGCGTTGGGCATTCAAGGGATATCAGGGTTTCGATGATCAATTCATTCAAGAAAAGTTCATGTAAATGCTTGTATACACCTAAGTGTCGGACTAAGAAATACAAAAGATCAATTAACCTATAATTCATAGATAAAACCGGTTGAGATCAATGTATTCTGTTACCCAACTTTCGCAGGCAACAACACATATATCAAAGCATTAATATCAAGTTCAATTATAATCCATAAAACTCCATAACTAAGTGGTATGTGCTTATTATGACGCGATACTCATCCAAACTAGGTTCTAGCAAACTAAGCAAGCGGATAGCAAAACCTAGATGCATGAAATCAGTGGCTAGTTCATGATTCTAGCTACATGCATTAAGAGAAAGCTCAAAATGAAAGAATAGTATAGACGATGATGCATGGACGATGAACTCGCCACGTAAACTACCTAGATGATCTCCCCCCTTTGATTAACCTTTTAAACCCAACAAGTAAACTACTCAAGCATGCTTAAAGGATTCATCAAAATAAGGTTTAAGTAATTCATAGATTTCATAAAATATAGAAAGAAAGGTTTAGAGATTACAAAGTAATAAGAGATTGAAGGAGAAAAGAGTTGGTGATCTTCTAGGGCTTTGGTGAGCAAGAGGGCTTCTGGAGCTTCTCTGTTCATCCTTAGGGTTCCTGGATTTGTGATGCAGTTTCTAAGAAGTCACACGAAACCCTAAAGCATAAGGTTAAGTATTTATAGGTCTTGGGGTCCAAGAGGTCGGTTTTACAGTTTTGGAGGCTAAACTCGTCGTTTGGTGGTGGTGAAGGCTGGCCTCGGTCATTGGCCTTATGATCGAGGTCACTAAGAGGCTTGATCTTGGTCACACTCCTAGTGACCGAGGTTGACAGGTTGTCACTCTTCGGGTTGTATCTTCCAAATGGCTGAATGGATTGCTTTGATTCTCTTCCAGGGTAAATCTTGACTCTTCCAGATTTCCATGGATATAAAGATCTCTTAATTTGGTCCTCGGGAAGGTCTTCAATGAATGCCAAACCTCTGATGTGCTGAAACTGCCTTAAAACGGGTTTTGCTCATTTTTTGTCTATTTTCCCTTAAAACCTGTAAAACCTCTTTGACACTAGAATATTTGATAATAGCCTATTTAGCCTTGAAAACACAGCAAGCTCTTTATAAAACTATATGAAAATGATAGTGAAAATAGGTAAAAATACGATGTTGCATTTCTTCACCAGTATGCTTCACCTCTACTTCCCTTTTGTAATTCAAAAATCAAAACCAAGAAAGCAAAACGACATAGTTGATGTGACCGAGGGATTTTGTGCATAAACCCATGCATCTTTCGAAGTTTCGTGGATACTCGTCCAAAAAGAAGCAGAACAAAAACTGACATCGTCAAAGTGAACCGAGGGATTTTGTTCGTAGACCCATGCATCTTTCGTTAACTCATGGAGACTTTTTCAACGAGCAAGCTGACAGCAGAAAAAATACAATGAACCCTAGAAAAGTAGGGAAGAACCAGTTGTCTTGAAAGTGAGAGGAGGGCGAGGAAAGGAAGTATAAGAATAAATTCTTAGTTAGAAGAAAGTCTATATCCTCTGGATCAATCTCCCTTTGGTAAGACCACCGCTTTTTATTTTTAATTAATCTATGTAAAGAGATGACAATGGTGAGGCCGAAAGTCCTTTAGATTATTGATGCTTCCTATGGGCAAGTACTAAAGTAAGTTCAAAAGTCACAGCGAGAGAAGTGCAAGGACGAGATTCCAAAGAGATAAAAGAGTTCGAGTGATTTTCAAAACCTCTCTTCCATGGCTTTACTTTCTTGTTCGCTAGAGGACAAGCAAAGTCTAAGTTTGGGGGAGTTGATAACATCTTATTTATATCTATTTTTACTATCATTTTCATTTGGATTTATAAAGAGTTTGGTGTGTTTTCAAGGCTAAATAGGCTATAACCCATTTTAAGTATTTGTCATTCTTTGAGAAGAAGACTGCTGTGGAATTATCACAATAAATTCTCAGAGGCTTGGCTATACTGTCAGCAATTCCAAGTCCTGAGATAAAGTTCCGCAGCCACAATGCATGAACCGTAGCCTCGAGACCGATCAATCACGGTATCGACTTTAATGTATTAGAACTATAGACTTTAATATGAACTTGAACTTTAATTATTGAACCGTTAATACATCGGCCACATTAACAGAAATACTCTTTTATTCTCCTTCGGTCCGATGTCCTCCGGTTAACTCCACTTGGAACAGAAACTGCATCAACGATAGTGCCGTGGTGGCTTCTCCTCACTTGGTCTCTCTTTAGATGCTGTAAAGTTTAGGTTTTAGGGTGGCTAATGAAGTTGCAACCCTAGGATATGTATTTATCCCTCTTCTTAACTCATTTTAGATGGTTTTAATGTGTTTGGGTTTGATCCACAAAAGGTTTTTTAGACTGGGTCAGTGATGTCACACTTTATGTTTCATTTTTTTTTTTGTTATGCATTCATCAAGTTCATCTCTTAAACTCGGCGTTAGTTGTTGTGTGCTTGAGGTTAAGAAAGCTCAAGTCTTGAGCCCTAAATACGTAAAATGGGATATTATTTTCATTGATATTTTGATCAATGCTACATCAATATTTTCAAATACTTGCTTAAGATTTAGCTATAATCTCGGTAAAACAATACTGGACCCAGAGAATGACTTATGAATACAAAAAATATTATTTATAGTTAGCTCTTCGTGGGCTCAATTTTTCTCCAGTCGTTTTTCTCCCACGTAGAAGTTCATGTTATAGTCAGGTTAGGTGGAGAAAATTACAAGAAGGGGAAAAAAGCTCTTCAGAATTGGAAGTGCTGTGTGTTGCATTTTTGAATTAATGAAACACCAGTTACACCACTTGCATTTTTGTTCATGATTTTAATTGAATAGGAATTGGAAGTGCTGTATGTTGCATTTTTGTATAGGCTATGTTGGCATTTTGGTGATACAGAAAATGAAAATGTTTTAGTTGTATCTACAATAAACATTTTGTATCTTTTGTTCAATACGTTTTTTTATAATGCAAATTAAATATAGAGATGAAATTTAATGTTATTATTTAGATGTTTGCTACATTTAATATAAAGCAACTAGCTTTTATCTTAAATAGATTCAGACAAAGCTGGGAACAAATATTTGGAAACAACTATGTGAAAATTCAGACATTGTCTCAATACTACCATCATCTAGCTTGAACACCTTAATACCATCTTCATCGGTGAAGTAAATAGATTTTTGCAAACATCCATAGTAGTCATGAGCCAAGACCGAGAAACTAGTATCAGTAAGCATCACAAATGCATTTTCTCCCAAAGACTTAACTACAACTAATTTCCCCACCACTACAAGAAAACAGCCGGAATCCGGGAATTCCATAGGAAATCCGTCGGTTTTTGCCGTCTGAACTATGTCATCGGAATTAAAAACTGCGTCAGAAATCCGTCTGAATTTCCGATGGATTTCCGACGGAATCTAGTTTGTGGACATCCGTCGCCAATCCGTCGGACATCCATCGGAATGTATTACGTCGGGTGTCCGTCGGGAATCCGTCGGAAATATTTCGACAGATTTCTGACGGAATTCCGATGTTTTAAACTGACGGTGACCGATAGATTACCGACGTTAATCCGACGGACAAAAACCGACAGATTTCCGACGGATCTGAAAACCGACGGATTTCCAATGGAATTCCGATGTTTTTGAACCGAAAGAGACCGACAGATTCCTGACGTATTACCGACGGATAGAAAACGATGGATTTCCGACGGATCTAAAAACCGACGGATTTCCGACGGAATGCGATGTTTTTTTTTTAATATAATATTTTGAAAAATCAATTAATTTTAAGAAAATTAAATTTTTTAAAAAGAAATGAAAAATAAAATTTAATAGTATTGAATATTATTGTAATTTTTTAATAATTAAAAAAAAAACATAAAATTGTTTATAATCCGAAAATGAAACTAAACGCCCGGTGGACGTGGTGGATATTGCGAAAAGATTCGTTCATCCGTTGGATCATCGCTTGTTGATCAGCTTCATATTTCGCCTGTTGCGCTTCGGCGTCTAACATATCAAAAAATCTTCTAGCTTCTACATTTGATTCTTCAACCCTATCCTCATCTATTACGGTCGATGACAAATTCTCTCTAAACGCATCATTCACCATCTCAACGGTACCAACACCAAAATCTACTTCCGTTCTATGTTCTCCTAAGCTATCCGCAACATAGGGTTCACTGCTACTACTACCATATTCAAAATTTCTTTCTCCATGTAGATACCAAATCTTGTAACCCGGCATAAATCCATTGCTATACAAGTGATGCCATACTAATTCTATCTTAACATTACGAGAATTGCGACAAATTGAACATGGACATTTCATCTTACCACTTGTTTTCACTCGCGGTTGATTTCCAGCAACGGCCATGAACTCGCATATACCTCGTGCATAACCATCGTTTAATAACTTCGACTCCGGATCAAATATTTCTTCATCCATCCACGATCTGAAATCTCTAGAAGATGACATCTCTCTCTACACGTTTTTTTAATAATTGTTGGGTAGAATTTTGTTGTTGTGATTGAATGAAGAAGTATGGTAACATATATATAATAACGCTTGCCGTCGGAAATCTGTCAGAATTTAACGGATATAATAACGGCTATAACAACGGCTATATTAACGTTCAAATATTCCGACAGATATTAATCCGACGGATTCCGTCGGAAATTACCGACGGCAAACCGACGGATTTTTGACAAGAACCGATGGATAGTAATCCGTCGGTTTTGCGGTAGATTTCTTGTAGTGCACTTCCTCCTCGTCCATTCTATAAACCTTAAAACCAACCGTTTTGGGACAATTACTCGCTGATCCTTTTGGAGCTTGCCAAATATTCGGCAAAAGGTGGTGCGTGTGAGGAACGCGCGGGGGTGAAGGCTGTAGGGTTGGAAGAAAGAACGGGTCAGAAATGAATTGTTGTCGTCGGTGATGGGAACGGAGGAACGCCAAGATCTGCAGATGCTACGGAAACGTATGACTTCGAGGACGGAGAACAAATGAACAACGATCAGGCCGAGGAGCTCCTCCGGTAGTTTTGACCAATCAGCCATTTCTGTCTCTCTCTCTCTTTCAGTTTCGCTACTTCAGTTGTTTTTATGAAACTTTTTTACGTTTGTAATTTAAAGGAAACCCTGATTTTGAATCCATGCATTAGGCTCCAAATGGTTGCGTAGTTTGCATATTAAAGAAATAAAATATGTGATAAGGTTCAACGGATCAATTCTTATGAAAGTATAATAAATTAGTAACTATAGATTTATTTCTATGTAGGTAGATTTAAAAGGATTTAAAGATTTGAATTGACTAGTAAATTAAATCAGTCAATTCTCTCTCGCTTTTTCTTTTATGCTATTTTGGTTGTTTGCAAGACAAAATAATATTATTACGCTTTGTACGTGGAAAGAAATGCTGTGATTTTAATTTCTTATATTAGGCTCCAAATGTTTGTGTGTTTACATTTTAAAAGAATAAAATATGTGAGAAAGTTTAATGGGGAAAATTTTAGGAAGACATTAAATCGGTAATATAGATTTACTTGATATAGCTAGATTTTAGGAAGATTAAATAAAAAAAATCTGAAACAACTAGTACAAATTTACGCAGTTTTTTTTTTTTGGCTCAGGTGGTTTATTTTTGTATTTATTGATTTAATTTCAAATTAAAATTTCACAGTAACAACTTTTATACATTTTTTTAGTTATCTAACACACCAGTACATATATAGAAAAGATATCAGTTCTACTGAATATAGATATATTTTTAGCTAATACTATTATAAATAGAGTGGCAATTTATATGGATGTAACAATTAAAGTAGTAAAAAAAATTGTTTCTTACATTTCAAACATTGCTTACTAACATGATCAACTTACACCACTTCTAGTGGTATATATAAAAAATTGCAGGTTTGACTCGCTTAAAAGGACTAGTCCTGTCAATTTAATTCATAACCCGTGGGTCCCAGCCCGTTAGATCCGCTGCGGGGCGGATGAGGATTAATTTGTATTTCAGATCGCAGGTCGCGAGTGCGGATCGAAACGTTTTTAGGTGGAGCGGGTGCAGATCATCATATTTTGTAAAGCGGGTTTGCGGGTACCAAAATTAAAAAAAGAATATTAAGTACTGTTATTTTATAAAATTTTGTAGTTAAATTTTAAATATATATATATATATATATTTTTTTTTTTGTCCAGAATTTTTTTTTTAAATTGGGAATTTCTTTTTTTAATACTAAAATTTTATTAATAAATATTAATTTTACTAAAATTATATATTATAAAATATTTATTTTTTATTATTATTTAAATATTTACGGGTTACCAGCGTGTATCCGCAGATGTAAGCGGGGCAGGTGTGGATTAATTAATTTTATTTGGTGGGTCACGGGTTACGGTTTGATGCAGGTAAAAAATTTATATAACCGGCTGCGGGGCGGGTCGCGAGTTGCGGGTTTGATCCGCTTGATAGGGTTATGAACAAGTAAGAGACAAGACGGGATGAAACACAATATAATAAGATTTATGTCCATCCGTACTAAGAATAAATCTAGATTCAATCATAAGTATAAATTGTCATAAATGTTTTTTTTTTTAAATACATGGACCCGATTAAATTAATTTTAATCATTTTGGCAATTTTATATACAAATTGATAGCTCACGAGTTTGGTGTAAATATTACCGATCACTAATCCGATTCATGGTTAATTCCGGTACAACATTCAGATCAGTCCGAGTGTCAAAATACTGATAAAATTATTATTATTATTAATATTTATAAACTTGATAAAAACTACACCTAATACATAATTGGTATGAATTTGGATTATATATGCTATATCTAATAAAATATTTATAAACATAACCCTGCACGTACGTGCGGGTCCGATTTTAGTACTACTATATATAGAGTGGCAATTTATATGGATGTAACAATTAAAGTAGTACAAAAAATTGTTTCTTACCTTTCAAACATTGCTTACTAACATGATCACCTTACACCACTTCTAGTAGTATATATAAAAAAGGTTTCAGCAAAACAATCATTGTAATAAAAATAATATTTAAATAAGAAATTATTTAAATACAACTCGAGAAAAATCTCAAAAAATATTTTCAAAGCTTAAAAATTTTGTAAAGTTCTAGAATTTAAAATAATACATTATCAGATTAAAAAATCAATGTATTTCCTTAAATTATTTAAAATTTTAAATAAGTCTAAAATTTAATATTTATACTGTAGATATAAAATATATATTATACCTTTTACGAAAAAAATTAATTCATTAGATATTCAAATACTTTATTACCATATATAAGGTAAATATCATATATTGTTATGAAAAAAATCCATATTATGTAGATACCAATTATCGGCTTATTAGAATGTTATAGAATCTTTGTTCATCAAGCTAAACCTTACCTTTCTATCCCTGTATATATTGTCTTATGACTCATGAATAATAACAAAAACAAGAAAATAATTCTCCAATCTCCAATGTTCACAACACGTTATCAGCACGAGCACAAAACTCTAACCACTAAAACTCTAACCTAAATTTGCACATAATTTTTGGTTATAAAATTGTACTATTTCTGTCATTAAATAAAACATTGTCTTATTCAAATTTTGCATAGAGTTATTTTAAATCAAATTTTGCATATATTTCATTATATCCCGGATTTTGTATAGATATGATTATATCTTGGATTTCGCACAAAACAGTTTTATTCAAGATTTTGCAAAAACATGATTTCATACGGATTTTACATGGACATAATTTCACACGAATTATACACAAAACAATTATTTTTATTAGTGCTAACATACTAGAATGATACTAATTTTTAAGATAAGTGCTAGTATAAAACCTTCAAAATTGACTTACTAGAATAATACTTATCTTCTGTAAAAAATCTGTAAAACCAAACTGAAAATTCATATTAACAGAAGTGCCATTTAGAATTAATATGTATAATATATTTTAAAATTTGTAAAAAAAACTGAAACAAAAATAAATAAGAATTACTTTTTACAAAATCCCTACTCTCCCTTTTCATCTCATTCACGAAAGTAAAAAAATTAAACCCTAAGATAACACAACCACCGCAGTTCTCTGCACCATCGCCGTTCTCTCCACTGCCATCTTTCTTCTCCACTGCCATCGTTTTTCTCCACCGCCGTCATCGCCATTCTGTTCTCAGTCATCGCCGGCCACTGTTGCTTACACCCACCTTGAAATTGCAAACCTTGAAACCTAAAAAATTTGAAATCCAGATCTTCCAACTCACCGGAAGTCCTCGCCGTGAAACCAGCAGCCTCGTCATCACCAGCCATGCCATCAGCTTGCGCCTACTTCGGTGGTCATCGGTAAGTTACTCCACCGGTGGTTTAATTTTGGTAACTTTTGATTTTTGGTTTCTAATGGAAATTTTGTTACAGATCTTGAAATCTAAAGTGGATTTACTTGCTAGAAGATGGAAAATTCTAGGAAGTGTGAATAACAACCACCGGCGCCTCCTTCAGATTCCGGTAAGAATTTCCTCAATTGTAAAAATTCCCGCCTAGATGTTTGTTGTAACATCCAAAATTTGAGAAAAAAAAACAATCAGATTTTGGGTTTAATTAATCAATTTAAAAAGTTTTGAACTTGTCTGATTTCAGGGAGATTTCTGATCAATTTAAAAATTTGAAGCAAGATCTGTAAATAGAGAAAAGAACAAGGACTGAAGTGCGAAATCGCGAAAATCTGGATGAATTCGAGTTCATCCTTTCCGAAATCTCTGGATAGTTTTTGGCAATTCGAATCTTCAGTTTCCAACCCCAAATATGCGTTTTAGAGCCCCAAATATTTACAAGCCGACTACGCTGTCAAATTGAACTTTTTGTGAGTTTTTGGGACCCTTTTTGCCTAAATCCGATTTGCATATTTTTGATAAGTTATGCTCTGAATCTGTGGTGATTTAGGTTGTTTGAGGCCTCATTTGTTGCTGCTTTAGTTCTGTGTCGTCCCAGCCATAGTAGAAGCGATTGGTAAGCTTCATCTTCTTCCTTCTTCAATTTTTCTTCCATGAAAGTGAGCTTCAAGCTCTTTAATTGTGGTTTTGTTTACAGGGAGAATTAGGATACAATCTATATCTCTCTAGAAACTTCTCGTTCTCCTGAATCCATCCCAAGTGATCGTTCCTCATTTGGTGTTCTGAGTTGATCGAATTTTGAGTTGTAAGTTCTCCGATCTGATACTTATCTCTTCTAATTGAAGATGTGTTAGTCTGGTTCTATTATATTTGAAACCGGTTCTGGGCTTTAATGAACACAACAAACAAGCGCATATAATCGAAAATAAATTTGGACATATTTTAGTTTTAAACCGAATGGAAATCAGGCCGGTTCAGTAAGTTTTAAACTGGTTTTCGGAATTTGGATTCCAGATTTAGATTGCGCTTGTAGAAAGCTTTCCAATGACATATTGAACGTATTTTTCTGATCAATGGTCGATTTTAGGTGCTTTATTTGGTGTTCAAGAGCTTTTCTAAACTTTTCATTAAGGGTTCGTTAAGCTGAAAATTTGTGTCGAGGTGAGTCTAACTCTCTTTTTAGTTATTATACAATGGTATAATATTTTAGAAAATTTTTGTGATGAGTAAATATTTGAATATTAATTCAATATATTAATTCGAATATGAACTAAGAATTGATTAAATTATTTGGAATTTGGAAATTATGTGATAATGTCTTCATGGGTTACTAGAAATTATGATTCTGATGATGAGATATGTTATTCTGTTAAGACCGGTATCAGCATGCTTCTCTGATTTAGCTAGCTCTATTGAGCAAATCTGTGGCGGCCGGCATTGTCAATAGATGTACTAGGTATTATGTTAGTCTGTTAGTGGTATTGAGGTCGGTTAATGCCGTGGACCGTACTTCTTTATCACTTTGTTAGGGGGCAGCATCCCTATCAAGTATATTATGTATATATTCTGTTTGTATATGGTTTAGGTGACAAATACTGGGGTCATACCATTATGCTATAGCATTGCTGGATATCTGGTTATTCTGTTCTGAAATATATGTCTGTTCTGATGATATAGATCTGTTATGATGAAGTTATTATGTTTTGATAATTTTATTTTAGAATTTATTGGATATGAATTCATGTTTTTTTAGTACCAAAACGTGAATATTTTTCTGTGCGGGATGAGACCGTGTTGGTACATGTTAGTCGGGTTGTAGTCTCACTGAACAATTCTTTTGCTGACCTAAGTTCTGATTTCCGTGCAGACGGTATTGAGGAGGAGCAGCGTGTAGCCGAAGTTTAGAGTGTTGAATTTGTTGTAGCGCGAGACTTGGTAGTTTTTTTATAAATTTTATTTGCTCTTATTTCTCAAGGATTTGTTTTTTATAAGGTTTGAGACATTGTCATTTTTTTTGAGAAAATAATTTTATTTAATTATTTTTAAAACATTTCTAAAAAAATAAAAATATTATTTTAGGATTTTTTTTGGGGTCGTTACATTTGTTTTGACTGCAGTTTTTCATAGAATTAGTGTTATCGCAGATTTGTATGCGCAGTTGTTACGTTTCCTTGGTGTGTGGTTAACGTACAATTTCATTCTTGTAATCGCATATTTTTTGTTAAGCTACTTATTCAATTGCAGATTTTTGTTATTGTTATTTCAGATTTTTTGGCTATTGATTTTCTTTGTTATTGCAGATTTTTGGTTTTTGATTTCATAGGCGATGAATGTTGTTCTATTGTTATGGCAGAGTTTTTGGAATGGATTTTCTTTGTTATTGCAGATTTTTGGTTATCGAATTTTTGTGTTATCGCAGATTATTGTTATATGTTGTATGTGTCATTGCAGATTTTGGTTGTCGATTTTTTGTAGTTATCGGAGATTTTTGTTATACATTTTATGATTTATCGCAGATTTTTATTATTCATGATTTGTGGTAAAGCCGGTTTTGTGTTTGTGGCTAACTGTAATTTTCACTTCATTTGTATAGGATTAGCTTCTTCGGGTGTTGTCTGTGAGTATCCTCCTCGATTGCATACAAAAGGAAAATCTCCATTACTAAATCATAGCATGAATCACTATTCATCAATGGCCAACTTGAGTATAGTGAAAGAAGAATTAGAAGACGATGTGTGGTCTCATTTGAAGAACTCTTGCATTGGGGTATTTGCCAAGTTTGCTGATTGGAAGTACACTTTTGCTTCTAAGAGAGTTGAGTACTTCTTGGCTAACCAGCTGTTGGTGGATGATGCGCAGGAGATATGGTCACTGATTGATGATCAACCTCTGCGATTCTCCCTCAATGAGTTTGCAGCTATCACCGGTCTTTACTGTGCTCCAATTCTACCATTTGGGGTATGTGCTCTTAGTCACAAAGAGTTTGGGAGAGAGATGGAAATATCTACAGCAACATGACCGACATATAACGAGTTATTGGCTGTAATGTCTAAAAGGCATCTTTGGCATTTTGATAAGAGGCTTATGGTGGCACAGTTATGTTTCCTGTCAGTTGCCGTACTTGACATCAATAAGGGATCTAGGATATCACTGGAATCTCCTAAAAGAGTTCTTGACAAAGAGGCTTTTGAGAAGTATCTGTGGGGTCGAGTAGCTTTTGAGAGGTTGATTGATTCGATCAAGATTATTCATTGTAAAGAAAAATGTTATACGCTCCAAGGACCAGTTCATGTTTTATTGACTTGGGTGTATGAGCACGTTGTTGGTTAAGGAGAAACTTATTGGGATAGAAGGCTGAAGAAAATGAAGAAGATCCTGACGAGGTTCCACATCTAAATTGGTTATATGCTCGGAAAAAGATTAAGTTCGATGAATTCATAAGGAAGGAGAAGGCTGATCATGGAAAAGTAAGTATATGTCACTTGTTCCTAAATAAATTATTTGAAAAGTAATATGTTTGCTAATTCTTTAATTATTCAATGTAGGTGCAGGGGAAACATATGGTACAAGTACCAATTTGGGATATGTTCCCAATGGGCAAGATAGATCCATTAGTGACAAACTTGGTTGAAGATATCATCAATGGTAAGTGACATGCCAACGGTTGGTCTGAAGATGCAAAGAAAAAAAAGGAAAGTCATTGTTGGAGAAAAAAAAAATGATGAAGTTGATGATGTTGAAACGTCTAACAAGAAGAAGAAGATGAAAGGGGAGGACCATGTAGATGTATGGTGATCTATTTCCATTCTTCAAGCTAATTGTTAAATGTTTTATAGTTGGAACATAATGGTGATTAGGTGATTGCAGCCTCTTTAAAATTTCTAAAACGGCTTTGTTTGGTTATATAAATTGTGTGGCATAGATTTTTTATTTAAACCTAAAACAGTTCTTAGGCTTCCATGTTCTGCCACTATATATCTCTTTCTTATCATTGGTTATGTTTTTTTGGTTTTGATTTTGTAGGATGCTGAAGACAATCCTGTGGACATGCTGGGGATGTTTAAGATGGTGGAGAGGGTGAGTAGCACTGTTGAGGACATGAAGTATTTGATGGGTGATTTGACGAAGTGAGTGGAAGCAAATGAGAGAAATAAGGATGAAGAAAAGGAGTTTCGTACCATGTTTTCAAGGATGAAAAAATATTTGGAAGATGTCGAAAAAGTTCAAGCAAAGGAGGCCGTGGAGTCAACCAAAAAATCAGTTGATGAAGTGACAAGTGCAGCACCTGTAAGTTAGATATCATATGTTGAAAAAAATCTCATGTCACTTAGAAATTTCGTGTTTGTATTGTGTTCACCATGTGTTGCTAAGCGTGTTTGTAGTGGATATGTGTATGATGATGTATCAAAAATGATGACTAATTGCTTAATCAGATTAAACTCTTATATCAATATTTTCTTTTTAATAGTTTTATTTGATATGATAATTGGTTACAAATTCTATGTTTTTTAAAGTCATTGATGGTAGAAGTGAATCAAACATCCAACAATGAGTTCCCAATTACAAGAGTGCTAAAGAAAGGGAAAGAAAATAAAGTTGAAAAGCCACAAAAGAAAGGAGAGAAAGTAAAACATCAGGCTGTAGTTGCTAAAAAGATGTCACCAAAAAGGTTGTACTGAAGGTAGAGAAGACAGATGGAGAGAAGAAGACGAAAGTTGAGGCATCAAATTCTCAAGATTCTGTATGGTCAAACCCCAAACATAAGGAGGCTAGCAAGGCGATGGACATGACACTAGACAGCCAACTTAATCTCACGTCAGAGCTGGATGTTTCGACTCCAAAGGTAAGACGTGAATTGAAGCTGCGGGTTCTTAGAAATACCCATTTGTCGGTAACTCTACAGTGAAGCGCATCATAGCAGGTGTTACTGTCTCTCCTGCTGCTTACGATCCTTTTGAAGTTGTTGAAGAGTTTCTACTGAGAAACTAATGAAATACTTAAAGACCAATGAGTAAGTAATCAAATATGTTGGCTATTAAATTTGTGGATAATTTCAGATTTATGATCATTTGCAATATTAACTCTTTGTTAAATTGATTTGTAGGGAAAAAACTCTTCAACCCAAGGATGTACAATGCAAATTTTACTTGTCCCTCATTATTCGTATGACTGAATGGCCTGGTAGTATGTATGGATGGTTGTCTAGTAATGTAAGTAATATCGGTAATCCTTTTTGTTGGTTGTTAAAGTATAATTGTTAGATTATGAGTAGGTTTTTCCTTTCCATCATTATGGCCGCTATATATTTTCCATGGCTGCTATATATTTTCCATGGTGTTCTATGTTTATGGCCGCTTTATATTTTCAATCATGGAATAATAATGTTTTCTGTTTCTTTTTTTTTTGCAGCACATTTCTGTGGTAATGTCTTATGTGTGATCCTAGTTCTTTCTGCAGTCAGCGTATAGCCTTCTTGGATTCTTTATTCATCACTAGGATAAATAGAGATTACAAGAACTATATGGCTGATTGTAAGAAGTTTGTATTCCACAAAAACTACATAGAAAACATTGATGGATCACATAACTTAGTTTGTTGAAAAATCATTTCCATGATTCATCATTTTCAGTATCTACCACGGCAAAAGCTGTAGGAAATATCTGAAAATTACCATCTTTAGCCGTTGCAGTAAGAAGTGTACCTTTATATTTTCCTGGTAAGAAAGTACCATCAATGACCACAACTTTCCTCATTAATGGAAATCTGGTATTGCTTGCACCAAATGCCATAAACAAATGCTTGTACCATTGGTTTTCATCAACTTCAAGTCGCGTAAGTGTCCCATGATTTGTTTTGCATATCATATATAAGTAAGCAGGCAGCTGGCCATATCTACTCTCTCAAGAACCACTAACCAGTTCTCTCGCATGTCGTAGTGTTCGGTAAGCCTTCCAATAATCCATCTAAAAATTAAATGCGAAACAGTGGATTTAGTTGTCATTTACAAGATGCAACCAAAACTATATAGTAGGCGTAGTCAATATCTTGATATGAAATCATTTAGTAAGTGCCTCGACAACATGCATTAGCCTAACAGTTGGTCCAATTCCACCGACGTAATCCTTGTATAAGAAGGCAAATATCTCATGATTTGCTTGTCGTGAAGATGCAGACCGATTAGTAACTGAACATGTATGTTCAGCAACATACACACAAACATAAAATTTTATATCATCTCCTTTTAGTGCTGCTCGTAGCCTCCAAGTACACCCTTTCACCCAACACTTGACAATCAATATTGATGGTGTTTGAATAACTTGCGAAAATCAAAACTCTGAAGTACCGTTAAGATTTTCAACCTTGTCTCCAAATGCTCTTTCGTTGCATAACATTGTCCCACAGCTACATTCACGGAAGACATCTCTAAATTAATTAAATCAGGTAAATCATTAGGTTGATGTAAGAATGTCATTGCCTTGCTTTTTTCTTCATAGGTATCTGATATGCTCAAAGTTTAAACCCTAGAGCTACACCGCAAGTGCACAGATATGCAATTGTAGTATATAGGGGTCGAATCCACAGAGACTCACAATATTTAACAATATATTCTTTTAGTTTCGAATTAAGCTAAGTAAGATAGGTGATAAATGAAAACAATGCAGAAAAGTAAATGAGAGTTGTTTTATTCAAATGGGAAAAACGTCAAGCTCAGGGAATTTCTCAGGAATTCAGGAAATGTAAATCAAAGAATTGGCTAGGATCAAATTAAATTCCAGTTCTAGAACTCCAAACACTAACCTAGAACTAACCAACTCCCGCTGTGAAAGTTCTCTATGCTTAAAACCTAAGAAACCAAATTCCTTTGTGAGACTTCAAGTTTTAAACAAGCATTAAGTTCAAGTTTGATTTGTTCACAAATTATCTAATCCAAATTCCTTTGTAATTATCTAATTTGCTCACTCTAAGTTCTGTCAAGTTTCAAATCACACCGTCGTGCTAATTCAATAACCTAAGATCTAGATGCATAGTTGATCAGGCTAGATCTAGCATTAAGAACAACCTAAGTGAAGAACTCATAAAGTTGTGAATCCTAACCAATCAATCAAAGTTACAAATCCATGAAAACCCTAATGAGAATCCCTGAACCTAACAAGTCATCTACTCAGACATAATCAATGATAACATGAACATGAATATAATAGATATCATAAATAAACTAAAAGGGAAATAGAAACAATGGTTCAAGATCTTCTCTCAGAAGTACAGAGTAAATCAGCCCCAAGCTCTGAATCTCTCTCAAAGTCTCCTTGCAAAAAAGCTTTGATACATAGATAAGAACTAAAAACCCTAATAAAGACTAAGAAACATGAGTTGAGTCATTTTGTAAATAATAGAAATTTCTGGGCAAAGTTGCAAATCTTCAAAACTTGTAAAATTTCTGGGTGGTGTCGATCGACACCAGGGGTCTATGCGTACTCCAGCTTCAGCATCTCAGCAACAATGCTCCAAAATGCTCCATAAGGTCCAAAAATCTCCAAATACGTGTAAACCTGTAAAAGACTCTACTAGGACTCTAAAGACACATAAAAGACTCAATTAAGGACATATATCATGGCTTAAAAACCGTAAAAACTATGATATATCAACTCCCCCAGACTTAGCGTTTTGCTTGCCCTCAAGCAAACATAGAACCCAACCAGAGAAAGAAGTTTGAAAACACAGAAACTCATTTCATCATAAGAGCACCACACTCACATTCACCATAGTACACCACTAAGAATTCTTACCTGACAGGATCCAGACCACCATGTATTTCACTGTAGACATTCGCAGCTTTACAGATTCAACCCATAATTTCGCAACATAGTCCATAAGCCCTCATCGCTGGGTCTCATCTCTGATTTCAATGTCAAGGACCTTCTAGACTCATTCCCATACTATACAATGACACAACGACCATTACAGAACTTTTTGATACTCTTTCTCTCCCCCAGACTTGTTATTTTTCTGATTCTCTATGTGTTTTTTTGACAAAGGTGTAGGCGAATAATGGCATCACGGGAAATTTTCCTAACCTCGCATCCAACCTTCATGTGATCGTCTCTTTCAAAGTAAAATAATGAGGTCATTGGAAATTTTCCTACCCCTTTACTTGAAAGAAAGTCATCTCATCTTTTTTTTTTCTTTTTTTTTTAGAATAAGGGAGAGGAGTATCGTTTCATATACATGGGTCGTTCTGCTGTTAAGTATGAACGAGGAGTCAAGCCCTAAGAGCATCAATCACATTAATGAGGTAAAAAGAAAAATTAGGCTTTAGTGGATTTTTGCTGGACATATGGACGTCTCTAGTCAACCGGTCATACTTGGGTTTTTCCATTAGTCTCGGATGTCAGTCAAGTTCAAACCAAATGGTTACTTAAGTTCTTGCAAAATGTGGTGGTTTCCTCGTAAAATCCTAGTTTCATACTGAATTTGACTCAATAAAACAAAGACTCAATTGACTCTTAAGAAAAGAAAAGATAATGTTAGTAACTACCTCCCCCAGACTTAAACGCCATTGTCCCAGTGTTATAGAAGCATGAGTTCGGTAAAAAGGGAAAACGAAAAACTCTGAATAAAGGAAAATAAAAATTACCTACGCATGGTCCCTGTGTCGATCGACACAAGCTTAAATCGACATTGGTGGTATGAGTTTTGTGGTGGTGTTAACCGACACATCTAGTGGTGTCGATCGACACCAACCATATGCATCAACACAGATTTTCGCAAACGGGTGGAATAAGAACCTGTGAGCTATGATAAACAACTCAAAACCAAACATAAGAACTGCAACATAACATCATAATCCATTCCCAGAGTTAAATGACAAAGATAAAGAGAAAAACTAAAAGAAAACATAAAAATGTCATAAAGCTAAAAAAACAAAAACAGAAAAGCTAAAAGGGAAAGAAAAAAAAAACCAGAAAAAAACTGAAAAGCAGGAGGAAGCTAATCCTCATCGTCGTCCCAATCAGAAGTAGCAGCAGCGGAGGTGGAATGCGGAGTGTCTGGGTTGAGGGAGGAGGCAGTGCCTTCATGACGATCTGTGGGGTGCAACCACAGTGAGGTCTAGCAGCAACTGTCTTCAAAATCTGTTGCAGACTTTGAACCACATATCTTCGGAAAAGCCAAGTCATAACTCAGGTCATCGGGTTCCTGAGGCATTTGTGTCTCGAAGGCGAGGAGCATAGGTGTAATGGGAGTGGATCCGGAAGATGTGGATCGCTTACGCTTCCAAGAGGAAAGTGCGTCGGTTAGAATCTCGTGGTCAATCAGAAAACGAAGGTCAGCGAGGGTGGATAGGGAAGTGAGGTTGAACCGAGGTAGCTGCAGGTGGTGAGTCCCCGTGAGGTTAGTGAAAACGTACATCCAACTACCGGTGAGCATACCGGTGTGCTTCAAATAGGCTCAAGATTAATCTCACAATGCTTCAAGTCTTTCTTGGATATGACTTGTGCAGACTCAAGATTGATCTCACAATGCTGAAAGATTGGGGTGAGCAAGCTTCATATCGTCCCCTTTTTCCTCTTGTCCGTGAAGGGCTTCCACTGCAGACCTACGAGATGATGAGCAAAAAGAGCGCCAAAGTTAATATCATGCTTAGCTGGGAATGCAGTGGAGTATTCATGCTCTGTCAGGTGGCCCACTGCATAATGAAGCATGATCAGCTCCTGAAGTCGCATCTTGGCCACCTCAGATTTGCATAAGATTGTGCTACCAACGAGCTTAGCAAGGTAACGGAGCATGGGATGGCGAATATCCAACTGCTTCGATGTCTTGGAATTGTAGTCACCAATGCCAAAGTTACCCCAAAAGACCTGCTGATTAGGAAAATCACTCGGAATTGCCATCCTCTTAGCAGTATCTCGGAACTTGTAGATGCGGCACAATGTGGGGAAAGGTATCCTGTAGCGCCTCCCGCGAAGCATGAAAGTGATAGTGTCATGCTGAGCAGTCTTGTTAGCAGCATATTCATAGTAGACACAAACTGTGGTGAGAAACTGGCGGACCAAATCTGGATAGAGCTTGTAGTACGTAGTGCCCATAGTCCCTATGCCCATTCGCTTCAAACAAAGCTTAACTTCGGCAGCAATACCCATGCTTGTCAATGTGTCCATACAAGTGACTCGAGTTGGTTGAACATCCATTGTCAACCATGCATTGTAGAACAATGTGTCGTAATCATCCCAGGTATCAAGGATTGGACGATCAACATATTCAAAGGACAAGGTTTCGACAGCAGGTTCGACATCCCAAATTCTGGTTGATTTGATAGGCGTACCCTCGATCCTTGGCCATGGAAGACGAGGTGGCTCAGTGGGTGCTGAAGCTTGTTTGGGAATGACCTTATTCGTACGTTTAGACCTTCTTAGAGTTGTCATCTGCAGTTTGAGCAAAACACACGCAAGTCATAAGTTTGGGGATTGATTTCAGCAAAGCACAATTGTGGGTGCTGAATCTCAAGGATTCTAAACCATAATATCAAAATCAACACCAATCCATTGTAAGAACAACCAATTTCGCTTTTCTATGAATTCAAGGTAAACAAAACTTTCATGAACAACTAGGTTATGCAAATTTGTAAAATATCAGTAGATATCACAAATCAATGATGGGTTCATCCTCTAACAACCTAAATAGGTGAGATTTAGGCTATGCATTGAGCTAGTTAGAGGCATAACCTAAAAATTAAACCCTAGGGTTCAAAACGAAAATTGAGAGATTTGAAGAACATACCTTGGATTTTGAATGGAATAGATGGTAGATATGAGTTAAGCACGAAAATCCAATGAACTTAGGACTTTAAATCACTCAAATCGGTAAAGAAACGAGGTTTTTGATGATTTGGAAAGTGATTTTCGGAAGTTTTTGCGAAAGAAGGTTTTGGGGAAAAAGGGAAGAAGAATAAGGGAATTTATACCACTTACCTCGTGCACGGGTGTCGACTGACACTAGGGGTAGTGTCAATCGACACCAACACCCTAGGTCGGTTCTGTTTATGCTGTGTAGGGCTGTCGACCAACACCAAGGGTGGTGTCGATCGACATCGACCCTCATGGTCGAGGAAGAGCTCTTCTTTCTGCTTTTCATGACTCAAACAATGCAAAAACGAAAAACTAAACAAAAACAAGACTCAGAATAAAAGTATATACAGACTTACCAGTGGGTTACCTCCTACTCAGCGCTCATGCTTCAGGTGCAACTTGCAGATACATCATGTGTCCCGAAGGAATCTCAGCTTTGGCCCAGTAGTGCTTCACCCTTTGTCCATTCACACTGAACTCATTGCCGTCATCATTCGTGAGCACAATAGCACCATAGGGGCGAACCTCCTTTACGATGAAAGGACCTGACCATTGAGAACTTAATTTTCCAGGGAACAATTGTAAACGAGAGTTATAAAGAAATACCTGGTCGTTTGGTTCAAAGCTCCTAGAGATGATCTTTTTGTCGTGATATGCCTTAGTGCATTCCTTATACAACTTAGAGCTCTCGTAGGCATGGTGTCGGATCTCATCCAGTTCATTCAGCTGAACTAATATTTTTTCTGCAACACTTTGGATATCGAAGTTCATCTTCTTAACGGTCCATGCTGCCTTGTGCTCCAATTCTACTAGAAGATGACATGCTTTCCCATATAGAAGGTGGAATGGCGTAGTCCCTAGCGGTGTCTTGAACGTTGTCCTGTAAGCCCATAGTGCGTCATCCAACTTAGTAGACCAATCTTTTCTGGTTTTGCCCACAGTTTTCTCCAAAATCTCCTTGATTTGCCTATTGGAAACCTCAACCTGCTCACTTGTTTGAGGGTGATATGGAGTTGCAACGTGGTGATGAACGCCATGTTTCTTCAATACTTTTTCAAAAACCTTGTTGATGAAGTGTGAACCGCCATCACTTATCACGATCCGAGGTATTCCAAAATGGGGAAAGATGATGGTTTTAAATAGCTTAAGGATCACAAAGGCATCATTGGTATGGCTACCGATGGCTTCCACCCATTTAGATACATAGTCCACAACAACCAAAATGTACCTATTTCCAAAAGATGAAGGAAAAGGACCCATAAAATCAATGCCCCAGCAATCAAATACCACAACTTCCAGTATGAAATTCTGCGGCATCTCATGCCTCTTGCTAATCTTTCCTCTTCTCTGACAGACATCACACTAAATTATGAAAGCATGTGCGTCTTGGAATATAGCTGGCCACCAGAAACCTGCTTGGAGAACCTTAGAGACAGTTTTAAAGGTTGCAAAGTGTCGACCATACTCGGCACTATGACAATGAAATAGCACGTCCTGAACTTCAGTCTCAGCTATGCATCTCCTGTAAATACCATCAGCACAATGTTTGGCTCATCCCAGTAAAACCGTATAAGCTCTCTCAAGAATTTCTTCTTGGCATACCCTTTGAAGTTCTCTGGCTCAACATCTGCAGCTATGTAATTAACAATGTCAGCATACCACAGTCTATCAGGAACATTTACTGCACATATCTCATAGTTTGAATTAAAATCAAGGATCATAGGGGGGGTTCTGGAAGCTCTTCCACAGGGCCTGAGACTCAGCAGGAGTTCATCGGATCTGAGCTACAAGCTTTGTGGAGGTGCATAGCTGGCAAGGATAATTTCAGCTCAACGCGTTCCAAGAGCGCTCAGATCAGGAACCCGGCCATTCGGTACTTCCACAAATCTATTGCTAGCACGTTCTTCGCAAGAAAGGTCAACGGGAACGTGAATGAGGGAGAGCTTTAGATGCTAGACTAGCCATTGTTGGATTTGCTGAACTACATGATATCATGGTTGTTATGATTTTTAAGCCATGATATCGGTCCTTAATTGAGGTTTTTATTCGTCTTTAGAGTCCTAGTAGAGTCTTTTACAGGTTTACACGTATTTGGAGACGTTTGGACCTTTTGGAGCATTTTGGAGCATTGTTGCTGAGAAGTTGAAGCCGGAGTATGGATAGACCCCTGGTGTCGATCGACACCACCATGGGTGTCAATTGACACGTGCCACCTGATGAAGCCACACTCAGAAATTTACAAGTTTTAAAGATTTGCAACTTTGTCTAGAAGTTTCTATTATTTACAAAAAGACCCAAATCGTGTTTTAGAGTCTTTTTAGGGTTTTTAGTTCTTATTTTGATGTATCTAAGCTTTTAGCAAGGAGACTTTGAGAGATATTGGGAGCTTGGCGCTGATTTACTCTGTACTTCTGAGAGAAGATCTTGAACCCCTGTTTCTGTTTCCCTTTGAGTTTATTCATGATATCTATTATATTCATGTCTATGATTTCATTGATTATGTCTGAGTATATCACTTGTTAGGTTCAGGGATTCTCACTAGGGTTTTCATGGATTTGTAACTTTGATTGATTGGTTAGGATTCACAACTTTATAAGTTCTTCATCTAGGTTGTTCTTAATGCTAGATCTAGCGTGATCACCTATGCATCTAGATCTTAGGTTATTGAATTAGCACGATGGTGTGATTTGAAACTTGCAAAACCTAGAGTGAGCAAATTAGATAATTACAAAAGAATTTGGATTAGATAATTTGTGAACAAATCAAACTTGAACTTAATGCTTGTTTAAAACTTTAAGGCTCACAAAAGAATTAGGTTTCTTAGGTTTTAAGCATAGAGAACTTTCACAGCAGGAGTTGGTTAGTTCTAAGTTAGTGTTTTGAGTTCTAGAACTGGAATTTAATTTGATCATAGCCAATCCTCTGATTTACATTTCTTGAATTCCTGAGAAGTTCTCTGAGCTTTTAAAGGAAAACTTTATATACAACATCAAGTTTTTGGCGCCGTTGCCGGGGAGTATACAAGCTGCCTTTGAATTCGATAAGAACTCTTGTCTAAGATACTTTGAATTTTTCAATTTTATTTTGCTTTTACTTCTTTGTTTCTCGATAACCTCTGTTTTCCCTTTTAGATTTTATTTTGGATTTGCAGTGCATGACAAGGAGCCAAAACTCTGAAGCCGTGACTCCAATCTAAGATATTGATCGACTATAACGCGAACTTAGAAAACTTCAGAGACAACAACTCATGGCCGAGTTAAGGAACCAACACCAAGGTGTACTTAACGTCGACCAACAAAACCAAGCTGCTGCCCTTGAGCATCAAGGACAACTGATGCACGATGAGGATGACAATCCCATCTACGAACCTACTGAAGCACAAGCCGACCCTCTGGAGGTCCACAACCAAGCTCGTGAAGCTAATCCCTTAGGCGTCGAAGACAACCTCAATGATCCTCCTCACCAGCCTCCTAATGTTGCTAACGCACAACATCATGCTAATGTTGGTGTTAGACAAGCTGCTTATGTGCACCCTGAGATGTGCCAACCATCACCGTACGATAGCCAACTTTGATACTCAGTACCCTCAAGACCGAGCTCCCATACGAGTTCCTACTTCTTTGATTTCCAGGAAATGAGAGAATCTCCTAGGAACATGCAATATGCAGATGTTGATCTTTTAGTATCAACACAAGAACTCCGGTCGGCATCTGTAAACGCCTTAAGGCAGAGATCTGATTTTGATGAGTAAAATAAACCCAAACCAACAGTTCCTTTGAGATAATGAACCACTTTCTGGGCTGCCTTTAAGTGAGATCCTTTAGGAGATTCAGAGAATTGACATAGCTTGTTGACATCATATGTTATCTCGGGTCTGGTGATTGTTAAATACTTCAGTTTACCAACCAATCTCCAATAAACCTCAGGGTTACCCAATTCTGGTTTATCTTTGTTATGTTGAGTCAACTTCAAACTTGGTTCCATAGGGTTAGTAGAAGGTCTACAACCCAAAAGACAAGTATCTTCTAGTAATTCCAATGTATACTTCCTTTGACACACAGAAATACCCTCTTTTGATCTAGCAATTTCCAAGCCTAAAAAATACTTCAAAGGACCTAAGTCTCGCAGTTTAAAAGCTTTTGGTAAATCATTATTCAACTTGTTTATTGCTTCATCATTATTCCCAGCAATAACAATATCATCAATGTAAAATAGCAAAGCAATGAAGACATTACCAGTTTTTTTTGTGAATAAAGTCTGACCAGCATGAGATTTCTTGAAATCCAGATTCTTCAATGTGGAACTAAACTTGAAGTACCACTGTCTTGATGCTTGCTTCAACCCATATAGTGATTTTTGTATTCTGAATACGGCATTCTCAGGTAAAACTCCTCCCACTACAAGAAAACACCTGTTTAACAACGGAAAAAACAGTTGTTAATGCATCGTAAATATGATGTTACAACGGCTTTACGACGAACAATGATTCATCGTAAACAGGTCGTCGTAACGGCACAGTCGATGTAACTTCGTCGTAAAATATAACGAGGAACAA
This sequence comes from Cardamine occulta, assembly GCA_028015245.1. Classification (NCBI taxonomy): domain Eukaryota; kingdom Viridiplantae; phylum Streptophyta; class Magnoliopsida; order Brassicales; family Brassicaceae; genus Cardamine; species Cardamine occulta. Next base: position 8,208,346 of record CM051384.1, read on the forward strand.
CATTCGTTGGTAATTCGTCGTAAAAAAATTCGTCGTTAATTCAACGGAAATAGGAAGTTCAACGTAACTGCGACGGTAATTTTACGACGAAATACCAACGATTCAATAATATAAATGTCGTTAATTCGACGTAACTTTACAACGATTTACCAACGATTATTAAATATAGACGTCGTTAATGCATCGTATTTTTTATTAGAAATTAATATATATTTAATTTTTGAGTGTTTTTTTAAAAAATATAGATTTTATTTTTAAAAATATTAAATTATTAATTATTACAAAAAATATTTAATTAATAAAATTATTATATAATTAATAAAAAGTTCTAATACTTATATTAAATTAAAAATTTATACAAAACATAAAATTCTAAATGTCCAAATTTATATCAGAAAAATAATGATCGTCGTCTGCATCTGTAGAATTGCCCACTGGCGGCTGCTCGGTAGGTGCACTCGGCTGGGGTGGTTGCTGTGCCTGAAGCTGTCAAAGCTCTTGTTGCCGCTCCAATTCTCGAGAAAGGTCGGGATTAGTGGCCGCCAAAATTCCGAACAAGGCGTTAAGACCCTGAACTTGGGATCTCATGCTATCTTGTTCGACCATCAAAGAACTAATCTTGGCGTTTGCAGCTGCTAAATAAAAACGAAGCTTGACCAGATCATCTGCGACTGAACGAACATGTGAAGAAGAAGCAATTCGGACGTCATGAACCGAACCCATACCTAAAGAGCGACCTTTCTTCTTCGGAACAACCTGGAAAAAAAATCGTCAATAAACAAAATATAAAAAAATTTATTTAAAATTTAAATTTGAAAATTAATCTTACCGATTCGAAGATCTGATCAGCTTCTAACGTACTTATCTCCACGGGAGTCCCATCCTCGGTTTGCAGAGAAAGTTGTGTCTCGCGCTCAGTGATCCTCGTGGTGAGCTCGGTGTGGATCCTCTCGGATCTGACATCCACAAAAGCTCCATTCTTTTTCTTGTGGGTGTGCTCGAACAATCTTGGAAGAGAAGGAAGCGGTCCTCCCTTAGCCTATATATAAAATTATAAAAATAAAATATATTAATTTAAATAATATTAAATTTTAAAAAATATAATAATTATTTTTTTCAAAAACTTTTTACCAGCTTGATGCGGGCACCAGCAAAAGGTGTTTGGCTGAATGTATGGGGAGTCGGTAAAAGTCCATCCGGACCAAGGGTAAGACGGGACTTTGAACACTTCCCGGATTTGATAAAAGAATCTGGGGCATTCCAAAACAGTACAAGTCCCTCCCATACAGCATCGGTGATGTAGATGGGTTTCGGATCTCCTAGTTGTCATTTCTCCTTCCAGTCGTAGACCGTGTTAGCAAGTCGCTTCATCGCCTTTATGTTGAACTCTTTCTTCACTTTCTCGTTTATGGAAACTTCCCAATTCCATTTTTGCTACAAAAAAGATTAATTTAAAAAGTTAAGTAAAAACATATAAAATATAATTAAAAATTAAAAATTTAATTCATTTTTAATAAACATACCGCAAAACATTTGAACCATGTTTTCCTGATGTGATCAGGTACGAGAGTCCAGTTGGGATGAGGCTCACTGAAGTATCCCTTGATGATATCAGAAACGCTGCGTCCGACCTTATTATCCACACCAAACCTAAAAAAATGTAAAATTAAATATGTATGAGTAATTAAATATTTATTATTAATGGCTAAAATTTAATAATTATATAAATAAAGAATTATAATTTACATACCAGAATGTGTTCGGTGGCCGGTTAGGATCCAACTTGTCCAATCCTTCTCGTCCTGGTTAGACAAGAAGATCCTCGATGGTATACCGTGCATATGGAGCTGTAGGAGGAACTAATAAATCCGGATGTGATGGGTCCTGACCCTGCTGAGTCTCTGGTACAACAGGAGGTGGTGGGTCCTGACCCTGCTGAGTCTCTGGCACCGTGTCTGTAGAAGGGGCGGCTGAAGTAGATGGTACGTCAACAGATGCGGTAGCAGAACAAGATACTTCTGCTCTAGTAGTGGTCGTGTCGGAACCTAAAAACGTCTCACTGTAATGTGGACGGTCGGCCCGTCGTCTCGCTAATGCGGAACTCCTAACCATATCTACACATACATTTGAAATAAATAATATTAATATAGTTAACAATTTAAATTAAAATATAATCATTCTAATTAACTTATCAAAGCATCTACTTAACAATTTTAATTAAATTCCTTCTATCTAACTTAAACCATTCAACTTAACAAATCTACAATTAAAACTAAAAAAAAAAAAAAAAAAAATTTACTTCAATTCGGATGTAGAGAGAGAATATACTAGAAAGATAGTGAGTTTGGATGGAATGAACGTCGGAAAGAGGGGGCCGCATCCTCATATATATAGATTTTGTGTTCCTCGTAAATTCGTCGTAATATTATTTAATACGAATAAATTGAAAATTCGTCGTAACATTTAATTTGTTAAGTCCCATATTCCCTAACCTTTATAGAAATATATAAAAACTTTAAAAATGATAAATTGAAATTGAAAATATATAGAAACATTTAATTTTATCTTGGATAAGATATTAAACATACATAGTTATTAATACTATACGATAGTTTAACATAAATTAAACATACAAATAAACTGGAAGCATTTTAAACATAAACATAAATATTTGTTTCCTTCCATTTATCATGACGTAATGTACTACTCAATTTCTTCAGTATCATCCGACCCAACCTCATCTTCATGGTTTAACCAATTGTTTGGATTTCGATTAACACCACTGGGACCACTTTCTTGAATGAATGTTGTAGCAACGTTTTCTATAGATATTACCTGCCAAATTAAAAAGTTAATGATAATACTTATAAATAAATAACTTTTAACAATAAATTTGTAACTTACATTGGTTATGTTATTCAGAGAAAAATTAAAAAATTTTTTTTCGCCTTCAACTTCCTTTAGAAGCAACACCAAACCCTCTTTTATGTGCGGCCCATATTTGTTATCAGATAAAGGGGACCTATGAATGCTCGCTTGTACAGTACCAGTCGGATCCTACAAGCCCAAAAAAAAGTACAATTAACAGTTACTAAATATCTAATTGATTAATTAAGAACATCTAAAGACTAAAACTTATAATACAGTTTACCTTCATTATAACCATCGCATCCCCCAATCCATTATGAACCATTTTATGAATCACAGCTACCACAAAAGGAACGTGATACCATTGTGGTGCACAAATCTTATACAGCTCTTTTACCAATGTCCACCTCCATGTATGTCCACCTATATTCAAAATAAAATAAGTCAAATATATATATATATATATATAATTGTTTATTGAGCAATTTAAAAAAAACATTGTATATTTATAATTAATGCATGACATTGCAATTTACCTTGTTGTGTTAGGTATTCAATTGTAGTCTTCCAAGGGACATCCATGAAAGAAGGATCTTCTGGCTCAACAACACAATTAACCATCCGTACATGTCTCTCATAAGAATTAAACATAGACTCGCTTATACCAGCACATTCTTGAAGCATTGATCGTTCAAGTTTTCTCCTTGCCCGTTCATCAGCTTGTCTCACACCTGCTGGACCAGGAACACAAGATCTTTCATCATCCATAATTAATTAGTGTTTTTCGAATATACTTTTTTACTTAGAAACGTTTATTGTATTGATATTGAAAATGAGAGGATGTGGTATTTATAGAAATATTCGAACTTGTTAGTGTTTTATTACGAGGAAATGAAGAGGAGGCCTAGGTAATTCGTCGTAAATGTTGTGACGAATTAACGAGACGGCGTCGTTAATTCGTCGTAAATGTTGCGACGAATTAACGAGACGGCCTCGTTAATTCATCGTAATGGTTTAATCTTTTAACAATGTTTTTACGACGAATCCGTTGTAACTACGTCGTTAAATACTCTATACTCTACTCCTACACCACAAACCTAAACCACAAACATATGTTTTAATAATTTAGAAAATTTAGAGATGTTATTTGAAATTTAGAACCAACCATAAACCTAAACCACAAAAATGATAAATTGAAATTGAATAATATTTTATATTGGGAATGTTAACTATTACAAAACACATATTATAAACATTTAATTATTCTCATCAACTAAGTTGTCTGATGCCTCAATCGAATCTGTGCTTAGATTGTCACTTTCATCAAACTCTTCATTATCGTTGTCTTCTTCTGCATCATCATATGGGATGTCTTCTAATACTTGATTGTTGCGATCAATAAGTAAGATCTCATTTGTAGTTTGATTCGGTGTCGAAATATCACTACATAAATCTTGTTGCAATGCTTCTTCTCCTACGATTCGACCTCTAGGCTTCACCTTAATAGCTGATAACCAAGTGACTCTAGTGGTCCTAACTCTAGGATACGAAATGAAGCTTACTTGGTCTGCTTGAGATGCTAAGATGAAAGGTTCAAACTTGTTGTACCGTCTTGCCGCGTTAACATCCACAACTCCAAGTTTATTGGAACGAACACCTATGCCAATTATTGGATCGAACCAATCACATTTGAAGAGTACACATTTCATCCCCACTAACCCAGCAAATTCAACTTCAATTATCTCTTGTATGATCCCATAAAAATCGATCTCTCCTTTCACACATACTCCATAGTTAACGGATGTACGATGTCTACCGTAGTCGTAAGCATGAAACGCATATCCTCGAGTAAAATACATTGGAGCACTGGTTATCTTACTGATTGGACCTTGAAGCAAGTCATGAAACCATGGTGGATAATATGGATCATCATAATCAACCTGATAAATTCAAAGTAAAAATTTATTATCATTATCATTAATTAGTCTATAATGACTAATTAAATAATCAAATTTAAGATTGTACTTGAGTTTTCAACCACGGAATAAAGTGTTGATCTTTCCGGTTGTTGATTTCATCATCTGATATTCCCTCAATGGATTCTCGTACTTGATCCACGAATATGCTGCAATTATTAAATTATAAGATAAATGTGTGTGCACAAAACTCGTACGTTACTATCTAAAACATTTTATATAATATATATATATATACCTTTCAAATGACCGCATTTCCTCACAATTTACGAGAATATATGTGTGTGTGCAATGACAATATTCAGGAAATGTCCACCAAACTTCTTTTAATTGTCCAGATAGGCGTCCAATTGGCAAAAATATGTTTGGAACACCTTCTACTACATAATTTTGTGCCACACCTCCATCGTCATATCGTCGAGGAGCTCTTTTCTGTGTCCGAACTTTCGGCGAAAAATAGTATGACGAAAAGTGAGATGTTTCTTGAGTTAAACTCCATTCAATAATTGACCCTTCTACTCTTGCAAGGTTTTTTGCTTTCCCTTTTAAATGTTTCATGAAATGCTCAAATGGGTACATCCATCGATACTGAACAGGTCCACCTAGTGCCGCTTCATGAGGAAGGTGGACTGGAAGATGCTCCATAACATCAAAAAATGCTGGAGGAAAAATCTTCTCCAAATTGCACAATAATATGGGAATGTTAGCTTCAAGTTGTTGAATGTCTTGTTCCATCAAGGTACGTGTACTAAGATCCCGGAAAAATACACCAATACCTGTTAAACGTAATATTATTTAAGTTTATTAGAAATATATATAATTATAAGCACATATATATATATATATATATATCTGCAAGTGTTTCATGAACATCTTCATCGATTATCTCTTTAAGTGCAAATGGAAGTAGTCGTTGCATAAACACATGACAATCATGACTCTTCGTCCCTGAAAATTTTGTTCCTTCTTCAACACATCTAGAGAGATTAGAAACATAACCATCAGGAAACTTCACATCTTCTTTCACCCATTTGAATAACGCTGTTTTTGCATTTCCCTTCAACCTAAATATTGGAAATGGCACTTCACCCTCGTCTGTAATCTCCAACTCACTCCTAGAACAAATAGCAGGTAAGTCTATCTTTGAGTTTTTGCTATCTTTTGTCTTCTTTGCCACGTTTAATATTGTGTACATGATATTATCGAAAAAGTTTTTCTCAATATGCATGACATCAAGATTGTGTCGTAGGAGATGATCCTTTTAATATGGAAGATCCCAAAATATGCTTTTCTTGTGCCAGTGGTGATGTTCTCCGTATCCGTCTGGCATATTACGTGGAGTATGCCAATTACCTCCACGCCTTACAGTTTCTTGAGCACCATAGTGATCAATTTCTGCTTCAATTTGTTCTCCTGTTAAATACACTGGTGGAAGAGCACGTACAATAATATTTTTCCGAAACAACTTCTTGTTCCTTCTATAAGGATGGTGCATTGGGAGGAACCGACGATGACAATCAAACCAACTAGTTTTCCTTCCATACTTCAGCTGAAATGCATCAGTTCTCCCAAGACAATACGGACAAGATAATCTTCATGTGTTGTCCAACATGACAACATCCCATAAGCAGGAAAGTCACTTATCGTCCACATAAGCACAACTTTCATAGTAAAATTCCTTTTTACCGAACAATCATAGGTTCGAACTCCACAATGCCATAACTCCTTCAATTCGTGTATTAGAGGTTGGAGAAATACATCTAGTGACCGCTTCGGATGTTTAGGACCAGGAACTAGGATACTAAGGAATAAAAATTCCTTTTCCAGGCACATCCCTGGCGGAAGGTTGTAAGGCGTGATGATTACCGGCCACAAAGAGTAATTTCTACCAGATATCCCAAATGGACTGAAACCATCAGTGCATAATCCAAGATAGACATTTCTGACGTTTCTAGCAAAATTAGGTTATACCGTTTTAAAATGTTTCCACGCCTTTGCATCTGATGGATGTGTGATCTCCCCTTCTGTTTGTGAATGTTCTCCATGCCATCTCATCGATGCAGCTGTCCTTTCAGACTGATACAATCATTTCAACCTTTCTGTTATTGGTAGGTACCTTTCTGCAAATATCAATGCAAACATCTATCATCTTAGAAGATAACCCAAGACTATAAACCAGCTTTTGAATCTCATAGTATGATTCAGCAGACAAATTGTCTTCTGGCAAATACTCTTTGAATAATTTGGCCCATGCATCCATACAAACCTCCGCTAGATTATGAACAGTTTTAATGTTCATCATCCTAGATGCCAATGATAATTTTGACCAACCTTCTCTACATCCTTCGTAGATTGGCTGATTTGCAGCATCCAACATTTCATAGAACCGTTTCGCATCTAAATTAGGTTCCTCAATTGTATTATCAGCAAATGATGAAGTGATTTGATTAAATGCATCTGTAACCATGTCATGAACCCTATCATGTTGTACATCACCCTGATCTACATGATAAGGATGAGCATAGTTATGCAAATTACTAGGTTCATCTCTACCACAGCTTCAAAATTACTATTATTACTACTTTCTGCTTCATTCTGACCATAACCTTCCCCATGTTGAAACCAAATATAATATTTGGGCATAAATCCTCTATTCAACAAATGCTTCCAAACATTTTCAATAAGCGCAAATCTTGAATTTTTACACTTTCGACAAGGACAGAACATTTTACCAGTTTCTATGGTGAGTGGAGTCTGTCAGGCCTTATACATGAATAGCTCCAACCCGTTCATAAACTCTTCGGTTACGTTTCCCTCAGAATCTCTATGCTTATACATCCATCTTCGTTGCTTCCGTATATCATCTGCAGAAGACATTTTTCGTGTTTAGTTTCAAAGTGATTGTTGTTTGTGATGTGTGATGTTGAGATAATGAAGGTGTGTTATTTATAGGAATTTTTCGTGTTTGGTAGGTAGAAATATTACAACGATTTTACAACAAATCATGTTAACGAGGAGGTACCATCGACTTTACGACAGATTTACGAGGTAAACTTCCGTCGTACCAATCATAGTTTTACACGTTTTTACTTATCTAATAAATATACCTTGCAAATTCCTCGTTAAATTAATTCTTCGTAAAAACGTTGTAAAGTTTACAACGTATTTACGATGAATACAAAGTTTATCTCGCAAATTTCTCGTAAAATAAATTCGTCGTAAAAACGTTGTAAACTTTACAACGTTTTTACGACGAATACTGTATTCGTCGTAATTGCGTCGCTAATTAGTCGTTTTTTTACATATATTTTACGACGAATAGTATACACGTAATGTTACGACTAATTTACGATGAATCTGAAATCCGTTGTAACCTCGTCGTTATTCCGTTGCTAAGTTACGACGGAAACATTTCGATGTAAATTTCCGTCACAACTCCTATGTTTTCTTGTAGTGTCCCTTTCTCATTGACAATCCTGGAGGTATACTCATTTATTTCTCTTCATTCAAATATCCATTAAGAAAAGCATTTGAAATATCTAACTGGTGTAGACTCCAATCCTTTGCAGCTGTAACGGATAATAAGGCCTTTACAGTTGTCATTTTTGCCACTAGAGAGAAAGTATCCACATAGTCTATTCCTTCCTTTTGTGTGTATCCCTTAGCAACCAATATTACTTTGAATCTTTCCAAACTTTCAACAACATTAAGCTTCAGTTTAAACACCCATTTGCATCCTATTGGTTGCTTTTCCACCAGGCAAAGAACAAACTGTCCAAGTATTTGTTTCTTCCAATGCATCTATCTATATCTCAATAGCTTTAATCCTTTCTTTTATCTTCTTAGCTCGAGCATATGTGCATGGTTCTGGATATTTGTTAACAGCACAAATATATGATGTAAACTCCTTAGACAATTTAGCATAAATGATATAAGCTGCCATAGGATACCTGACATCTTTCATCACATCAGGAACTACATTAAAGTAATAATCTTGAAGATGACCAGGTGGTTGTGATTTTCGTTTAGGAATTACTTCAGCCACATTGATCTCTGGTATTGTTGGTTAAGATGTAGACTTCAACTTATCCTCTAATGCCTCATAATCGACTTGCTTTGTCAATGCGGGGGATGCATTATACTCTTGTTTCTCAAAGATATCATGACCAGTTTCTTGATTATTAGCAAATGGAAAAACTTTTTCAAAGAACACAACATGTCTTGAAATATGAACATCATTAGTTTCCAGATCAGGCAAATTATATCTTTTGTACCCTGTAGGATAGCTGAGAAAAACATTAGCCCTTGCTCTTGGTTCAAATTTATGTCGTTGTTGAGTACTTGTAGATTGATAACATAAGCACCCAAAAACTCTAAATAAGTAATAGTCTGGTACCTTTGAGCAAAGCAGTTCATAAGGTGACTTATTTGATAGTAGAGGAGAAGGTAATTTATTTATCAAGAATACTGCAGACAATATACAATCTCCCCAGAAATCCAAAGGAATGAAAGATTGAAACATCAAAGCCCTGGCCATATTCACTATATATTGGTGTTTCCTTTCCACTACTAAATTTGTTGAGGTGTTTTAGGACAAGAATGATATGAGATGATGACCTTTTCTTTATATAACCTCTCAAACTTAAATTCAGGAGCATTGTCTGATCTCACAGCTTTAACATGAACTTGATACTGAGTTTCCACCATTTTAGAAAAATCAGGAAAAATTGTCAAGACTTCATTCTTTGTCTTCATCAGAAAAAAACCCATGTAGCACGACTATAGTCATCAACTATGGTAAAAAAATATATGTATCCTTCAACAGTTTGAGATCGCAAAAGGTCCCCAAGTGTCAATATGAAGGAGATCAAAAGCATGATCAGACATAGTATTCAGTGAAGGAAATGAGAGATATTTCTGTTTTGCCTTTTGACAGATTAAACAATGAACTGACTCATCTTTATTCCTTTTATGAAAACCAAGTACATTGTGTAGAACATCAACTTTCTCATGAGATGGATGTCCTAATCTACTGTGCCATATGGTCTTATCAACTTTAGCATTACAATGTGGATTAGATATAACAAATGTAATGCTATTAGAACTAGTACATTCAGCAGAACTAGTATCTAGAACATATAATCCTCCAATTTGTTTACCTTGTCCAATCGTCAACTCCTTGGTATGATCCTGGATTACACATGAATTTTCATCAAAATACACTTTAGATTTCAAGTCTTTAGTCAACTGACTTATGCTAAGTAGATTAAGTCGAAATTTTGGAATATATAACACATTGAATAGTGTGATATATTTATTCAACTTAATCAATCCAATTCCTGCAATTTTTACATTCATACAAGTAGGAAGTGTAACTGCATTACTTAAACAATCAGATAGGCGTTCAAACAAATTTCTATCATAAGAAATATGATTAGTAGCACCGCTATCTATGATCCATATACTAGTGGTTAACACTTTCCTAGTTGTTGTCAAAACGCATATAAACCTTAAAGTAGAAGGGGAAAAAGAGATACCATCAAATGCATAACCATTTTCATCACTTGAGCTTGCAACCAAGGCAATCATGATTGGTTGTGCAGAATTGTGAAGCTGATTACTGAAGTATGCTATCACATCTTGTATCTGATTCGTTGACATATTCCCTACTAACTCTGCAATTCCGTCTGATCCACTGCTTTTACTAATTGTTGTTTGTCCATTTGTAAGAGCAAGATTAGCAACCACTGGTTTAGGCTTTTCAGATACTGTTGTCACCTTCTGTTTGTGTTAAAAACCTGGAGGGTATCCATGAATCTTGTAGCAAGTGTCAACGTTGGGACCCGTGTATCCGCAATGTGCACATTGAATCTTGTTCTGTCTTGGATTATTCTGATAAGAACGTGTCACATTGACAGCATATTGATCATTAGCAAAGACTGTGACTTGGAAGGTAGAAGCCTTGTTTGGAGTAGTGACAATGTTGCGTTGACTGTGATCTTGATCCAAGAGATTTTAGATTTTTGCAAGATCAAGGATAGTATTCTTCATGATAATCTGACTACGAATGGTCACGTAAGACTCATTCAATCCTGGAAGAAGCTTCACAATCTTTGCATGTTCAGCTTTAGTCGCAGTTGCCATACAACATTTTCAGTTTTGATCTTTAGTTGATCTTCTTGAACGGCGGCACAATTTCTGTATTGAAACCATCGCAAGATCTTGACCTGATTAGCTAAATTTTGAACAATCTATCTACGAGGATGATGAAATTGATGAAGTCGATGAGTTCTTATGGAAGAAAATTCAAAGATTCATGAAAACATTTGTGCGAATTGGAGCAAAGTGCTCTGATACCATGATAGTTGTTGAGAGATCGAAGAAGAAAACGAAGAAGATGAATATTCTGTTATTTTTTTCAAGTGTTTGTTACAGAGAGAATCTCTTTATATATGAGAGAGTTCTCGGTTTAATTAAATACAAATAGTGTTGGTTTTCTAAACCACACTAAACCATGTAGATGAATCGAATTGTTTTTTTCATTTATTTTATTGTTGGATCGAATTAAATCAGACCAAATTCATATCAAAACCACTAACCACAGTTTAATTAAGCATGCTTACCGGTTTACTAAATAAAAACCAACATTTTTATTTGATATATTGAATTGTGAAAATATTAATAAATTGTGATATTTAATGAAGTTTTACGACTTCTTAGGTTATCAACTCAAGAGCTAAAAAATCGATGTATCTTGTTTGAATTGGTAAATTTAGGGTAGATTGTTACACTCAACCCTAATAGCAAACATGTCTTTCTTGTGGTTACTAATCAGTAGATGTCTCATCTAACCTCACATATCAGCTTATCCAACCCCTAAACCTATACTAGAGTTAAAGCAAACTCTAAACATTGCCTACAAACAACAGTTTGCTTATACTTCACTATTTTTTGTCCATTATATATCTTCCAAATTTCTTCTCATTTAGTATAAGCATCAAACCTAGATGCAGTGGAGTCAACATGCCTAATTTTACCAAATATTCTGTTTATATTGAGTATTTGCATACAAAGTTTCATATGGCACACACCCTATCTATCTAAGTTTTCGCCGCTTAGTGTAATAATAGTACTACTCATCTAGTAATAACAAAACAAAATGCTCTCTTCTTTCTCTAAGAGCGAATACAATCGTGACCAAATTAACCGCCATCTCTCTTCTACAGAGTCAACTTCTCCGATGGGTTTTCCCTTAATTGTTGGTTCTTCTGGTCTGTTATTTTCCATTGGGAGTTATCCCTAACGGTTATGGGTTTCAATCACTTCTACCAAAACCACCATGGGCAAAAATCTAATATAGAAAGTTCTGTTCTTATTTTCTGTCTGAAATTCACCAATCATTCAATGATGGGAGATAATATTAGGAAACAAATGCAAGATATTAGTATGGGGATCAACGATGCTCCGATTGCATTACCGAATTCGGTCTGTGTTCAAGCGGCACGAGCCAATAGGTTTTCAATTATTGGGGCTTTAGTGAATCCAAGGAAGCAGAACTTGAGGGCTCCGATAGGACACTTACCTCACGTATGGGGCATGGAAGGGAATGTTGTCAGCCGAATTGATGACATGAGGAGATTTCAGTTTATATTCCAATCGGAAGAATCTTTGAATCTTGTTTTACGAAGAGGACCTTGGTCTTTTAGCAAATGGATGCTTGTGACCCATCGCATGATTCCAAATATGCCTAAAGAAACTATGAAGATTATACCATTTTGGACTCAAATTCATGGTATATTGGCCCAATATCTTACATTGGAGACGGTTAACGTCATTGGGCGCTTTTTGAAACTTTGTTCGAGTCAGGCTGGAGTGGAACATAGATAATTCATTACATTTCCAATGTAATTTTCAATTTGGCCATGAGGAGAGTGCAATCTTATCCTTCAGATACAAACGACTATGTTAATTTATGTGTCATATGTGGTTTGAGTACTCATGATAAGAAAGAATTCCATCTTCGATTCGATGTGAATGTTGATGATCCAGACTTTCCTGATGACCATGCCAACGATCACAATGAGAAGAAACAGGACGATCTGCCCATCACCGTACCAGATCTTATCAACGCTGGTTACTGGACCATCGAATACTTCTGAGATAGACAGTGAAAAATCATTCTCGGTGCTCGTTGATAAGGATCATACAGCAGAAACTTGGAGATACTTACAAGCCAAAATGGCTAAAGGTAAGTTTACCGATGATGGTTTCCTTGATTTGATTCACGAATACTCAATTAGGGTATTGCTAGGGCCCGTGTCAAACGTGCAAGACAAGATGATAGTAGTGGTTATCACAACAATGGTGCATTGAAGATCATTGATATTTCAGAGGCGCCATTTTCCAATGACGACAAAATAAAGATTCCTGGAGTCACTTCCGACTTCAATGTTCCATATGGCCTGGTTCTGTCTGAAATGTCCCAAGGACTAAATTTTTTAATGCAGCAAACGGAGGAAGAACGTGACAAAATGATTCGCAAGTTCAAAGGAACTTTCAAAGAAGAGGCATATGTGGATATCTTTGATGATTATGCAGTAAGTGGAGGTGATTCTAATCAAGTGAAGCGAAGAAGACTGGAAGCGGAAATGATGCTCCAAGACCCACTTCTATGTAAGGCTGACCGGATGGTCCTGTTTCCGGTCAGACCAGAGAATCTGTCAGAAGAATCTGAAGGTTTGTGTGAGGTTGTTCAATGAATGGACGGAGGCGCTGGGGGCCAGTACCCTCCACCGGTCAGGGCCTCTGTGAGCCACTGACGAAAGAAAGAGTAAAGGAACTATGTGGCAAAGTTTCTCTAGACGTTTTATTTTTAGTTGAAACTATGAATAAGTATGATGTTATTAGGGATTTCTGTGTTTCCTTAGGCTTTGATAATGTATGTATGGTTCCTCCCTCGGGTAGAGGTGGAGGCTTAGCTTTGCTTTGGAAAAATTATGTAATCATAAATAAGTTTTTCAAAGATGTAATGATGATCAATGTTTATGTGGAATATAATGGTATGAATTTATATTTTTCTTGTCTTTACGGGCATCCAAATCCACAACATCGACATGAACTTTGGGAACGATTCGAAAGAATAAGCTTAATACGACAGGGATCATGGCTTTCGGTAGGTGATTTTAATGAGATCTTATCAAATGAAGAAAACCCTAAAGGACCAGATCGAGCTGCATCCACATTTCAAGAATTCCGAAACGTGGTGAATACTCGTAACTTATCGGATCTTTGGCACAAGGGAGATAGATTTTCATGGGTTGGAAAACAGGACATTCACATTGTCAAGTTTTGCCTAGATCGTGTGATGATTCATGATGAAGGTTTAGCTAATTTTTTGGCATCAGAAGCAGAATTCTTAAGATTTTATGGTTCCGACCATAGACCTGTTGTAACAACAATTGCTTTCGTAGAAGGCACTCGGAAACGCAGCTTTCATTTTGATCAATGTTTACTACAAGTTCCAAATTACAAGAATTATGTGATTTCTGGATGGAACTCACCACATTTACGTAGGAACTTCACTATTATAGATCAAATACAAGAATGCCGTAAATCATTAGCCACTTGTAGACATCAAAATAATTTAAATGCTTCTAGACAGATAGAAAGTTTGAAAGACGAGTTGGATGCGGCGATGACCTCAACAGGTTCAAGGAGAAGAAGAATCCCAGGTTTACGGAAAGAATTGGCAATTGGTTATCGAAATGAAGAAACTTATTGGAAGATAAAGAGCAGAAAAAATTGGTTGGAAGAAGGTGATCGCAACACAAAGTTTTTCCATGCATGCAAAAACCAGGTTTAAAAAAAATCGAATTCAAGCCATCAAAGATTCAACAGGTACTACTTTTATAGGTGATAAGGATATTGGAATACATGCTGAAGAATATTTTCAAAACATTTATCAAAGTACTTACCATCCGATTATAGATTCCATTTTTCATGAATTGAAACCAACTGTAACACCCGAAATTAATTCTATTACTAAGGAGTTCTCAGATATGGAAATATATGAAGTTGTTTGTACTATTAGAGCGGATAGAGCCCCCGGTCCTGATTGATTTATGGCTAGATTTTATCAAAGTTCTTGGGATGTGATAGGGGAAGACGTAATGAAAGAAGTTCGTCATTTCTTTAACATGTCAACTATGAGACAAGGAGCTAACCACACAAATATTTGTATGATCCCTAAGATCGATAAACCACAAACCTTGTCTGACTATCGTCCAATCGGTCTTTGTAATGTTTAATACAAAATCATTTCTCAACTTCTAGTTTCATGTCTCAAAAGTTTTTTAAATCAAATTGTGTCTGATTCTCAGGCAGCTTTTATCCCTGGCTGTAGGATCTCTGATAATATTATGGTTGCTCATGAGCTAATGAATTCATTAAAATTAAGGAAACGTATTTCCCAAACATATATCGAAATCAAAACAGATGTGACCAAGGCATATTGATATGCTCAAATTTACCCTATAGCAACTCTCTCAAATTAAGAGATCGTCTGTAGTACTACGAGATCGAATTCCACAGAGACTCACGTTTACACAGTAGATTTTCAGTTTATGAATTAAGCTAAACAAGAGAAATTGTAATTAAAAGAAAATAGCAGGCAATTAAAATCGATGTAAATTCAGATGGAAAAAAAGCTAGGCTTAGATTAATTTCTCAGGTAATTCAGAATTGAAGGTTAAATAAATTATCAGGATTGTTATTAAGATCTGTTCTAGAACTCGAAATACAATGGTAAAATCAATCAACTCTCACTGCAGAGATTATCTATGTTTAAATTTAGAATTCCAAATCTCTTTGCTAAATTCTTCAATTCAAACAAGCATTAATTTCAGGTTCGATTGTCCACAAAACCCCTAAACCAAGTCTCTTTGTGAATAGTTATTTTGCTCATCTAAGATAGTTCAGGCAATCAATTACACTCTCGTGTCAATTAATCAACTTAAGATCAGATTCTAGGTCATGAATCTAGAATCAGCAATAAGACAATCTAGATGAAGAACTCTATTGATTCAATTCTAAATAATCATTAACCTAGCAATTCATTTTTTACCTTTGAAAACTCTAAACCTAACAAACAAACTACTCAGACATGATCAATGAAACATAAATCATAGTTTGAATAGATTGCATAAAATAAATCAAGAGAAGAATTAAGAGTTTAGAAATCTTCTTCAAAAATCTCTAAAAAAGTGGTTGTAGCATAGAATAAAGAGTAGCCCTAAGCAATGACCTAAAAATCCTATTTATTACTAAAAACACGAAAAGGACTAAATGGCAAATAAGGAGAACTCTGGAGCAGTTTTGCAATTCTGAAACTGTGTCTGTGACCGGTCTCCGAGTTGCTCTTCTCAGCTATAAAGCCCCATATGCTCCAAAATGTCTCCACAAAGCCCATCTTGTATTTGTACCTATAAAGACTCGATAAATACAGAAAATACTCTAAAAACAAGACTTATATCATGGTTAAGAACCATAAAACCATGATATATCAACTCCCTCAGACTTAGTCTTTGCTTGCCCTCAGGCAAATAGAAAACTAAACACAAGGAAGAAGTTTGAAACCATGAAACTCATAACGTCATCAGAACACCACACTCACATTCAGCTTAGTAATCCACTAGAAATTTCTTACCTGATAAAATCCAAACCACCATGTAATTCATTGCTAGCACTCGCAGCTTTCCTGATAAAACCCACGATTTCACAACATATCCCTTGCAAGCCCTTCATCGCTGGTTCTCATCTCTGCTTCTAATGCCAAGAACCTTCTAGACTCATTCTCGTACAATACCAAAACAAGACAGCCATACAGCACTTGATACTCTTTTCTCTCCCCCATACTTTTTTCTTTTCTTATTCTCTTTTCTTTTGCTTTTGATTCTTTTTTTTTTAATTCAAAGGTGTAGACGAATAACGGTATCACGGAAAAATCCTAACCTCGCTTCCACGTTTGCGTGATCATCTCAATCTTAAGTAAAATAATGAGGTCACAAGAAATTTTCCTACCCCTTTACACAAAAGAGAATTATCTCATCTTTATATATTTATTAATTAGATCAAGGGAGAGGAGTACCATTTATGTTTCACACAGGTTGTTTCATGTCAGGTATGAACGAGGAGTCAAGCCCTTTGGACATTAATCACATTGATGAGATAAAACAGAAATTAGCTCATGCTTTAGCGCGGTTCTGTTGGAAATATAGGAGCATCAAGTATACCTGTCAGCCTTTGATTTTTCTATTAGTCTCAGATTCAGGTCACGGTAGAATCAATGGTCACTTAAGCTAATGCAAAATGTGGTGCTTTCCTCGGTAAAATCATTGTTTCAGACTTATTTTGACTCCATAAAACAAAAATACTTAACTCTAAGAAAATAAAAGATAGTGTCAGTAACTACCTTCCTTAGACTTAAATAACATTGTCCCCAGTGTTATCAAGCCCGAAGTTGGCAAAAATAAAATAGATAAGAAAAGAAAAGAAAAATTGAAAGAAAAAAAAAACTTACCAGTGGGTTGCCTCCCACTAAGCACTTATTTTCAAAGTCATTAGTTTGACATGGCAGCGGGGCTCAAGGATCTCGTGGATCGGAAAATGGCAATGAATGCCTCTCCGACAGTCTTTTCATCCATGGTGGTGCAGATGCATTGAACGCATGAGGTTGACCAAGGAAATGATGAATATTAGCCGGGCGGGGCTTTAGTATAGGTGGGACACTTATTTTTCCTGCAAAATCATCAAAGAAAAAACAAGCGCTCTACGATAATCTCGTGGCTTGATTAACTGTAAAACAGTCTTTGTACATTTAAAAGTCTTATTGATGAAATCAGATGGTTTGGGTCCAGAAAGCGCGTACCTTTCTTTTTCCAAGGTGAATGGAGTGTTGGATGTGGAGCTTGTTGTTTGACAACAGCTCTTGGACTTGCAGTATTGAGACCATCCCGGAAACCAGCTATGTTAGACATATCTAGACCAACTCCTAGAGGGTGTTGACCGACACCTGTGGGTGGTATAGATCGACACTGATTTATCTATTCTAGCCTGGTGTCAACTGACACCGATGGTTAGTGTCTATCGACACCAACTCCTGTACCTCGAACATTTGTACTTTTTCATCAATTCAGCTCTGCAATCCTTGTCTCCATCAGAAAAACATCTTCCTCCGGCAACTTGTCATTGAATAGAACCTCATCTTGGAGCCTAGTCCAGAAGATATGATCACCACTCCAATCCTCAAGCTCAGAAGCTTGCTTATTCACTTGCTCACTAAGACCCAACTCCTTGACATACCCAGCAGTAATGTATGTGGGGGTTTCTACAGAGAATGTTTGACCATCAGTGGTGGGTGTCTTTCTCAGCTTGTCCATGTCAAAGTTCATGACCAGATCACCCAAATTCAAGCCTATTCTTCCTCCCTTTACATCAATCATGGAACTAGCTGTAGCCAAGAAAGATCTTCCCAAAATTAGAGGATCCCTAGGTTCTTCCTCATATTTCAACACCACAAAGTCTGTGGGAATCAAGGAATCACCAATTCTTAATGGAATATCTTCTTAAACACCTTATGGAATCCTTTTGCATCGATCAGCCAAGATCAGATAGATCCTTGTCGGCTTGAAATCAGTTGTCCCAAGTATAACATCAAGAGAATGAGGTATCAAGTTGATACCTGAGCCAAGATCACAAAGAGATTGAGAAAATCATCATGTGGAGATGGAGGCATAGAGCACAAAACTTCTTGGATCATGTAGCTTCTCTGGAATCCTACACTTAATCATGGCACTAACTTGTTCAGAAACAATCACTTTCTTTTGCTTTCCTTTTCTCTTCTATGGGGTCTGGTTTAAGAAAATCACAATGATATCTCTGGTAAGCAAAGCTCATTCCTCAGGACTCACACCATTAGTTACTATTCTCTTAACAGACCTCTTGAGTGGAGGTGAAAGCTTAGCTGCATCAACCAGAGGGAGTTTAATCATCACTTTATCCATCATTGCTTTGCATATGGCTTCCTCTATCTCTTGTTTAGACTTCCTAGGAGTTCTTGGGAAAGGAACTTTTGGTTTTTAGACCCGTTCCTATGAAGTTTGTGGCTTTTCCGAACTTGATTCTATATACGGCCTCTTATGTCGACCGACAGTAGGGTTGTGTCGATCGATACTACCTGTATGAATCATGTCCCTGCCTTGTGGGTGCTGGTGTCGATAGACACATGTACCACTTCTGCAACATCCTCTTTGATTTCTTCCAACTCCACAAGTTCATCAACAGTCAAACCATTTTCCACAAAAATGGCATTACAGGCATGGTTAGGGTTGTTCTGAGTCTTTCCAGGAAGGAATCCTTCTTGTCTTTTAACAGATCTAGTAGTCTGTACTACCTGAACATCTAGCTTCTTGATATGAGTACTCAAAGCTTCGAACTTCCCATTCAAGTCGGTGTAAAAAGTATCAATCTTCCCATTGAAGTCGACGGTGATCTTCTGCTAACCTTGCAGAATCTGTTCCAACAGGGGGGGGCTTGGTAAGAAGAGTTTCCATAGTTCCTTATGAAGCTACTGCTAGGATAAGGCTTCTTGTACTCTGGCATTGGCGTGTATCCATATCTCTGTCCCTGATATCATGTTCCATTGACATAGTTGACATCCTTTTCCTCAAAACCTCTCACTGGTTCCTAGGTCTCAACCTCTGCAGCAAATTGAACTGATTTCTTAGCCACAAGAAGACTGTGAACCGTGCCCAACTTAGCGTTCAGCTCAGCGATCTGACTACCATCCATGTTCGCTGCTTCTTTCTTCCATTCAAAGTCTGCATTCTTGGTACTATTGTGATGAGTGTTTTCCTTTAATAACACAACTTCTAAACTGCAAGTGCACAGTGAATCAGTCGTAGTACTTAAGGTTATCGATTCCATAGAGAGTAATAGCTACGCGGATTAAATTCAGAGAAAGAAATATAACTAAGACAAAATATGAAAGGGGTTTGTTTTTTGGGTTTTCTAATGATTAAGCAATAAAATAAGAAAGAAAGTAAATAAAATCGGTTGTAAACTTATGAATAAAGGCGTTGAGCATTTAGGGAATCATCTTAGGGTTTCCATGGTTCTCTATAAATCAACTGAAAGATCATATGCATATGTTTTCGTTCTAGGTTCTCAACTACGAAAATGGATAAACAAACAAGCTATAGTTCATAGGATGAATGTCTGAAGTCTTAACACCCCGTTACTCAACTTACGCATGCAACAATATGCATCAACCGGCAAGCCAAACAAGTTCGATAAGTTCACAAAGCCCCATAGCTCAACTCACACAGGTTATAACGCGAGGCTTCAATAGCAATAGGTCCGAGGAGTAGGTTTACGTGGCTAACGCTCCTATCCTCTTAGTTCAGTACTTGGTGATCAATCCAAGGAACATGCATTAAGTTAAAGATTCCCCAAGAGAACTTAACAATAGATGAAAATCAGATCTATCAACTTAGATGAATTGAACCATGAATTCCCCTTGAATCACCCCATAAAACCAAACAAAGAGAACTACTCGCTGATGATGCAAAGAAACGCAATAGATATCATTAAGAATAACATCATAAACGAATCAAATAGTCAAAGGGGGTTCAAAGGAAACTTCTTTAGATGTCACAGAAGATAACTTGTCTCCCCAAAAGTAAATAAGAGTAGATAGAGATAAGAAACAATGAAGAACAAGGATGAAACTTCTACGGGCAACTTCTAGGGTTGGAGGCGATGAAGGAGTCTTTGTAGAGACGTCCTAGAGTTGCTGGTGTCGAGGTTGGAGAGGCACAGGGAGTTACAGTAGAAGCACACACCAAAATATTAGGTTAAATGAGTATTTATAGGCCTTGGGGTGTAGAAAATTGGTTATAGGGGTTTTAGGGCAAAACTTGGTGTTTTAGGCCAGCATGGAGGAAGGCTTCTAACCTAGGTCACTGGCATTGTGACCGAGGTGGTTATAAAGGCTGGCATAGGTCACGGGACTTATGGCCGAGGTCACCAAGAAGCTTGATTTCGGTCACACTCCTTGTGACCGAGGTTGATAGAGCTTCACTCTTTGGGTTGGATCTTCCACACGGCTGAATGGATTGCTTTGATTCTTGTCCCAGGTGAATCTTCACTCTTTTAGGTTTCTATAGACACAAAAATCTCTGGATTTTCTGCATGGAAAGTTCTTTAACGAATGCCAAACTTCTGATGCTCTGAAACTGCCTTAAAACGGGTTTTGCTTGACTTTGTGTTCTTTTTGCTCCAAAACTTTTAAAAGTCTCCAAGAAGTGGAAATGGTGGAAAGTGGCCTTGAAGTGTTGATAATCACTTGTTTCTTCATTAAAAACCTAATAAAAACATATAAAAAGTGGGCAAAATACGATGTTATCATATTGCTAGAAGCCAAGTTTTCAATCAACAAATTAGCATCCTCGGGAAACCTGGTGTTAATATTCCCGTTGATAGCAGCATCCAAAGCCATATGATATCTCCAATCAACCTCTCTGAAAAAGATACCCAACAACTGAACCTCACTGAAACCATGATGTGGACAATCTCTCTTATATGCTTTGAATCTCACCCAAGCTGCCTTAAATGCTTCAGCTGGTCCTTGTGTAAATGTAGATATCTTCATTCTTAAATCCTCAGACCTTGTATTATCGTAGAAATTGTTTGGGAAAGTTGTCTTCATTGCTTCCCAAGTTGTTAATGATCCTGGCTTCAACTATTTAAGCCAATAAGCTGCTTCCCCAGCAAGAGAGTATGGGAAGAGCTTGCAGAAAAGATAGTCATTGGATACACCATTTGCTTTGATGCTTGTCACCAGATCGTCAAACCTCTCAATATGATCCATCGGATGTTCATTAGAAAGACCATGAAAAGGATGCTGTCCCACAAGAGTGTAGTAGGTCGAATAGCAGACCTATCAGCTAAAATCATTCCTCTGAAATGCAGGAGGTCGAATAGCAGACCTATTAGCATAGAACTGATCCGGTCTGTTGTAATCGGCAAGTGTTATCATTTGACCAGCTGCATCAGCTCCATTATTGCCTTGCGGATCCTCTTGGTGTCGCTCGTCACTAACGACAACCTCAATTATCGCATTTACGTCAGCATCAAGTCTCTGATCCTGCACATTCCGTACATGACCCTCTAGATCACGCAATGCTGCAGTCTCATCCCTTACCAGCACCTGTGGGTTATTCATTTCTTATTTCCGCTGTGCTTTCTGGATTTGCTCGCTCTAGCTTTCCTAGTTCTTGCCTAGAAAGATTCACAATCATAAGACTTTTATTGCTCCTGGTACTGTGCTTATGCATGCACCTGAAACACACCAGAAAAAGTAAAGAAATAATGCGTAAGTAACAAAATAAAAGAAAAGCTTAGACTAAATTCTAACTTAAATCTAATCGCGAATCAAAGAGTCCCCGGCAAAGGCGCCAAAATTTGATATGCTCAAATTTACTCTAGAGCAACTATCTCAAATTAAGAGATCGTCTGTAGTACTTCGGGACCGAGTTCCACATAGGCTCACGTTCACACAATAGATTTTCAGTTTATGAATTAAGCTAAAGAGGAGAAATTGTAATTAATAGAAAACATCAGGCAATTAAAATCGAAGTAAATTCAGATGGAAAAAGAGCTAGGCTTAGGGAAATTTCTCACGTAATTCAGAATTGTAGGTTCAATAAATTATCAGGTTTGTTATTAAGATCTGTTCTCGAACTCGAAACACAATGGTAAAATCAATCAACTCTCGCTGCAGAGATTATCTATGTTTAAATTTAGAATTCCAAATCTCTTTGCTAAATTTTTCAATTCGATCAAGCATTAATTTCAGGTTCGATTGTCCAAAAAATCCCTAAACCAAATCTCTTTGCGAATAGTTATTTTGCTCATCTAAGATAGTTCATGCAATCAATTACACTCTCGTGTCAACTAATCAACCTAAGATCAGATTCTAGGTCATTAATCTAGAATCAGCAATAAGCACAATCTAGATGAAGAACTCTATTGATTCAATCCTAAATAATCATCAACCTAGCAATTCATCTTTTACCTTTGAAAACCCTAAACCTAACAAATAAACTACTCAGACACGATCAATGAAACAAAAATCAGAGTTTGAATAAATTACATAAAATAAATCAAGAGAAGAATTATGGATTAGGTGGATAATGGCTACTGTACAAATGGTAAATAATTCTGTTTTAATAAACGGTAACCCCAAGGAAATATTATACCCAAACGAGGTTTAAGACAAGGTAACCCCAAGATCATATTTGGCTCTCGATAGACATGGATCTACTCAAGAGTGTCTTAAACATATATTGGGAATTAAATATCATGTGGTGGGGTTAAATATATAGGCCTTCCTGAACAATTTGGCGGAAAGAAAACAAAAATGTTTAATTACATTATTGAAAAGGTTCGACAACGATCGATATCTTGGAGTACGAGATATTTATCACCTGCGGGTAGAGAAAATTTATTGAAATCTGTTGCTCTTGCTATGCCAGTATATTCCATGTCCTGTTTTCAATTACCTTGTCAAGTTATTTCGGAAATAGACAGTATCATGATACAGTTTTGGTGGGAAAAGGGTGAAAATAAACGTGGAATACCTTGGGTTGCATGGAAAAAACTACAATTATCAAAGAAAGATGGTTGGCTGGGTTTTCGAAACTTAGAACTATTTAATGATGCACTTCTAGCTAAACAAGCATGGAGACTTCTAAAACACCCAACCAGCCTTTTCGCTAAGATTTATAAATCTCGATATTGCAACAACACCCATATTTTTGATGCATGAACTCGGCGACATCAATCATATGGGTGGGCATCAATTCTTATTGGGATAGAATTATTATAGAAAGGCTGTCGAAATTTAATTGGAAACGACAATACAACACAAGTTTTTAAGGATCCACCAAGACCGACGTTTTTCCCTCATCAACAATATGAAATGTATGTGAGTGAGTTGTTTAGTCACAACGCAAAACACAGATCACGGAGTGAAGAAGCCTTGGATGCTGCATTAACAAATGAAGAAAAACCCTATTCTCAAAAGGAGGAAGATGATAAAATCGTTTAGCACTATACACCCCATGAACACTATTTAGTCAAAACTGGTTACTGGTTAGCAAGACAAGATCTTGAAGTCAGACCCATTTTTGCCCCACACGGAAATCCAATAACAAAAAATAAAGTATGGAAGTTACCCATAATGCCTAAAGTAAAACATTTCGTTTGGCAAGTTTTATCAAAATCTATAGGAACGACAACACTTTTAAATATACACGAGGGGTACGTGTCGACAAAAAATGTCAAAGATGTTGTGTGGAAGATGACTCAATAAATCATCTCTTATTTAATTGTCCTATTTCTCAACAATTTTGGAGATTATCACAATTTATGTTCATTTATCGTTATATACCATCGTTTAATGTGGGAAAATCACGATTTTCTCCTAAATATTCAAAATGAAAGAAATATTTTAGAAGCACATAAACTTCTACCTTTTTGGATATTGTGGCGGATTTGGAAATAAAGAAATGATTATTATTAAATAAATAAGGGTAATACCTCGAACAGAAATTGATTTTACTAAATCCGATGTAAGGCACTCTAGTGGCACACTTCAAGAAAGCTTGGTGCAAACAGACGGAATTTCTGATGGATTCTCATCCGTCATAAATTTTTGACGGCTAACTGACAGTATTCCAAAAACATATATCCGTCAGAAATTAAGAACGTTGTTGTTACTGTTGTTGTAGCCATTGTCGGAGTTGTTATTTTCTGATGGATTTATGATGGCAACTGACAGACCCGTCGAAAATCCATCAGAATTTAAGAACGTTGTTGTAGCCGTTGTCGGAGCTGTTATTTCTGATGGATTTCTGACAGAATTCTGACAGCCTATGTTTTCATCCTTCTCTATTCATTCACAATTACAAATTTCTTCTTCAATACCTTCTTCAAATTATCTTCTTTAAATTATTTTCTTCAAATAATTTCCGATCATGGATGGATGGAGAAATGATGAATCCAGAGTTAAACTTATTGAATGACGAGTATGCCCAAGGGGTATGTGAATTCATGGAAGTGTTGGGAATCCAACCACGAACCAAAAGAAGTGGTAAGATGAAATGTCCTTGTTCACTTTGCCAGAATTCTCATAATATTAAGGTAGAGTTAGTTTGGCATCACTTGTATAGCAATGGGTTTATGCCGGGGTACAAGATTTGGTATCTACACAGGGAATTTTTCTTTGATTATGGTAGTACTAGTGAACCATATATTGCTGATAGTGTAGGAGAACGAACAAAGTAGATGTCGGTATAGGAGCTGTTGAGATGGTGATTCATTTAGGGAGAATATGCAGTCAGCTGGTGATAATAGAGATAGGGTTGAAGAACCTAAATTAGAAGCTCACCGGTTTTTTATATGTTAGATGCAGCGAAACAGCCATTATATAGCAGTTGTAGAGAAGCTCATTCACCGTTATCATCTGCTAGTAGAATGATGACTATCAAAACAAATTTCCATTTGGCGGAGGAAAGTGTAGATGCGATAGGAAATTTTGTGAAAGATATTTTGTCTGAAGATAATCTATCACCAGCACCATACTACGAGGTACAAAAACTTGTAGCTAGTCTTGGTTTGCGTATCAGATAATAGATGTGTGCATCAACAACTGTATGATATATAGGAGAGAAAATGAAAACCGCAACGGATGTCGCTTCTGTCGTAAATTGCAATATCAAGAAACTGGCAGCAGCATTCCAATTCCATATAACGGATGTGGTATTTACCATTAACGGGAAGTTTGAAGAGGTTATATCAATCTCAGCGCATTGCAGAGCAAGGAGATAACATGTGCAGAATCGTCAAGATGGAGAAATTACACATCCTTCAGACGCAGAAGCGTGGAAACATTTTCAATCATTGTATCCAAATTTTGCGTCTCAGCGGAGAAATGTGTACCTTGGGTTATGTAAACATGGTTTCAACCCATTTGGAAAGAATGGAAGACAACATTCATTGTGGCCCATTATTGTAACACCATATAGTTTGCCTCCATCTTTGTGCATGCGTAGAGTGTTTTTGTTCGTCTCCATTCTTGTTCCTGGCCCAGAGCATCCGAAGAAATCTCTCGATATATTCCTCTAGCCATTGATATCTGAGTTATAATGCTTTGGGATCATGGTGTCAAAGCGTATGATGTTTTTTACCAAGAGAATTTTAAGATTAGCGATTTCTTAGCAAATAATAGGTTTTCTGGATTGACAACTCATGGAAGATTATCATGCCCGTATTACCAAGACAACACCGATGCATTCCAATTGCAGCACAGAAGAAAAACGTGTTGGTTTGATTCTCATAGAAGGTTTCTACCGAGTGATCATCCGTATCGTCAGTCTAGGACATAATAAACTCTTTGACAGTCCACCTCCTGAAATAGATGGGATTAGTTTATTGGAGCAGTTAAAAGACTTTGGTGCAGAGCAGACTCCTTATTGTGGGGGTAATGTGCATGATCCTATTGATGGTGTCAGTGTATTTTATAATTGGCACAAGAACAGTATTTTCTAGGATTTGCCATATTGGAAAGACCATTTATTAAGACAAAATTTAGATGTTATTGATAACATCGTATTTTCGCCCACTTTTTTTATGTTTTTATTAGGTTTTTAGTGAAGAAACAAGTGATTATGAACACTTCAAGGCCATTTTCCACCATTTTCACTTCTTGGAAACTTTTAGAAGTTTTGGAGAAAAAAGGACACAAAGTGGAGCAAAACCCGTTTTAAGGCAGTTTCAGTGCATCAGAATTTTGGCATTCGTTGAAGACCTTCACGTGCAGAAACTCCACAGATCTTGGTGTCTATGGAAAGCTAAAAGAGTCAAGTTTCACCTGGGACAAAAATCAAAGCAATCAATTCAGCTGTTTGGACGATTACACCCAAGGAGTGAATCCCTGTCAACCTCAGTCACAAGGAGTGTGACCGAGATCAAGCTTCTTGTCAACCTCGGTCATGGCACCCGTGACCAAAGGCAGCCTTCATCACCACCTCGGTTAGGAGACCCATGATCTAGGCCAGAAAACTTCATCCATCCTTGCCTAAAAAAACGAGTTTTGCCCTAAAAACCCTAAAACCGACTTTCCACACCCCATGGCCTAGAAATACTCATTTAACCAAATAGTTTGGGGTGTGCTTCTTCGGTGATCCTCTGTGCCTCTCCAGCCTCGCCATAAGAAACCCTAGGACGTCTCTACAGAGCCTCCTTCGTCGCCTCCAACCCTAGAAGTTGCCCCTTGGAGTTTTCATCCTTATTCTTCATTGTTTCTCATCTCTCTCTACTCTTATTTGCTTTTGGGGAGACAAGTTATCTTCTGTGACATCTAGAGAAGTTTTCTTTGAACCCCATTTGATTTATTGAATTGTTTGTGATGTTATTCTTTATGATATCTATTGCGTTTCTTTGCATCATGAGCAAGTAGTTCTCTTTGTTGGGTTTTATGGGGTGATTCAAGGGGAATTCATGGTTTAATTCATCTAGGTTGTTAGATGTGATTTTCGTTTGTTATTAGAGTTCTCTTGGGGCATATTTTACTTAATGCATGTTGCTTGGATTGATCACCAAGCACTGATCTAAGAGGATAGGAGCGTTATTCGCGTAAACCTATTCCTCTGACCTAGTGCTACTGAAGCCAAGCACCATAACCTGTGTGAGTTGAGTTATGGGGCTTTGTGAACTTATCAAACTTGTTTAACTTGCTGGTTCATGTATGATGTTGCCTGTGTAAGTTGAGTAACGGGTTGCTGAGACTTTAGACATTTATTCTATGAACTATAGCTTGTTTGTTTATCCGTGTTCGTAGTTGAGAACCTAGAACGAAAACATATGCATATTATCTTTCACTTGATTTGTTGAGAACAATGAAAACCCTAAGATGATTCCCTAAATGCCCAATGCCTTCATTCATAAGTTTAAAACCAATAACTTGATAACTTGAATATGTAGTGCGGTCTTTGCTTATTTGAATGTTTATTGTATGGTTTATGTTTTGATTCTATGGTTTAAATTTGTTCGTTGTTTTGTAGTCTTTGTGTATATGAGTTTGTTGGTTGATGTGTAGTTTAATGTTAACCATAGCATTTTGGTTGTTGATATGTATGGTTTTTGCATGATTGTAGCATTCAGTTTGGTAATCATTTCTTTCCATTTCATACCATTTAGTGTTGTAATCATACATTAGAGTCTTGCATTTGCAAGTTTCATTTTAGGATCATATAGTATTGTTTAGTGCATATTGCATATGTTTTGAGTCTCATTAGGTGAATGGGAGGCTTGGAGATTCTTGGAGCCTTATAAATGAAGAGAGCAGCAAGAAGAGATGGAAAACAAAGTGAAGAGAAACTTATAGCGGTCACCTAGACCATTCAGAATCCAAAATGGCTGAAATATTGGATCATAAAAACATATTCCCTTTTCCAGTTTAATATTCAATTCATTTTCCAAATAGAAAATTGAGTTAGCTTTCCAATGGAAGTATTGTCGAGTCATTTGGAGCCGTATTCCAAGAGTTATGGTCAAATTATTGAAGCAAGCTCGATCAGAGAACTCGGTCTACAAACCAAGTCTTGCCAAGAAATCTCACTACCACTCTGAATCGATTGAGGCACTCGATCATCTTATCGAGTCTGACCAAGATAGGTCAAAGGAGTGGGTTGAATTCAAGGAAATGTTGCGGAGTAACTTGAATTCAAGGATCAAGTTATAAGATCTCCGAAGGACACTGTTGCGGAGTTGAAGAATCAAGTAAAAGAGCTGCAAGGAAGAGTTCATGGAGCTCCTTCTAAACCACTGAGCTTTAAAGAGGTTCCACCTTCTTAGAGTTTAGCTGTAATTACCGGGGCTGAGAAAACTATGGAATGGTCAAGAGAGATTGATTACCCACCGGATCAAGAGAAGTTTTACCTAGAAGAAGAAGCTATAGAGAATCAGTTTGCTGATCTGTTGCGAGAGCACGCTGACTTCGAGGAACATTCTGGAAAGGGAATCAAGAGGCCCTCAGTGCCTCTCAACAAACCTCCATAAGCTTTTTAAGGAAGTCAAGCTCAGTGACTTTAAACAAGCTCACTTGGGAGGAAGTCCCATGATTATTCCTGTATATACTTTAGCTTTAAATTTCTAGTTATTATTGATGCGTTTTCTAGTTGCTTTGATTATCAGGTTTCGAGTTCTGAAGAGTAAGCGGTGAGAATTGGAAAGGCTGAAGAAGGACTCAAGGTGTAGAACTCGGTCAAGGAACTCGAGTTGGAACCCAAGGCTCAATCCAGGTAACCACTTAGTTGACAGAATTCAGTCAACTGACCGAGTCCTTCATCAAGATCGGTCAAATGAGCTAACTCGGTTAGTCAAACCGAGTCAAACCAACCTAGTCAGTCAACAGAGTTAACTCTCCGTCCCTAACCGCATAGATCTAAATTTGAAATCCAAAATTTGAAATTTGGACTAGCACTCGGTTTGATAAACGGAGTGGAACCTAAGGTTTTTGGCAAACTTTTGCCCCTTTAAAAACACCCCACTCGATGCCTCCTCTTTCATTCTCACATCTTTTGCGAATTGAAGCCACATTCTCTGAAAAATTTTCAAAGTTTTCAAAAAAAAAATTTCGAATTTCCAATCTCTTCACTCGATCACACCATTCGATCAGACCCAAGTAAGAATCTCACACTCGAAATATTTTGAATTTCTGGGTTTTAGGAATTTTTCTGGGGTTATATTTCGTTGGAATTAAGGCGTTTTAGTGTTTAATACTTGTTGAATCCACTTTATCTAAGCTTGAATCGAATAGATATGCTTTTAGAATGAGTTTAAACGGTCGAATCTATGATTAATTGAAGAAATTTGCATGATTTTATGGGTTTAAAAGTTTGAATGTTCTTGAGTTTAAAATCAAATTACTCACTTAATTCTCAGTAAAATTTTAAATTTCTTTTGAATTCAGCTTATTCTATTAGTATTCAACACTCTTTGCCTTAGATCGATGAAATTGAAAATGTTTAGAAAAAATCTAGGAATTTTGATAGAATTTTGATAGATTCGGAAAACCACTAACTCGGTCAGCATACTCGGTTTGTCAAACCGAGTCAGTGGAGTTAGCACTCGATGTAGGTACTCGGTCAACCTGACCGAGTCAGAGCTCGGGTGAAAAATTTTTCACTTGCCTCGACCATGCAGACCGAGTCATCACATCGAGTTACATTGCATACCTGATTCTTTCAATATTTTACATTTTAGGTACCCATTGCCCAAGAGAGCACTACCGATGCTTTCGGCGGAAGCATTGGCACGAGGTTTTACAGTGATCAGATGGGCATATCAAAGAGATGAGCCTATGAAACACGAAGGAGGAGAAACGTCCCGACAATACTCCAGAGACAGAGCCGAGATCTCAAGGGGAAAAATGGCCTGAATTAGTTGATGAGAACTTGGATGACTTGGGGTGTGAGCAACAGGAGGATGAAGCACCCAAGGTGACCAAGAGGCAGGCTAAGAAACCGCAGAAGGAGCCTCCAACTGAAGAAGACTTCTGCACAACCCTCTCGAGTATGGATTTTAGTGGGACTCGCTACCCACACCCTGAGACCATGGCTACACTCGGGATCACTAGGGATGTGGGGTAGATGCTTGAGATGTGCCATCTGGGCACCATGGTGAGCCACCCCTTTGCGGCATTCAAGGAAGAGAGTTGTCAGTTCTTGGCTACCTTGACCGTCCACCTCTACGACAGCAGAAAAGAGGCATTGGATGAGGGGCAGAGTGCTGGGGAGTTGGGCTTCATCATCTTGATTTTGTCCCTATTAGTTCTCCATAGTCACTTGTTCTTCTAGATCCTCTCTGATTTTGTCTCTCTGTTCTCTGAGATTACGAGGTAACCGGTGGATGTTATCGAGATAACGGAGGCGATTCTGGTTGCCTTGTGATCTTATTTGCATACAGGAGAGGTAGACTCGGGTTGACAAACTCGATGAGGTTGACCGAGTAGAGCATGAAACCGAAGGTGAACTCGGGTAGCGGACTCAGTTGGAGGTGATTGAGTAGCAGAGCTTGCTGTGATGACCAAGTGGCTAGAACGAGTGGAGCTGTGTACAGATGGAGGACTCGGTTAGTTGACTGAGTTGCAGAACTCGAGCTAGAGACTGAGTTGGTGCGTTGGTTGCTGCAGCGGTGTCTTCCTTTGCGAACCTATCTAATACAATCCTCCAAAATCTTTCACTCAAAGTTGGTGGGGATAATCCTTGACTCCGATGGATTGATGAAAACTCTACCAATGGAGGATCCTCTTAACCACCTTGACGAATTTGACAGACTCTACAGCCTCACCAAGATTAATGGTGTTAGCGAGGATGCTTTCAACCTCCGGTTATTCCCTTTTTCTCTTGGGGACAAAGCTCACATCTGAGAAAAGAGCTTGCCACATGGATCCATCACAACCTGAGATGAATGTAAGCGTGCCTTCCTTGCCATATTCTTCTCCAACTCAAGAACAGCCCGATTCCGCAGCGAGATTTTGGGATTACATAGAAGAATGGAGACACCTTTTTTGAAGCTTGGGAAAGATTCAAAAACTCAATTTCTAAGTGCCCCCACCGTGGCTTCAGTACTGAATCCTTATTGAGCACCCTCTACCGTGGCGTCCTTCCTAAGTTCCATATATTGCTGGACACAGCCAGCAATGGCAACTTCCTGAACAAGGATGTCGATAATGGTTGGGAACTAGTCGAGAATCTCGCACAGGCGGATGGCACCTATAATGAAGATTATGACCGCACCGTCCCAGGGATATCAGAGGGTGATGATCGGCACAAGAAGGAGATGAAAGCCTTGAACGAAAAGCTTGAGAAACTCCTTCTTGCTCAGCAAAAGCATGTACATTTTGCCTCTGAGGAAAAGCTGATTCCGGTTCAAGACGGGGAGGATGAAGAGCTAGAGGAGATCAGCTATGTCTAGAACCAAGTTGGTTACACAAAAGGGTATGTAAACTATAAGACAAATCCAAATTTTTCTTATAAGAACATCAGCATAGCCAATCCGCAGGATCAAGTCTACCCAAAAAGACAGCAGGCTCAAAACAAGACTTATGCCCCTTATAATCAGAATCTAGGGTATGTGCCTAAGCAGCAATTCCAAGGTGGATATTCAATTCCATACTTAAACATCTAAGGAGATTAGAGTTCCTACACAGATCTAACCATTTCCCAAGAACCCTAATTCACTACTCAAAAATCATCATAAACGCAGAAAATGAAATAATGTGCATAATCAGATTCAGGATGATGAGATTAGAAGAATTGTGAAGAAATTAGATGCAAAAAGATAAAGGATAAGAGTAGATCTAGAAAATAAAATTAAAATAGGTTCAGGTGGCTACAGAGAACTAAGAACAAGATTAAAGATGATAACTAGGATTTTCCAAGGGAAGGCTTTATATAGGAAGCCCTAAAACACAAAGAGACAAAATGACAAAATCTGATTAAGGCGATGGGAGGACTCGATCTGAGGTCGTGTGGTGCAGCTCGGTCCTGAGGTCGAGTCTTCTGGTCGAGTGGTGATCCTCCAAAGCTTTTTGTCATGACGTGTGACTCGGCTTGTGATCGAGTGTCTTCATCGAGTAGCTTCATCGAGTGGCTTCATCGAGTCTACTCCATCATCCTTCCTTAGCTTCAGCAAATCTCCAAAAAATCTCCAATTGCCCTGAAAAAAACTCAAAAATGCAATATGTATGCAGACCTAATGCAAAACCTAGTATGAATGTTGAATTATCAAAAAGAAGATTAAATGGGGTGAAACATGGGATGAAACTCTACCTAAATGATAAGAAATGCATGCTAAAATTGGGTAAAATACATGGACATCAGAACAAAAAGAATCACTCTCAAATATTTAATAGAAGAAAAATGTTGTTGTTTTCCCAAATGAGATTACATGAATATAAAGGAAAAGAAACTTGGAAACAAAGCCAAGTAATAAATTGTCTTGAAAACTGAAAGAAATAAAAGAGAGAGTTGAATGAGAGTTCAACTCTTGAACTTCAAATGTGACCCTTGAACTCCATTTTCGTCTCTCCTCTTTGACCACAAAATAAAGTGATTATTTTGGACTTTCTTGGGCTTGAATGAGATTCAGAATGGGATGAGTAGCATTGAGATCCCATTTTCCTTATTAAAATCTTTCCTGGAAAACCCATTAGGACAAAACCAAGGATAAAGAAAAAGAGTACAAATGGTCTCAAGCCCATTTAGAGATCTTCCCGAGCTTGTATGAAAACATTATGGTTTGAGGTATGTCTGCTCCAATCCAGCCCAAGTGATCTTGTTGAGTGAACATCTGGTTAAGTAATCCTCCACTGAGTTTCTTTGCTCTTGCCCTCGTCATGGGTCCAACTGGTAGAACTAAGTCTTCCTCTGGTTCAAGCTCTGGTTCAAGCATATCTAGAAGCTCAGTCTCCTTAGTGTTATCCATAATCGCATCATCCCCGTCCTCTTGAATAGGATTTTACCTCAAATCGGGATCATCTGCCACAAAAGGTACCAAGTCATAAACATTAAAGCATGAACTAACATTGTACTTACCTTGAAGATCAAGCTGGTAAGCATTGTCTCTAAACCACTTGACTATCTTGAATGGACCATCAACCCTTGGCATCAACCTCAAATTTCTCTTTGTTGAAAATATATCTTTTCTCAAGTGAATCTATACGAGATCTCCAACTTCAAATACCACTTTGCGCCTTCCTTTGTTTGTTTTTTTTTCATACTACTTTATCCTTGCTTCAATGTTGAGGCGTGCTTTCTCATGTATCTGCTTAACAAGATCAGCTTTCTTTTTCCCATCCATACTAACTCTTTCATCTAGAGGCAGAGGAATCAGATCCAAAAGAGTTAGAGGATTGAAACCATAGACAATTTGGAAATGTGAATAATTAGTGTCAGAATGAACTGAATGGTTATAAGCAAACTCAACATGAGGCAAGCAATCTTCCCAAGTTTTGATTTTCTTTCTAATGATTGCACGCAAGAGTGTAGACAAAGTCCTATTCACTACTTCAGTTTGTCCATCAGTGTCAAGACGACAAGTAGTAGAAAACAACAACTTAGTCCCTAACTTAGACCACAAAATTTTCCAGAAATTGCTCAAGAACTTAGTGTCCCTATGAGAAATAATTTTTATAGGCATACGATGCAAACAACCAACCTCTCTAAAGAAGAACTCAGCTACAAGTGATGCATCATTAGTTTTATGACACGGGATAAAATACGCCATTTAAAGAACCTAACTACAACAACAAAGATATAATCTTTTCCTTTTCTCAGTAGGGACGGATAAAGAAGTATACTAATTATGGGGTTGCACCTTAGACTTGGCTTGCTAGCAAGTAACGCATCTACCAAAAATTCTTTCCACGTCCCTTTTCATATGCGGCCAGTAGAAGTAATCTCTCATAACACTTAGTGTTTTGGAAACTCCAATGTGCCCTATTAGGCCTAATCCATGAGCTGCTATGACTAACAAATCTCTCAAAGAACAGTTAGGTACACATAAACGGTTTTCATAAAGCAGAAATCCTTCATGCCTAAAGTATTTTCCATCAGCAAATTTTCCACAAGCGCGAAACGCTTCTTTGAACTCAGAATCAGTATCATACATCTCTTTCAGCTGCTCAAATCCTAACAACTTAGCATCCAGAGAAGAAATGAGAGTATACCTTCTTGACAAAGCATCAGCAACAACATTTTCCTTACCTTTTTTGTACTTGATGACATAAGGTAATGTCTCAATGAATTCTACCCATCTGGCATGTCTTTGTCTTTTGCTGTGCTTTTGTTGTCTCTTCACAATTTTTAAAGACTCTTGATCGATGTGAATCACAAACTCTTTTGGCCAAAGATAGTTGATAACATCATATTTTTGCTCACTATTTATATATGTTTATCAGGGTTTCAATGAAGAAACAAGTGATTATGACACTTCAGGACCATTTTTCACCGTTTCCACTTCCTGGAGACTTTTAGAAGTTTTGGAGCAAAAAAGACACAAAGTCAACCAAAACCCGTTTTGAGGCAGTTTCACAGCATCAGACATTTGGCATTCATTGAAAACCTTTCCGTGTAGAACGTCCAGAGATCTTGGTGTCTATGGAAAGCTAGAAGAGTCAAGATTTACCTGGTACAAGATTCAAAGCAATCCATTCAGCCGTTTGGATGATACAGCTTGAAGAGTGAAGACCTATCAACCTTGGTCACAAAGTGTGTGACCGAGGCCGGGCCTCCTGAAGACTCCGGCCATAGGGCCCATTACTGGGGCCAAGCCTACCATCAACCTCGGTTAGGAGCCCCGTGACTGAGGTCATAAGCCCTGCTTACTTAACCAAAACGACGAGTTTAGCTTCATAAACCCTAAAACCAACTTTCTACACCCCAAGGCCTAGAAATATACACTTAACCTAATGTTTTGGGGGTGACTTCGTGTGCCTTCACTAGCCCCAAGGAAGAACGTTCAGAGAGAAACAACTTCCCACATCGCTGCCTTCAGGCTGTCGACAGGTCTCTCTCACCGCTGATCTCCACCGCCAAAGTCATCACCTTGTTCTCTAGCCTATTCTCTTCAATTGTTTCCATTTCCTACTTGTATAAGGGAGAAGTTTCGTCTACTTTGTATCACAGAGAAGATCTCTAACCCTATTCTTATACTCTTAATTATTTATGCAACCTATTATTCATATGGTTTTGCTTTGCTTGAGTATGTGTGAGTAGTTTACTCGTTGGGCATAAGGGTTTCAAAGGGATTCATGTGGTCGATTGTTTAGGTTGTTAGATCTGGAATTATTCATCATTGTTCTTATTCTAGGTTTGTTTCTTAATGCATATTCTTGAATAGCTAACTTGTGATTGATGTTTGGCGATTTACACATCACATGTGTTGTAAATTCGCTTGCACTAGCCTGTATGAGTATTGTGTTATAACATGCGTAAGTTACGTTATAGAATTTTACAAACTATAATTGAACTCGTTTTTAATGCTTGGATACATGCGCCGTTGCCTGCATAAGTTGAGTAACGGAGTATGTAGACTTTAGATAATTGATATTGTGATTTGCATATCTTTTGTTCATCCGTATTTCGTAGTTCATGAACTTCAACTGATTGATATTTCCTGTTTGATTTCCTATGCATACATTCGACCCATGAAACCCAAGATTTCCCTGCAGCCCAACATTCTGTTTATTGATAGTTATATCATTTTATTTTGCATTTATTCATTGCTAGTTTCCATGACAAAAACACAAACCAAACCACCCCTATTTATTGTTGTCTTAGCCATATTTCTCTCCAACATATTTGTAACGTGATTTATAAGTCTCTGTGGGATTCGATCCATAAATACTACAACCGATTCACTGTGCACTTGCAGTTATCGGGTGGTCTTCTGAGGTAAAAGATTGAAGTGAAAATCCACACACATCAGTATTGTACTAGGGGATATGCGTTTTGGGTATATGATGAAGGAAGAACGAGGTGAACTTTAGATTATGGTATTTTGACTCAATCTGGTGATTTAGTCTATTATGGCATTCTTAGAGAAATATTATAAGTACAGTATCTAGGAATGATGGACTTGAGATGCACAGTTTTTTTTGTGATTGGTATGATCCACCTCTTAGGAGTGGTGTTTGAGTGGACCAATTTGGCGTGACATCTGTTCATTCAACACGGAGACTAGATAAATATGACCCATTCATTCAAGCGTCGCAAGCGGACCAGGTTTTTTTACTTAACTTATGTTCTGTATTATTTATATCTACAACTCTGTGTACTTGATTAATTATTGTTTTGTTTTAGGTTTGCTACATCCATTATCCTTGAGTTACACATCTTGCCGACCCGTGGATCACAGTGACTGCAATTAACCCAAGAGGACGAATTTATGGAGTACCCAAACATGATGCTTTGCAACCAATTAGCAGTGTTCCAATGGATCCGGTGGAGCATTCTTTTGATGTCGATCTCATGGTTGATTTTACACAAATCAAGGA
The DNA here is from genome assembly GCA_028015245.1 of Cardamine occulta. NCBI lineage: Eukaryota > Viridiplantae > Streptophyta > Magnoliopsida > Brassicales > Brassicaceae > Cardamine > Cardamine occulta. The sequence goes on from CM051384.1 coordinate 8,245,372, forward strand.
TGATAAGTGCACTCACACTCTGAGGAAAAACGTGGTGAATTTTATGATGATTCCGACTCAATTTCGTTAGAACGATCATCGTAAGATTCAAAGTAGTTCATTAAAATAATATGACTTGTATTTATTTGATGATACTTTTTTCATATGTATATTCGAACATATTAGAAATTTTTCAATAATTCAAAAACAATTCAGACACAAAAAAAAAACACTTTTTTATTAAATGTTTGGCATTAATTTTGTGGTTAAATGTTTATAGTGTTTTGGAATCATCATTGTGTAACTGAAACTTAAAGAAAATCCATGAAACCACAAATCCGTCAGAAATCCGTCAGAAATTTCTGACGGATTTGTGGTTTCATGAATTGTGTTTTTACGGTTTACACAGTATACCTAAAAACACAATTCTAATAGTAACAAAATAAGAGGTATGAGACAATTTAAACTTGTTTAGAAAGTATATAAGATGTTTTAAATATATGTCATGGTTTACACAAACTGTTAGATAATGAAACATATACATTAACTTATCTATGTTACAACGGAAACTGAAATTCATTTTTTTGTAAATTTAATATAAACAAGGGTTTAATTGATGAAACAAACGGAAACTGAAATTTGTTTTTTTTTTTTAAATTTAAGATAAAGAAGGGTTTAATTGATGAAGTTATTTTTTAAATTATTAATATATCGTAGTACACAAATATCTCAATTGAAACGATTCAAAAAAAAACCTGAAACCACAAATCCTTCGGATATTTCTGACAGATTTCTGATGTATTTGGATAGACATGTGTCTATCGTTAAGGTTTGCACCGGTTTGACTGGCAAATGACATGACATGCACCTTTTGGGAATCTGTTGGAAATCCATCAAAAATATCCGACGGATCATGAAAATTAAACCGCCAAGTTTCTTTGTGTCTCCCGCGTGCCTAAATTTCGTGTATCCGTCGAAAATCTTTCCGAGACACCGCGTTTCTTTAATTATTTAGAAACTGACAGATTTCTGACGGATTCATCCATCAAAAATTATGTTATATATACAACTTTTTCTTCTCCGCGAGTTCATTCGCGAAACCATAAAAAAATACCCTAAAAAACTCTAAATGTGAAACTCAACGGATCTAAGTGATATTCTGACCAAAATGGCCCGAAATCCTGCCAATTTGTAAGTTTCTTACACTTGTTTTTAGATTTATATTGTTTATGAGTTAAATGTTTTGATTTGGAACTTTGAATTCATAGATTTAGGTGTTGATTTGTTAGATTGTGAATTTGGTGTAATTAGTATTTGGATTGTTAGATTTAGGATTTGGAATGTTATATTTACGATTTGGATGGTTATATTTAGGTTTTGGATGGTTAGATTTATAATTTCTTTGACTTTTATTTTGAGAATGATTTTCAATTTGATTTAGATTTTGATTTTGAGAATGATTTGATTTGAGAATGATTTGGATTTTGATTTTATGTGTTAAAAATTATTTTTGAAATTTTTGAATTATTTTTGATTTGGGGAAAGTTGGGGATTGTGGTTTCAAGAGATATGAAATGGTGTTTTGAGAGAGTTCTTAAGTGACGAACAACATTGAAAACGTCTTGGCGATTATTCATGAGAATTATTGAAAAAAAAAATTTGCTTAATTTGCAATCAAATGTTCTTTAATGTTGCTTGTTAAGTGTTCATGCTTGATATAGTTCCTATTTTCCTCTAAATGTTTAATAAGTTGATGCTTTGTGAATTGGCGACAATGTTGCTCCACACAAGCCTTACTAATCTTTTCCAAAGTGATAGCATTGTCTTGTAGATCAACAATGACGAAAGCAAAAGGAACCGTTGAAGCAAGCATGAAGAAAGGGAAGAATAAGAGTAAAGAGAATGATCCGAACGCTGATCCTCCTAGCCTTCCAAGCCAAAGACCAAAGGAAAGAGAAAGGGTAAAGAGATAGTTGAGGAAACCTTTGAGGATGATGATATTGATTTTGAGGAGTTGGGTGGTTCTTGAAGTGAAACCGAGGTTGATAGTGATGGTCCTCCAACAGCCAAAGGAAAACACAAGGCTAAGGAGAAGGTGTCTAAGCCAAGAACGCCAATTTATTCTCAATACTTGGCAAAGTTCAAGAAGATCAAATTCATAGGCACTCGCTTCCCCGACCCGGATTTTCTTAGCCAAGCGGGACTTTTAGAAGACATGGAAGCAATCTTCAACAACATGGGTCTTTGGAAGCTTGTTAGCACAGTTCATGCTTCTTACTATGCTAGCAAGGTATTCCTGATTGTCACACCACATGTACGTATAAGATAAAGAAAGAAACTTTGGTCTTGTCCTCTGCTTTGGGCACCTATGAGTAGCTTACCAAGGATTTTGTTTTGCCTCGTTTAAGGGCCAGACAAACATTTCCGGGGATGGCAAAAATGATGAAATGGCGGGAATTGAGTTTCGACTAGGAGGGAATGCGTACTCCCCTACTTTTGGGGATTTGAGTGAGCTTTATGGATTGCAAAGGGGCATAGATAATAGACTCAATGTCCCAGAGGCTGATTTTGAGAAGAGTTGGGACATTATTGGGTGTGGAAAATACTATGGAGCAAACAAAAAGTCCTCACATATTCGCAACCCCGTGATACATTACACACACAAAGTTCTTACGCACTCAATATGGGCACAGAGAGAGACGGGATCTATTGATAATGAGGAGTTGGCACTTTTTACTGTAGGGATCAAACCGTTCTTAGATGGATATCATAGTGTCCATCCTAACAAAGATGACGTGAGTATGGTGGCGTATTTTGTCATTTCTATCTTTCATTGCTGCCAATGGTGTTGGGACACAAAAGATAAGACACCACAAAGTAGCTTTGGAGGGCTTTTGACACAAATATTTGTAGCTTTGGGAGTAGACTTATCCGGACTTATGATTGACCACACAAGGATATACATCTACTACCTCAACAGAATACTCTACCTGGGAGGCTCCATCAACGATTTATATGGTTACCGATTCCACTACATGGAAACCGTGCAAAAGAAGATACTGTTGCCAAACCAGACCCTCACTTCCCTTAAGGAAAAAGAGAGTCTAGAGTTTCAACAGGAGCAAGAACATTGGTTTAACGCAGCAAGAAACGGCACTCTCAAGACCATTAGCAATCCGAGAAAGCAAGGTACAAAAAAGGATAATGTGGGTCCGAGAAGATGGTGCTTAATCTAACCCGGTATATGGTAGTGCCCGGTATAACTTTGCTCCTTATGATGAGCCTATCAAGGAGCTGGCACTTCGAGAAGCCAATACACATATCCATTTACTTCAACGCTTCGTACAATGGCAAGGGAGGTCACTGAGGAAAGTGGTTAAGCAAGCCAAGGGGTTGACTAAAGAGATGAAAAATCTTAAGGCCAAGCTCTCACCCGCTGAATGTTCCAATCCTTTACTGACAAAGTTACGGACTTAATGGTGGAGCAACCCATGCACGTAGAGCATATGGAGGAAGACATTATGGAAAGGCAGTCGTTTCAATGAGTGCCTAGCTTGCCCATAGAGACACAAGAGCCTTCACGAGCTTCCTCTTATGAACCTTGACAACAGATAAAGCGGAGAGCAACCCGATCACCAACACCACCACTCTCTACTGTGAGTAATGAATCTTACTCATTCCAATCCGACTCTTGGTATTAGGTACATTTCACTTCCTTTATACATATATCTTTCTTTGCATTTTTGTGTGTTTTGTTAGTTTCTTTCTCAAGTTTATTCTTGCACTAAGACGTTGCGAAATAAGTTTGGAGGAGAGACTTGGTATCTAATGTCATATTTTCTTTTGATTTTCCATTCTTTGAGTCTTGCATTGTAAATAGCTATATTTTAAAAAAAAATCAAAAAAAAATTCAAAAACTTTAAAAAAACCAAAAATATCATATATCATATAACTTCCAATAGGATCGAGTCTAGAAGCATATAGGTTTGCATTTGCATATGCATAGGGGATAATGATTAAACTTACCATGAAAAGATATTTCCTTAGCTTGAAATGTGATCACCTTGATAATATTTTTGTAATGCTTAATCGATTTCGAATGACTTGAATCCATGCACTTTGATCTCTTCTCTCGAAAGTTTAGACTCTTGATTAAAGCTCGCTTGATTGCTTTCAACTCTATCTAGTGGAACTTAATTTGGACTTACTTATCTCGCTTAGGGTTCGAAATTCGCTTTCATGGTCTTTTATTGAAAAATCCGGTTTCTCTTATCCTTTTTACCACTCTTGCTAAATCGGATGGCCATTTTCACTTAAAAAATGGTTTCCCCACCCCTTACCTAGACTATTCATTCTGACTTTCATTGATTTCTTTGTGTGAGACCTTTTTCTACTTTGATAATGTTTACATGCGAGAAATCTTGAGAGTATCGGAGACGACAAGGCTTAACCTCCATTTATATGAGCTAGACTCTAGAACCATAAGAGTTAGCATCTAAGCTGGGAAATGAGAAAGGATAAGTAATCTTGATTGGTAGTTGAGGATTGGTGGTGAGGAATGGGACAAAGAAAAGAAAGAAAGGGAGATTGGAGAGAAAAAGTAAAGCTCTAGGGAATCCTAAGTTTAAATAAGTTGAGACTCTAGCAATGAAAAGTGTGCCTTGAAACTTCCTCTAAAAAGAAAAAAAGAAAAACGAAAGAAGAAAATTTTTGGTCTTTGCCAATAGTACAAAAGAATAAGTGTAGCAAGCAAGGAGAATAGCAAACGAAAAGTAGAGTCAATGTGTTGAAAAGAGATTCCCTTAAAGAATTTTGAAAGGAAAGTTTGAGGTTGAAGGAGATTTAAAGAAAGAGTTCATGGGTTTAAGCCTTTATAAATGAGGATGAAAATGGGGATTTAGATATTGAAAGCATAGGATTGGGTAGAACAATAGAGGTTGACCTTGTATGCATAAATTGTTTTCTTTCTTAGATAGCTTTTTCCCAATATCAAGCATTTCTTGCTTGTTGAAGAGAAACCCATTACTTGTGATAAACCGCCTTTTTCTAACCTTTCTCACCGAACCGATTGAGAGAGATTGACACTCTCTTAGCGAGACTACATGCTATTACCATTAATTGAATGTTAAAGAGTTGATATGCATGGTTGTTTGTGGTTTTAAAGGTTTTGAATCCCCACCTTTAAACCTTTTTCTCAGCTTAACTGTTTTGTTTGCTTGCGGACAAGCAAGAGATAAGTTTTGGAGAATGATATCTATCGATTTTACCATCTTTGTAGTCTTGTTTTGCCTCACTTTTGAGTAATTTGAATAACTCATATAGGGATTTAGTTGCACATTTGCATATGCATTGGTATCTTGTAGGTTATGAAGAGGAACAGACAAAATGATGGTCAAAGGAGTCAAAAAGGGATCATTTGAGTGGATTTGATGAAGGAGGAGAATCAGAGAGATTGTGTAGCGGCATAGGAGCAGCCGGTGGACGCCATCGGGATCACGTAGCGGCATGATACAAGTTGATGGAGGTCAGCGGGCTATGGTAGCGGTTTGATGTCAGTCGCGACGTAGTTACTGGGGATTGCCTGGAAAGTTGAGCGAGGTCTTGTTGTGGGATAAGTGAATTCGATGGCCTCCGGCAGGGTTCTATATCGGGATTGTGTAGACCGGTGAGCTGCAGCGACTTCCTATCAACCAATGGAGTTAGAAATCTTATGAATTTTCTAAATGTTGACCGGGTTTGACTTGGTTTATTGCATGTTAGCCAAGCCCTTTTATTTTACTATAAATAGCCTAAAAAAACTAATTAAAGGCTATGCTTTGTTTTAGAAATTTTTGTTAGCCACTTTGGGATTTTCCTTAAGACATTGTATGATTTTCTCATTTCCATCTATCAAAGTTTGTTTTCTATAAAGATCTTTCCTATTTTCATCTTAGCAACATGATTTCTCAAAGATCAAACCCTTGGATTTGTGTTTTCACGTTGATGAGTGAGTAGACACCTTAGAGCTCTTGGGAATGTAGATTTAGGGTGATTTGTTATTGATTAGTGGAGTATAGGCTTGTAATCCATGCTTAATAGTGCTCTTAATGCTAGATTAGTCAAGGAATTGGTAGTCTAGAACTTAGGCATTTCCATGCTCATAAGGTGTTTGTTAAAATGCTTGAACCAAAATATTAATGTACTTAGCTTGCTTAGCCTATGGAAGTAGTTGATTAAGGAATTAAGCTGTTACTTAGACTTATTGGTAATGCTCATTGAACTCTTGGTAGCTAACGATAGTTATTGATTACCAAGTGATTAGTGAAGATATTAATGCTACAGAAGCGGATTAGTATGGGTTAAGTGATCTAAAACCTATGGATTAGCTTTAAGAAGTAGAATTAAGCTCCACTAGTTAGTGATGGATTGCCCTATTCGTCTACAATCTTCCCGAGAATTTACTTTTATCCATTGATTTCAAACCCGATTTTAGTTTTAATCGCTTTTGTTTTCATATCCGTAGTTAAGATTTCTAAAAACCAAAGAACTTGTTTGCTTTAGGTTAAATATTAATCCCATATTCTTAGTGCGTTGTAAACCAATTGTCCTTGAGGAATCGATACCCTTTATACTGAATTATCACATCACACTTTACTTCATTCGGATTGTGAAGGCCAAGTGACTTTGTAATTTCTTTTATTTTTTTAATATTTTCTAATTCTTTTAATTAGTTTTCGTATTTTTCTAATATATCATTTTTTGTAAGTTTGACGAATCCGATAATAGAATCTCAAAGTCCATTAACCGGATGCTTAACAGGATGCTACAACGTCTGTACCCGACATACTCAAGCATGCCTATGGATGATCAAGAAATGTGGTTTCGAAAATTTGTGGTAAAAATATATTAATTATTAAATTAAATTTTCACTTTAAATCATTTATTTTTAATCTCAATTTTTATTTTGCAGCAAGAATTCATTTGGGAGGTGCAACTCACCTCTATAGCTAGACGTTAGTTCGATAGACTAGCTGCAACGATGTACTCTCGGAAGCTGAACGAGTGGAAGGACAAGTGGAATGCGCAGGACATTCCAAGGTAATTATTTGCAAACCAGAACCTGTGGAAAGGGTTCATAGAGTATTGAAAGCAAGAGAAAACCATTGCCGATGCTGCAACCCATTCTAACAAACAGAGGAGCAAACTGCAAAGGGAAAGGAACAACGACGCATAATTTGGGAGCAACAGACAAGAAAACACGAGGAAAACAAATTGTAAGTTATTTTTTTCACAATATTTATATTTTACTTATAATTTATATTAATTTATTTATTTATTATAGTTTCAAAAAGATGATGTGGAACCATCGAATCTAAAGTTGCTCACTGATTTCCATACAAACAAGAAGACCGGGCTCATACAAGATGGGCTTGCTCAGGAGATTATCAACAACGTGAACTGGCTTGGTGAGGAGTTTCTCCAATCTCAGCCGATCGTTGATGGAACTCCTATCTGCACAGAAGTTCCAATTGAAACGTTGAACGAATTTGTGTATAAGATTAGTCCTTTAAAGCATATTTATATACTTTTCGAATTTTAATTTTTATTTACACAAACTTTACTTTCAATTTTTTTCGCAAGCTACTCCGAAGAACAAAGGTCGTCTTTTTGGCCATCCGCAAGATTTGACATCTTCTGCGTCTTCACGATTTTCTAGAAGTTCAAACGTCTTCAAAGTTTGACGACGAAGATTGATACACTAAAAGATGCCCGGATAAGAAGGAGATGCAAGAAATGAGACAACAATTGCAAGAAATGCGAGCATTCATGGCTCGATTCCCGGCACCGCCTCCACCGTAGTTTTATTAATTTTTAATTAGTTTTTATTTTGAATTTATGACTTTTTTATTTTGTTTGAATATTTAATAATTTCAAATTTTATTTTAATTTTCAAAATTTATTTATTGAATTTTATATTTAATTTCAATTTTATTGAATTTTAAAATTAATTTTAAAAAAACAAAAAAAAATTGAAATCCATCAGAAATGATCTGTCAGAAAGTATCTGTCAGAAATCCATCGGAAACATGCCCGTTGGCAATCATGTTCGGAAATTATCTGTCAGAAATGCATCGGAAACATGCCCGTTTACTTGTAGTGGCTTTACAATCCGTTTGGAGCAAAGGTTTGAATAAAATCATATTCGAAGAAGATTTTCAAAACTTATTTAACATCATTCAAGGAAGGCATGAAGATATTTTAACTCTTACTATCCATAGAGATCTGAAGACATGAAAAGCTAGTATCAAGACATACGTTTCAATCACATATCAAGAACCAATAATGAAGTTGCACATACGTTTCAATATTTTGTTTTCAAATTGTATTTATCTATCAGTTTGGTTAACGAATTCTTTGTATCGTTATTTTGTTTGTTCTCGTTTATAATAAAGTAACTATTTGCCGTCAAAAAAAAAAAGCACTACTCATCTAGTATATCAAGATTATACTTAAAAGTGTAATTTTACAACGCCATACATGTATATATGTTATTGGCAAAATAACACATTTTAAAAAAATAGTACTATTAATTTAATTTACGTAAGAATGTTTGTGAAAAATAAACTAATTAAATTGCTTAATTAGGAATCTAAATTCAAAGGTACTCATGACTTAGAAAATAGAGAATTTATCATGTGATCATGAAATCTGACTTTTGAGTATGAGTAAACGAAACGATGGCCGTAATATGTAAGGACCAGAATAAGTGAAATATAAGCCAAAAAAAAAAAAAAAAAGTTCAATACATATTGTAACACTTAAAAGATCTTACACATATATAATACGACTTCGAGGAGGAAGAAAACATATTCCACAAAACAGATCCTTCCTTTAACCCAACATGATAAATGAAAACACATCTAAGAGATGTTAATACTTGATCCCAAAAAATAAGGGTTCGAAGGGTTTATGATCGAGAACACAAAATAAGAACGTTAGCAAAGATCATAATATGAAATTATGAATCTATTCATCATATATATCGCGACCATATATATATATATGATCATAGGAATCTAGGTCCCTCGAGCTAGCATTTCTTGATACCTCTTGAAGGACAAGAGTTTCTGAAGCTTCATTTGCTTATGAAACCTTGAAATAAAGATATCTGCGACATGGTCGATCTCATCTTCTAGCTTAAAACTCTCTCCTTCTTCTTCTTTCGAGTTCCGGACCATATCTATTACAGAACTGCCCTGACCTTCCTCGAAGTCCCCAAAATCCTCATCTCCTTCGAACAATGTATGCCTCAGATCAGGATACTTGTTGTTGTCCTCGTGAACGTCGTAATCCTCATGATGAACCACTGTGGATTCCGCACTACTGTAGAGAACTATTGCCTTGCTCTTGTCTGGGTCGTGGTCGTAGTCTTGATCTGCATGTCCCAAGAGGTTGTGGATCTTGTTGGAAATTGAATGGAACCCGAGCTTCTTGTGTTTCACAAGAGACAACATGAGCAGTCGTGTTTTGAAGGCACTTGTTTTGTTCTTTATAGCTATAGATTTAGCCTTTGCGACGGAGCTCAACAACAAAACGATCTGTTTCATCAATGCCGTAGCTTTCTTCATAATTTTTTTTTTGTAAGAGCTATAAACTTTACTAATAGTGTTTCTTCTGTGGTGAATGTATATGGAAAAAAATTTATTATGTAAGAGGCTGTTGCGTAATTAGCATGGAAATGAACATTGGAGGTGAGATCCGTGAGGGGTTTATATAGACGGACTATAGGAGTGTTACGAGTGTAATCAAAAGGTAAGGTCACAAGTCATGGCTTTGTGAATCTTGTCGTATTGTTTTAATTAACGGCTATATGTTTTACTTAATGGCGCAGCAATCTTCTCACAATTCGCCACGTGGACATAAGCCATTTGATGTAGTGGGTCACTTACTTTTTCTGTTTAAATCTTTATGCACGTTCTCTTTTATCAAATTGTATCGTGCCTACATTTCACGAACGTATGGATTTGATATTCCATTTTTTTTTCTTTTATAAAGTATCTCAATATACATATCCTAATGAAAAAAGTATCTCAACATATAAATTTTATGGTAATTTCGTAAAGGCGGCCTAACGTGGGTATGAGTCGGGTACGTTTTTTCTTATAAAGTATGAGGCCTAATTTTCAAAAAAAAAAAAAAAAGTATTACGTATCAAAATTTTATTGTATACCTAACTTGTCGTGAACATTGGTTCTCGCGGGTATAAGGACTCAATGACTCATCTGTATATGCTTAAACTTTAAACGGACGGAAAAACAGTTTTTTCGTATCCAGACAATAGATTCTAGTTTATGTACTATTGAATTGTGTTTAGACATAGTTAAATTTTTGCAAAGTTAAATTTTATATTTGAACTATGAAGCAATGTCTTATTCATATATTCATTCGGTGGGGTTATGAGAAATCTTGATATGTAGCCTTTTTAGCATATTGTTGATTTCATTTTTCATAGAAATTTTTAGAGTTTCATTGACATATTAGGAGCTATTTGCATCCATTTGCATATTATTCTCGATTTATAAGTTTTGATATGATGTAGACCAAAGAAGTGATCATATGAAGCTTAAGAGAGCAAAGAAGTGAGATTGATGCATAGGAGGAGCCAGCGGTATAGCCCTGTGGCCTGGGCACATCGTGATGCTCCAACGCCCAACAGCAGCGGTGTCACGACGTCGGCAAGCTCCAGCAGTTTGGTGCAGCGGGATCAGCACACCGATGGCAAGATGAAAAAACTTATTCGGAGAATTGGTGGACCTGATGCAGCGGGATCACAACATCGCAAGCTCTAGCGGCATCATGACGTCGGGAAACTCCAGCGGTTTGGTGCAGCGGCGTCACAAAGTCGGCAAGCTCCAGCGGCTTCCTCTAGCGGTTTCGTGTAACCGCTGTACTTGTCCAGATAACTCAATTTTGTCCCTAAACCGGCTGAATCCGATTTATCATGAGTTGTCTTGGTTTAATGTTGGTTTATTTAGCATCTTTTTTATTTTGGAGAAATTGGAAATAAAGGAGCTCTATCAAGATTTTTGTCCATATAATTTTTTTTTTAAATTGTCAATTTTTCCTAAACTACCCCTACTACTAGATTAATATATTTTTTGAAGAAAAAAACAGATAAGCATGTAAATACACAATGTTTAAGAAGATTTGAAGAAGAAATTTTTTTATTTTAGATAGTTTTAAGTTGGTTTTTAGCTTGATGAAAGTTGTTCCAAAAACTGTAGAATACATATTCTAATATTCAGATTACGTATTCTATGAGTTATACATATTCTAAAAATTTTAGATTACGTATTCTATGAGTTGTTTATATTCTAAATAAATTAGAATGAAATTTTAGAATATGTATTCTAAAATTTTAGAATACGTATTCTATGGTTTGTTCATAGTTTAAAAAATTTAGAATATGTATTCTAAAATCTAGAACATGTATTCTACAATTTGTTGATGTTCTAAAACATTTAGAATTCGTATTCTAATCTAAATTTTTTAAATTTAGCTAAAACTAGAAATAGAATCTAAATTTAATGAAAGTAAATTTTTTTTTCTTAAAACTTTTGACCTATAGATATATATATATATATAATCGATTTTATAGTTTAAAAAAAAATCAGCAGCAACAAATATCATAACCATTTTCATCGTTAATCAAATCCTCCGAGGTTCAGACTAGTAACTCTCTTCTGTTTGCGGCCACATCTAACCCAATCCAGTTGCAGAGAGGGAATGAGTTATTTCATGAGGACAAGACAACTTTTTTGTCTTCAGAAACTTTGTAGAGGACAAGACCTTTTATTGCTTGCAAACTTTGTAGAGGAAACCGAAAAACACTTCAGCATCTGCTTCTCTATGGTGTTCAACAGTCAGGTCAGAACCAATAGCTTGAGAGAAGGTGATTGGAGTTATTCTTCCCAGTAACTCAGATGGACAAAACCTTAGAGAAGACAACAACACACGTTACATGACAGAAAATCTGAAATATCACTATATCGTCCAATAATTTACACAAATAATTCTTCGGTTCAATTTTTTCATAGACCAAGTCAATAAGATTGAATTAAAATGAAAAAAAAAATGCAATTTACCTCTTAAAATTGAGACAGCTAGATCAACCACAGAAATATCTAACAAAAGAAAAAATTGCAGCTTTTGGATAAGTATGATAATAAAACCATTCGATCATTACGGAAACAAAAAAAAAAACACATTTTCTCGTTGAAACTTGATCAGCTCTAATATCACAATCCAGAGACTGGTTCTAACTGTTCGAGACCTACTTTGGTACCAAAAAAAGGCAAAGCTAACTTTTCTGTATATATCAGAAGAGTAATTCACTAAACCGCTTGTGATCGATCCCAGAGAAAATAAGAAAAGCAGGACTTGAAAGCTCTGCAAGAAACTCTTTACAGGTTTCATCGCAAACAATGAGAGAAAAATGTTCCCAACCAACTCGTCTCTTAAAATGCAAGCCAAAACTATATGAATTAAGTTTAAGCAAAAGAACTAAATTTTTGAAAAGTATATCATGACCACCCAGGAAAATAGAAAATTAAACACTACTGAAAGAATATTTTTTTAAAATTTTGGAATGGAAATGGCGAATAAAGTTGAGAACTAAAAAGGATTATTAAGGATTATCAATTGTAAAGCTGGTAACAAACAACATTCATCTTTCGTCTGCAAATTACATAGCAGTTATATATTAATAACAATTCTTGAAGCATATGTATTTCTACATAGAGAGGAAAAAACAACATTATTATTCTATTGGCCTTAGGGGTAAGCTTTTAAGTGGATTGCAAAGTTTGTTGAAGAAACCATAAACCCTTCAACGTCTGGCTGTTCTTCTGGCTTTCAAGAACCTCTCTTTGATTGAGAATAACTCCTTAACAACTTCACTCGTTGCCAACCGATTCATCGGTAATTCTTCACAGCACTCAAGTCCCACCTCCAAAACAAGTGTCAAGCACTCAGCAATAGGGAAACCAACTATGAGACCGCTCTGAAAAATCAATTTGTCTGCAATGTCCAATACTCGCTCAGGCAATGCCAACTTGGTGTAGCTATGTAGTGTCAAGTTTCCCCCAAATAACTCATCCGTTGGTCGTTTTCCGGTGAACATTTCTAAAAGGAGAACCCCAAAGCTATACACATCACCATGTATTGATGGCTGCCCTCCCATTCCATATTCTGCACCATAATTCACAGACACAAGATTGTAATTACAGAAAAATATACAACTTTCTTTATTCAATATTACGTATGAATGTGTGTGATAGTTTTACCTGGTGCAGCATAACCGATTGTCCCTCTGACGCCGGCCGAGCTGAGTTGATTGATAAAGGACTCTTGGTCAAATTTATAAAGCAGCCGAGCTAGACCAAAGTCGCTAACATGGGCTGTTAGATCATCATCTAGAAGGACGTTGCTTGGCGTAATATCGCAATGAGCTATAGGGTCATGACAATTAACATGAAGATAGTCCAAAACAGAAGCCACGTCTATCGCAATGTTAAACCTTTCAAGAAGGGTCAAGAGCCTTGAGGTATCGCTGGAACCTTCTATCTCTTCTTGGTGCAGCCACATATCCAAACTTCCATTTGGCATGAACTCATACACCAGTGCTCTAAATTCATTTCCTTTATAATTGATGCCCGAACAAGCTGTTACAAGCTTCAGAAGGTTGCGATGCCTTACACCCTTCATGGCTTCACATTCTGCGATAAAGCTCTTGGCAGCTCCACGCTTCTTGAGATTTAATACTTTGATGGCAACAGCTCTGTTCTCAAGGCCAAGGAATGCTTTATAAACAATACCAAAGTTCCATGACCCAATCATGTTTCCCAAAGAAAACCCACCAGTTGCATTATGAAGCTCCTCGTACCGTACCCTTTCATGTAAAGGAGGAAACTTACCTCCTTGCATAGCCAATCTCTCCAATCAATTGACATACCTCTCTCTGGGAGGAAATCTTATATCTGGGAGCATTCCTCTTGACATTGGAAACCTTGAAAGTCTACAATCATTCACGATCGGGAGATTTCATCACTACGTAAATACAAGTGATCGATCGATCACTTGTACCAATCGATCGATCATACACGATCGGGAGATTTCATCACTACCCAAATACAAGTGATCGATCGATCAAAAACAGGGACCGTTCGATCTTACACAGTCTGATGTTCTACATCACTAAGCAAATCCACAATGTCACATCATAGCAGTAGATTATGCATGACCCATGATAAATTCACAATCTCAATGATGCAATCAAAGGACCAAAGTTCTAATCTAACAATCTCAATGCATGGAAGTAGTTACAGAGCAATAGAATCAGACCAAGAGATGACTAAATTAACCAATTGAAAGAGAAAGGTGAAAGAGTAAGAGAAGCAGAACTTACTGGTCACTCTATAATCTCTTAAATGGCATCGGAGTGTAAGAGCTCGCCAGTGAATAAGAGCTTCAATCTATCATCTCTTAAAATCTGGGAAAAATTAAACAAATCAAAGCACTAAGTTAAACAAATCTCCAATTCTCGCGTGTAGATATCAAGAAATCTGCAGAAATTGACTTCATTGCAACTATGGTGTTCAAGACATTGACTTTGACAATAAAACAAAGCAATTATAAGAGAAAGGGGAAGGTGAAGGAGAACAAAGAGAGAGCGAGAAGAAGGAGAGAGCGAGAAGAACTTACCGTCGGAGACAAACCACTAGTGGTGAAGAAGAAGAAAGCGAAGAACAACGTCAAGGAATTTTTTTTTTGGGGCACGATTTGATTTTGTTTTTGGACAGATTTTATGGGAAATAAGTAAATATATTTATTTAATTTTAGTATTAACCAGCTAAATATTTATTTAATTTTAAAATATGTTATTAGTTTCCAAATCTTTAGATATAAGGATATAAAAGAGTTTTTTTTTATGTTAAAAAAACCTATGTCACCAAACCTAAAAAAAAGTATAGATGAACATTTTTTTTTTTTAAATGTCCTTTATTTCCAAATATCCCTTTTATTTTTGCTATATATACTCTAAACCTAATTACAAATCCTTATGCTTTGTTTATGAGATTTTCTCTTAGCCTTTTTTGGATCTTTATATGAATCTTTTAATTTCAAAGTATCAAATCTCTTTCGTTCTTTGAATTTTTCATCTATTCTTCTCTTAATCATGATTAATCATCTATCAAACCGATTGACTTGTGTTTTCATGATTATGAGAGAGTAGTCTTTTAGATGAGTTTAGGGTTTGGTTGTTAAGTGATTAGTAGAAAAGTGTTATTTTTGAAAAAAAAAGAATGAACTATATTAGTAGTGAAGAATATAATCAAAACAATTCGTAGTAGGATTACATGATTTGTAAATGACATATATACACCCAAAATGAGTCCAAACCATTGTCCACTTCTTCTTATAAACATTTGATTGAATAACGACTTTAGTTATTAAATGTGATTAACTTTATTTATGAAAGCAACTGTACAGCTAAGTAATCGAAACAAAAGTGTCATTTGTTACCTAGAAAGAAGTTTAATCAAATTTGTATGGAAAAGGTTTGTTTTCTTAAAAAAGATCAGACCCGGAAGATGGTTCGGTAAAGTGTACAGACAACTTTAAGTTTACTTTAACTTATTTATTTTTTTTTTATTTTTTTTTAGTTGCTTTTCTATAAACCAGAGGAAAAGAAGAGATGGGCAAAAAGCTTGTGGTGGTTTTGTATAATTGGAAAGTATTTACGCGCTTGGTTTTTTGCATTTCAAGGCGCCGCGAAATTTCTTGCTTATGATATTTTTACCTTTAAAAGATTCTCTTTCACTTATGGCCACACTTTGATCCTCTCTCTACATTTCTAGATATCTTAGAGCATTATTTTTTTTTTTTGGAAATGAATGTAAAATTTATTCAAACTAAAAAACTTTTTTACATCATGTGTTTCATCTATTTGAAAGTTTTAAAAAAGGAAAAATTGGTCCAAACTTAAGAATTTCAATGTAGAAAACCAGAGTTGATGAGCTCCCTCTAACTTACGATCATCCAATGTAGAGCACCGGTTTCGTATTTGCTTGTCAATCAGTTTGATTAGGAGTGATGGTGAAGTCAGAGACTCTCCATGACGACGCACATTTCTCTCTCTCCAATGTCCGTGGATTGAAGTTTGAGAAGCATAACGGGCTAGAAACAGAGTGAGACTATCAAGCATTTCATCAGAAATGAGCTGGAGCATGTGATTCCAATCTGTGCTAAATCGAGCCTTCAATAGACCTTGTACTAACGATTTCCAAATCTCAGCTGAATAGGCACATGAGAAAAATAGGTGCTGTTTTGATTCATTTCAATCACCACAAAAAATACATGAAGTATTTGCTCCCACATTCCAATTTGACATGCGATCACCAGTTGTTAATCGATTGTGAATCGATAACCATGCAAATATTGAGAATTTCGAAGTTGAATGTTTAAACCAGATACCCTTATACCAAATAACAGAGGGAGCTGATTCACGAATTAGTAACCATGTGCGCTATGAACTGAAAGACGTTTTGAATTTATCACCTTTGCTAAGCCAAAGAGAGACATCAAGAACTTCTATTACAGACTATTTTCTTTGAGCTTCAAGGACTAACTCAATTTGCCATAAGGTTTCAGACCGATGTCGGCGGCTCCGTCTATTTTTCAAGGCTGATGCCATTGAAGCATTTAACGGGATTCCCAAGTCAGTAAGCCCTCGCATTCCAATTTTATCATGTAAAACATCCCAAATCTGACCAAATATCAAACCAAAATGATGTATTTTCCCCACTTCAAACATCCACCTTATGAAAAGTTTGAGCCAGAGCTCGGACTTTAAGTATTTTCCTCCACATCCAAGAGCCAATGTTAGTGTTCTCACAGATAGACCAAAAAGAATATTTTCGTATCAAATAGATTTGAATCCACTTCACCCACATGGACGGTGGAGAGGAGACTCCTCGCCTAACCAACTTAAGACAAAAAAGGGTGTTGACCTCTGTCAAAGGTCATAGCCCCAGCCCTACTTCTTCTTCGGTTTATAAACCTCTTCCCAAGCCATTTTAGCTTTCTTTGGATTCATTGCTGGCCCTGAGCAAAGGAAAGAGGAATATAGTTTATCAATCTCTTTGATACACGCTTGAGTAAGACGAAATGCCGATAACAAGAAGTTAGTGATGCTCATGAAGACTGAAGCTATCAGCTGGAGCCTTCCCGCAGTCGATAAGAACCTTACAGACCATGAACTGATACGATTACGAATTGATTCTAGCAGAGGGAGGTAATCTGTTGACGTCATCCTCCTCATAGGCAAGGGAAGACCCAAATATCTTACTGGAAGTTGCCCCGACGTAAAAGAGAACCGCGAACTAATCTCGTCTTGAATATTTGCTGTAACACCCACAAGATAAATTATGGAATTTTCCAAGCTTATTATCAACCCCAAAATCTTTGCAAAATCTTCAAAAACTTTTACTATCCCCTCAACCGACCAAACTTTACCATCAGTGAAGACCATAATATCATCCACAAAGCTTAGATGTGTGAGACCAATATTCTTGTATTTTGAATGGTAACCGGGTTGTCTAGCACTCGTTGCATTATCCATCAACTTTGAAAGCACATTCATGGCTATAACAAATAAATATGGAGACAAAGAGCAGCCTTGTCTTAAGCCTCTCTTACTTCGAACAAAACCGGCTAGTTCACCATTCACTTGGACAAAGAAGGAAGAAGTTGTGATGCATAACAAAATCCAAAGAATGAATTAGTCAGGAAAATTCAGAGCTTTTAGAGTATTCAGCAGAAAAGACCATTGGACGGAATCAAAAGCTTTCGATATATCGATCTTTGTGGCAAAGCGAGACGAGATCGAGTCCTTATGATAGTCCTTCACAACCTCCGTCGCAAGCAACAAATTTTTTGATTAATAACCTCTCTTTCACGAAAGCTGATTGATTAAGTGAAATGAACTGGGGAAGAATGACTTTCAACCTGTTTGCAATAATCTTTGAGATGAATTTATATATCACATTACAGCGAGATATTGGCCTGTAATCCTTCATTTCCAGAGCTGATGTCTTCTTTGGAATAAGAGCTAGAATTGTGGAGTTCATACCTTTTCGGAGAAATCCCTTGACGAAAAAGACTGAACTAAAATAGTGAACTCCTTCCCAATAATTGGCCACATCGCCTTACAGAAATCTGAGTTTAAACCATCCGGACCCAGAGATTTATTATTCGGCATAGAAAATAAGACATCTCGAACCTCCTGACATGCTCAAAGTTTAATCCCTGGAGCTACACCGCAAGTGCACAAATATGCAATTGTAGTACACAGGGGTCGAATCCACAGAGACTAACAATATTTCACAATAGATTCTTTAGTTTCGAATTAAGCTAAGTAAGATAGATGATAAATAAAAGCAATGCAGATTAGTAAATGAAAGTTGTTGTAAACAGATGGGAAAAACGTCAAGCTCAGGGAACTTCTCAGGAATTCAGGAAATGTAAATCAATGGACTGGCTAGGATCAAATTAAATTCCAGTTCTAGAACTCAAAACACTAACTTAGAACTAACCAACTCCCGCTGTGAAAGTTCTCTATGCTTAAAACCTAAGAAACCAAATTCCTTTGTGAGACTTAAGATTTTAAACAAGCATTAAGTTCAAGTTTGATTTGTTCACAAATTATCTAATCCAAATTCTTTTGTAATTATCTAATTTGTTCACTCTAGGTTCTGTCATGTTTCAAATCACACCGTCGTGCTAATTCAATAACCTAAGATCTAGATGCATAGGTGATCAGGCTAGATATAGCATTAAGGACAACCTAGGTGAAGAACTTATAAAGTTGTGAATCCTAACCAATCAATCAAAGTCACAAATCCATGAAAACTGTAGTGAGAATCTCTGAACCTAACAAGTGATCTACTAAGACATAATCAATGAAATCAAAGACATGAATAGAATAGATATCATAAATAAACTTAAAAAAGGGAAATAGAAACAGGGGTTCAAGATCTTCTCTCAGAAGTACAGAGTAAAATTAGCCCCAAGCTCTCAAATCACTCTCAAAGTCTACTTGCAAAAAGCTTAGATAGATGTATCAGACTTAAAACTAAAATATACTCTAAAACACGACTTGGATCTTTTTGTAAATAATAGAAACTTCTGGGCAAAGTTGCAAATCTTCAAAACTTTTAAATTTCCGAGTGTAGCTTCAGCAGATGGCACGTGTCGATCGACACCAAGGGTCTATCCATACTCCAGTTTCAGTTTCTCAGCAACAATGCTCCAAAATACTCCAAAATATCCAAAAGTCCTCAAATACGTGTAAACTTGTAAAAGACTCCACTGGGACTCTAAAGACACATAATAGACTCAATTAAGGACATATATCATGGCTTAAAAACCATAAAAACCATGATATATCACCTCCTCCTCCGAGACCCTTGCAGTAAGCTTAGATTTATCCTCCTCCGTAAACCTATTAGGTAGCGGCTCTTCTAGTTTTTCAATCGTAATTTCTTCATAGTCCTCCGAAATATGCTGAAGAAATTCCCCAAAAAATTCCTCCTCCTCCTCCTTTATCTCCTCTCCCTTCAACACCACTTGACCATCTCGACATTTAACTTCCCAAATGGTGTTTTATAGCTTTACGAGCTGCGCTGCCTTGTGAAAGGTCTTATTATTTTGATCCCCAATACACAACCAATGGAGCTTGGAGCGCTGCTTTAAGAAATTCTCTTCCAATCTCGACACATGATTCCATCTTGTATATGCCTTGTTCTCTTCCTCCATATTTCGTGGTGATGGGTTTTTTAAATTCTTCTCTTGCTTGTCACACAAAATCTGATAAGTCTCCGCCGCTTTCTTTGACAAGTTATCCATCTTTTCTTTCATTAATCTCCTTAATAACGGTTTCAGTTCTTTAAGCTTCTTGGAGAATAGAAATAAAGATGAGGTAGATAAAAAAATAGGCTGCATATTACTCAAGAAGTTTTCCACCAATGGCCAAAATTCCTCTAACACAATCAACGCATTTATACATTTGAAAGGCTTCTTTTTCACATGCAATTCATCATCAAAAAGAATTCTACATCGAAGATGATCTGAAAACCACCGGCTTCGAAAACACTATATGCTTGAGGGAAAACAAGCTCCCATTGGTCTTTGTTAAGAACTCTATCCAGTTTCTTTGAGATCAACCCTTCTTCTCTTTTGTTACACCAGGTGAACAAAGGCCTGTGGAAAGCCATATCCTCAAAGGAACAAATTTGAACCAGTTCTTGGAAATCCCATATATCGGGAGTAAATAAGGGGGAATTGCTCCTCACCATCTAAGATTTCATTATAATCCCCCAAATAAATCCGCGGCTTTAGCCGAATAATTGGGGAATTATGATGGTCCCGTAAGTCAATTCAAAGCTCTTTAAGTTCCTCAACAAGATTAGAAGCGTAGATAAAAGAACAGAATAACTCCTTTGCTTGATCTTCTAATTTCACTGAACAAGTAATCAGTTGACTACTTTTAAAGAATGGTATAAGCCTTATACTTGGCTTCCAAACAACCCAAATATGACCAAACCGACTAAACTCATAGTTCAATAAAATTGACCAATCTCCAAAGATCGATGAACCAATCTTACTTGCTTTTCTTGCCTTTACTTTTGTCTCCAAAAGACAACCAAATTGGAACTCTCTACTATTTAGCCAATTCTTTATAACATAATGTTTTGTTGATTTATTTAAGCCCTTCTTTGACATTTCCTAGTTATGAGTGTTCTCCATCAACAACTATTTGACTGCTCTCTTTTTGATCCATCTCTGAAGTTTCATCTTCAGTTGCAACCTCCTTTGAATGAACATCCCTTACCAATAATTCTACTTGGCGATCTCCTCTCTTTTCAATACATTTTTTCTCTAAATGACCCCATTTAGAACAGAGCTTGCAACGAGGAGGCAGCCAAGGGTACTGAAATTCAACGACTGCATCAACTCCCATTTTTTCAGATTTAGAGCTATATTTTTGCGGTAATTGCTTCATCATACCGACCTCAACAAAAATCTTTGCCTCTTCAAAATTTGAACATCACTCAGTATCAGGGTGAAGCCTTACAGGTTTTCCCGCTGCACTAGCTAAAAAACTCAACCCTTTCCATGAGAACATCTTATGAGGTACTTTTTTTCAAGATAATCCACATTGGCTTTATTTTGAGTTCTGGTTGTTCCTCTTCTACTATCGGAGACCGTTTTGGGACTATAATAAGAATATCAGCGACATTCCACATGCCTCTTCTGAGTATCCTCAATCGGGTAGCTGCATCTTTAATTCTAAACTCTACTGTGTTTGAATTAAACTCAAAAACGTCGATTCAAATGTTTTTGTTTCCAAGTGGCCAAATCTTATTCATGATGACATGGATCTTTGCGACATGAGGAGCTGGGGCAAGAAATCTACCTTCAAGGAAATCCTCCCACAGTGGAACAGAATTTTGAATCACATTATCCGGTATTTCAACTGTTTCTAAACCTTCCACCAAAGAAACTTCAACGATATGTTGAGACAAAGACTGCTTATTGTTTACGATACTAACCCATGATGACTTCTTCCCAGATTCTGGTATATTTTCAGTCGTATTATGTGAAGTGAGGCACCTTCTCCGGCACCGACATCATCTGGAGTTAACCTGGCATTTAGCCAAAACTTTAAAACCTTAATCGCCTTCCTAATCTCTGATAACATCGTATTTTGACCTATTTTTACTATCATTTTCATATTGTTTTATGAAGAGTTTAGTGTGTTTTCAAGGCTAAATAGGCTATTATCGATTTTTTCTAGTTTCAAAGAGGTTTTACAGGGCTTAAGGGAAAATGGACCAAAAAGGAGCAAAACCGTTTTAAGGCAGTTTCAGAGCATCAGAAGTTTGTCATTCATTGGAGACTTTCCCGTGGACTAAATTCAGAGATATTTATATTCCTAGAAAGCTGGAAGAGTCAAGATTCACTTCGGATAAGAATCAAAGCAATCCATTCAGCCGTTTGGAAGATACCACCCGAAGAGTGACAACCTATCAACCTCAGTCACAAGGCATGTGACCGAGGCCAAGCTTCTTGGTGACCTCGGTCACCAGTCCCATGACCGATGCCAGCCTTCCTCACAACCTCGGTCACAAGGCCCATGACCGAGGCCCACTCTCCTGCGTCCAAACTTATCAAAACGACGGGTTTAGCCTCCAAAACCCTATAACCAACCTCTTGGACCCCAAGCCCTATAAATACTTAACCTAATCATTAGGGTTTCGTGTGTTTTTTGGTGCTTCTTCCTGTGCCTTCAAAGTGCTTCTACATATACTTCAGAGAAACCCTAGAAACGACCAGAGGAGCCGCATCAAGCCTCTCTTGCTCGTGGAAGCCCTAGAAGATCACCAACTCTTTTCTCCTTCAATCTCTTGTTACTTTGTAATCTCTAAACCTTTTCTTCTATATTTTATGCAATCTATGAATTACTTAAAACTTGCTTTGATGATTCCTTTAAGCATGCTTGAGTAATTTACTTGTTGGGTTTAAAGGGTTAATCAAAGGGGGGAGATGGTCTAGGTAATTTGATTGGCGAGTTTATTGTCTATGCATCATCGTTTGCACTGTCTTTCGTTCTGAGCTTTCTCTTAATACATGTAGCTAGCGTCATGAACTAGCTACTGATTTCAGGCATCTAGGTTTGGCTAATCGCTTGCTTAGTTTGCTAGAACCTAGTTTGGATGAGTATCGCGTCATAACAAGCACATACCCCTTAAGTATGGAGTTTTACGGATTAGGATTGAACTTGATATTAATACTTTGATATATGTGTTATTGTCTGCATTAGTTGAGTAATAGGATATATAGATCTCAGCCGGTTTTCTCTATGAATTATAGGTTAATCGATCTTTCGTGTTTCATAGTCCGAGACTTAGGAGTAGACATTCATTTACATGAACTTGTTTTGAATGAACTGATCATCGAACCCCTACGATCCCTTGATTGCCCAACGCCTCTCTCATATTAGTTTACATCTCGTTTTATTTGCTTTTTAGTTCACTTGTTACGTGACACAACAAAACCCCCACTTTTATATTTCAGTCCTAGCCTTACTTGTTCATCTAGATTCGTAATACAACTTCTCTCTCTGTGGGATCGATATACCTTAAGTACTACAATCGATTTGGCTGTGCATTTGCAGGTGTATCATTGTGATGTTTGAGGAAAACTTGACTACACATTATTTTACACATACAACTCACAGCACATCAATCTCCCTCTTTGCTGATGTGACCAACTCTTTTCTTAGAGCATTATTATTGGTAGAGACTATTACCGTCTCTCGGTAATAAAAAAAATAGAAAAAGGAAGTAAGAGAGAAAGAGACGTCTCTTATTTAAGAAACGCATAAGAAACACTCTACAAGTGTTCTTTTATAATTGGCTAACAGGTAATATTTTTAATTAAATATTATCATAATTTGTGTTTACACTAACAAAGTGTGTTCACACTAAAGTGAGAGATCCAAATGAAGATATGAACGATGTGCATGCTCTTAGATTCGAGATATTATAAATTGTCTTGTCGTTTATGAAATGTTAAGTTTGATTCCAAATTCAAACCTCATATTACTATCTTTGCGCTGATTTTTTACCAAAATAAATGTTTAAATGTAATTCTAATCTTTTTTTTTCAACAATTATAAATTTAAGTAAATCGGTTCAGAAATCCAAACTGGTTGTACAGAGTTTACATGAGTAATAAAATGCAGGTAAATTCTGGCATTCCGTGCTAATTTATCCGTTTTTGAATTTAAATTACAAGAAATTAATGAAAGAGAGAAAAATGAAAAAAGTTCTTTATCTTCACGAGATATTCAAGGAGTGTCGAGAAAAGCAGGCAAATAGTTTAGTGTAGACACCATTTTCATCATTTCGAAGGAATCTGTTGCAAAAACTATTTTTGTTTTCTGTTGTGCAATCATATTGGACATGGTTCAGATTAAAGCTTCTAATTTGGCGTGCAATGGAGAGAGGAACTTCTGAGTGTTACATGCCCCCATAATTGTTCCGTCTACGTCATTTCAACGCAAAACCAACCTAATCCATAGAAACTGTCTGTCTCTTTCCACAAAGCATCCACATGACATCTAAATCCTTTAAAAATTGAAATATGAGAATAGGGAGTAACACTGGTAACCCGAGACATATGATTTTGCTCATTATGATGTTCTTGTGCCGACTTCCAAACTAGAGCTTTCGTTTCTTGTGAATCTATCATTATTTTTAAAAACCTAATCATTCATGGCTTTCCATATATACCACAATACTTATTAAAAAATCTCATCCTTGTTTATTCAACCTTCATCTTCAAGGTAAGTACAATGTTAGTTCAAGCTTTAATGTTTCTAACTTGGTTTCTTTTGTGGCATATGATTCAAATTAGAGGTCAAATCCTTTTCAAGAAGAGGGGGATGATGCGATCATGGATAATACCAAGGAGACTAGGTTTCTAGAAATGCTTAAACCTGAGCTTTGATAACATCGTATTTTCGCCCACTTTTTATATGTTTTTATTAGGTTTTTAATGAAAAAGAAGTGATTGTGAACACTTCAAGGCCATTTTCCACCATTTTCACTTCTTCGGGACTTTTAGAAGTTTTGGAGCAAAAAAGACACAAAGTGGAGCAAAACCCGTTTTAAGGCAGTTTCAGAGTATCAGAAGTTTGGCATTCGTTGAAGACCTTCCCGTGCAGCAAATCCAGATATCTTAGTGTATATGGAGATCTAGAAGAGCCAAGTTTCATCTGGGAGAAGAATCAAAGGAATCTATTTTAGCCGTTTGGAAGATATGACCCAAAGAGTGAAGCCCTGTCAACCTCGGTCACAAGGAGTGTGACCGAGATCAAGCTTCTTAGTGACCTCGGTCATGGCTCCTGTGACTGAGGCCAGCCTTCATCACCACCTGGGTTAGGAGACCCATGACCTAGGTCAGAATACTTCGTCCATACTTGCCTAAAATGCCGAGTTTTGCCCTTAAATCCCTAAAATCGACTTTCTACACCCCAAGGCCTATAAATATCCATTTCACCTAATATTTTGGGGGTGTGCTTCATCTTTGTTTCTTCGGTGACTCCCAGTGCCTCTCCAACCTTGAGCAAAAACCCTAGGACATCTCTACAGAGCCTCCTTTGTCGCCTCCAAGCCCTAGAAGCCGCCCTTTGAAGTTTCATCCTTGTTCTTCATTGTTTCTCATTTCTATATACTCTTATTTGCTTTTGGGGAGACAAGTTATCTTCTGTTACATCTAGAGAAGTTTCCTTTGAACCGCATTTGATTTATTGTATCGTTTGTGTAGTTATTCTCTATGATATCTTTCGCGTTTCTTTGCATCATGAGTGAGTATTTCTCTTTGTTGGGTTTTATGGGGTGATTCAAGGGGAATTCATGGTTCCATTCATCGAGGTTGTTAGATCTGATTTTCGTCTATTATTACAGTTCTCTTGGGGCATCTTTTACTTAATGAATTTTGCTTGGATTGATCACCAAGCACTGATCTAAGAGGATAGGAGTGTTACCCGCGTAAACCTACTCCTCGGACCTAGTGCTACTGAAGCCTCGCGCCATAACCTGTGTGAGTTGAGTTATGGAGCTTTGTGAACTTATCGAACTTGTTTAGCTTGCTGGTTGATGCATGCCGTTGCCTGCATGAGTTGAGTAACAGGGTGTTGAGACTTTAGACATTCATTCTATGAACTATAGCTTGTTTGTTTATCCATGTTCGTAGTTGAGAACCTAGAACGAAAACATATGCATATGATCCTTCACTTGATTTGTTGAGAACCATGGAAACCCTAAAATGATTCCATAAACGCCCAATGC
Source organism: Cardamine occulta (assembly GCA_028015245.1). Lineage (NCBI taxonomy): Eukaryota > Viridiplantae > Streptophyta > Magnoliopsida > Brassicales > Brassicaceae > Cardamine > Cardamine occulta. The sequence goes on from CM051384.1 coordinate 8,271,309, forward strand.
CTTCATTCATAAGTTTATAACCGATTTCATTTTATTGCTTTCTTATTTCATTGCTTAATCATTTCGAAAACCCAATAAAAAACAAAACCCTTTTCATATTTTGTCTTAGTTAGATTTCTTTCTTTGAATTCAATCCGCGTCGCTATTACTCTCTGTGGGATTGATAACTTTAAATACTATAACTGATTTACTGTTCACTTGCAGTTTATACGTTGTGTTATTGAAGGAAAACTTAGTTACAAACCATACAACATCAAGCTTGAACCCGACAAAGACTTAGTTGTACCAGTTGGACCTATGACTAGGGAGAGAGCTAAGAAACTCAAGGAGGGAATTGGAGGATTACTTAACCAAATATTCACTTAACAACAACATTTGGGCTGGATTGAAGAAGACATACCACAAACAACTTTGGTTTTGATACAAGCCCGAGAAGAGCACTAAATGGGTTTGAGAGCATTTTGTACTCTCTTTCCTTATCCTTGGTTTTGTCCCAATGAGTTTTCAAGGAAAGAGGAAAAATTGGATCTCAAGTTTATTTAGGAATTTCTTAATTTTTTGCCGATTTCAGCAAACTTGCATTTTCAGCTGATTTGAGCACACTTGCAATTTTATCAGACTTGCACTTTTCAGCCGATTTCAGCAGACTTTAAAGTTTAGCCAATTTCAGCAGACTTGCAAGTTTATTTTAGCACATTCTGAAGTTCATAAAAGCCCAAAATAATCACTTTATTTTGTGGTCCAAATGCAGTGACAAAAATGAAGCTGAAGAGTCACTCTAGATGCATGAATGACGGAGTCCAAGGGTTGAATATGCACTCAACTCTCTATCTTGATTTATTTTAATTTTCGAGACAATTTGTTAATTAGCTTTATTTTTAAGTTTTATTTCCTTTCTATTTATGTAATCTCTTATGAGAAAACCCATCTTCTTTTTTATCAAACATTTCCGATAGGGATTCTCTTTTGTTATTCGTGAACATTTTGGATCCTTGGTGTGTAATATTTATTGATCAAAACATGATCCGTCTTGGTGTGTCATATCCCAGGGGTCTTTGGTGTGTCATATCCATTTAATTAACCTTGAATTCGTCTTAGTGTGTAATATCTAAGGGATTTAAGTTGGGGAAAATCAGAAGCCATTCTGCAACTTCTATGCGATCTTTCGATCAACCTTACCTTGTGCTTTGAAGATTATTTCTTCTTAGTTCTAAGGCATATCCTTCTATCTTTCCAACTCTAGGGTGATGATTCCTTGGGAGGATCTCGTCCAGTGGTATCAGAGCACACTCTTCAATTCAGTGGTCAATCATCATATTCTCATCTCTTCATCTCTTCATCTTCTCATCGATCATCCTTTTATCTCTTCACCTTCTTTTCTATCATTCCATCTTCTTTCTTCTATTCATCTAAAATTCCGTTTCTAATCATCTATTTACATTTTCAGTAGGAAAAAAAGGAAAAGAAAAACGAAAATTCAAAAAAAAAAAGTTCATCAGTTAGTTATTCTCAGTTCTCTTGATTTTGTTCATCCATTTCTATTGGAAAATTCATGTTCTTCATCAAGTTCTTATCTCATATTTTCTAAATTCATTTGGGTCATTATTTTGGTTACTTTGGATGTGCTCTATTAGACATTGAGTTGTATTGGATTTGCTCTATTAGAACTCTAGAGAGTCACTGAGGGATATCAATTTGAGTGAAACACTTGAGTGAAACACTTTCGAGAGAATTACTTGGGAGGACTTTGTAATTCTAATTTGGTTGCTAATTTTGCAGGGAACAATCATGTCAAACAATGGTGAAAAAAATAACAATATAGAAGACGAACCGACGATTCCAAATCTCCAAGTTAAAGCTTTGATGGGAGAGTTATGATGCTTGATGAGAGTTGAGATGACTATGATCTATGAAAGGCTGGAGGACGTGAGAGCGAAGGCACAACAAAGGTGTGGATACCGGATTCAATACTCAAATATAAAACTAAACTTATAACAGAAAATATGTTGCAAACGAAACTTGTGTATTATTGCTTCGAATGATTGAAAAGCAGCCCCCTGTACATGGTATTAGGGGACTGTATTAATACAAAATAAGGAATTAAATGCTGCCTATTAACTTCATGATTCTCCTTAAATGTGTCAGTTTTGATTCTGCTTTAACTGTTGTAACGTCTTGGCTTTTGAACCTAGTTGGGCTTTCTTTCTCTTTAGTCCTCCTGGTGCCTTCCTCTCTGCAAACTCCTTACCTTGTCCCTCGGGACTCCTTGGTGGTTCGCCAAACTCGATCCCTTTAGTCTGAACTGTCTCTCCTTTATTATGGTGACGTGGCAGACACGTGTCTGTTCTCTCCAGATGATGGATCTTTGGTTCGGGACCGGTACCAACAATTGCCTGCCAAGTCCTACGAGCTGTTGCTCAACTCGGGGGACTTAAGTAACTAATGCGGACGTATCCTTTTAATTCTTATTTATTTATTTTTTGGAATTTTTTATTTAAGAGGAGGGAGAACCTTTCCACTTCCCAACTACTCCCGAGACGGTTTCCTCCTTTGTTTTATAGGTCAAATCTCATCTTTTCTTTTCCTTTACTTTCCTTTCTTTGTGTTTTCCGATATTGTCTGCTAATTTTTCCTCCATTCACTCTTCGTCGGATAAATCCTCTGTCGCCTCTTTCCTCTTATTTCTTCTTTCATTCTTGATTTGTTATTCCCCGTCATTAGAATTATGATCCACAAAACGGGATACTAGCAGTAGCTTCACATGGAAACTCTTGTTACCAAGCCCCTGATAACACCGTATTTTCGCAAACTTTTTATATGTTTTTTTAGGTTTTTAATGAAGAAACAAGTGATTATGAATACTTCAAGGCCATATTCCACCATTTTTACTTCTTAGAGACTTTTAGAAGTTATGGAGCAAAAAGGACACAAAGTGGAACAAAACCCGTTTTAAGGCAGTTTCAGAGCATCAGAAGTTTGGCATTTGTTGAAGATTTTCCCATGCATAAAATCCAGAGATCTGTGTATCTATGGAAAGCTAGAAGAGTCAAGTTTCACATGGGAGAAAAATCAAACCAATCCATTCAGCAGTTTGGAAGATATGTCCTAATGAGTGAAGCCCTGTAAACCTTGATCACTTGGAGTGTGACCGAGATCAAGCTTCTTGGTGACCTTGGTCATGGCACCCGTGACCGAGGTCAGCCTTCATCACCACCTTGGTTAAGAGACGCATGACCTAGGTCAGAATACTTCGTCCTTGCTTGCCTAAAACGCCGAGTTTTGCCCTAAAAACCCTAAAACCGACTTTTTACACCCCAAGGCCTATAAATACCCATTTAACTTAATATTTTGGGTTTGCTTCTTCTGTGCTTCTTCGATGACTCCCTGCGCCTCACCAACATCGAGCCAAAACCGTAGGACGTCTCTACAGAGCCTACTTCATCGCCTCCAAGCCCTAAAAGCCGCCCTTTGACATTTCATCCTTGTTCTTCATTGTTTCTCATCTCTCTCTACTCTTATTTGCTTTTGGAGACACAAGTTATCTTCTGTGACATCTAGAGAAGTTTTATTTAAACCCCCTTTGATTTATTGAATCATTTATGATGTTATTTTCTATGATATCTATTGCGTTTCTTTGCATCATGAGCGAGTAGTTCTCTTTGTTGGGTTTTATGGGGTGATTCATGGGGAATTCATGGATCAATTGATCTAGGTTGTTAGATCTGATTTTTGTCTATTGTTAGAGTTCTCTCGGAGCATCTTGTACTTAATGCATGTTGCTTGGATTGATCACCAAGCACTGATTTTAGAGGATAGGAGCGTTATCCGCGTAAACCTGTTCCTCGGACCTAGTGCTACTGAAGCCTCGCACCATAACCTGTGTGAGTTGAGTTATGGGGCTTTGTGAACTTATCGAACTTATTTAGCTAGCTTGTTGATGTATGCTGTTGCCTGCGTAAGTTGAGTAACGGGGTGCTGAGACTTTGGACATTCATTCTATGACCTATAGCTTGTTTGTTTATCTGTGTTCGTAGATGAGAACCTAGAACGAAAACATATGCATATTATCTTTCACTTGATTTGTTGAGAACCATAGAAACCCTAAGATGATTCCCTAAATGCCCAATGCCTTCATTCATAAGTTTAAAACCTATTTTATTTTATTGCTTTCTTATTTCATTGCTTAATCATTTAGAAAACCCAAAAAAAAAAACCTTTTCATATTTTGTCTTAGTTAGATTTCTGTCTTTGAATTCAATCTGCGTAGCTATTACTCTCTGTGGGATCGATAACCTTAAATAATATAACCGATTTACTGTGCACTTGCAGTTTTGAAGTTGTGTTATTAAAATGAAAACTTTTTACACCACATCAAGTTTTTGGGGCCGTTGCCGGGGAGTATACTAGCTGCCTTTGAATTCGATAAGATTTCTCGTCCAAGATACTTTGAATTTTTCATTTGAAATTTTCAATTTTATTTTGCTTTTACTTCTTTGTTTCTCGATAACCTCTGTTTTCCGTTTTAGTTTTTGTTTTTGGATTTGCAGTGCATGCAAGGAGCCAAAACTCTGAAGTTGTGACTCCAATCCAAGACATTGACCGACTAGAACGTGAACTTAGAAAACTTTGGAGACAACAACAGCTCATGGCCGAGTTAAGGAACCAACACCTAGGTGTACTTGACGTCGACTAACAAAACCAAACTGCTGCCCTTGATGCTCAAGGACAGCTGATGCATGATGAGGCTGACAATCCCATATACAAACCTGCTGAAGCACAAGCTAACCCTCTGGAGGTCCGCAACCAAGCTCGTGAAGCTAATCCTTTGAGACGTGCCAACCTTCACCGTATGATAACCCGACTTTGATACTCCTCAGTACCCTGAAGACCGAGCTGCCATACAAATTCCTAATCCACCAAGACGTGACTACGAGATAAAACCTCAAATCATTGCTTTGGAGAAGCAAAACCAGTTCCATGGTCTCTCCATGGAATATCCTATGGATCACATCGATCTCTTTGAAGAAATCTGCAGTACAACAAGAACAAATGCTGTACCCGAAGATATTTAAAGTGTAAGTTTTTTCCTTTTTCTCTAGCCGACAAGGCTGATAGATGGTTAAAGTCTCTACCCCCTGGATCGATTACTACTTGGGAAGGATGCAAGTCAACCTTTCTTAACTACTTCTACCCAAAGTCGAGATCCAACTCTCTTAGGAACAAGTTCCAAAGCTTTCAACAAGGACCGGTCGAATCTTTCTACGAAGCATGGGAACGCTTTAAGGACTATGAACGTGATTGTCCACACCATGGCTTTAGTCAAGGTAATCTTCTAAGTACTTTCTATAGAGGTTTACATCCTAATTTTCAGCTTTCACTTGACACGGCCAGCAATGGAGACTTCACCCTTCAGACCATTCTAGAAGGACAAGCTCTCATCGACAACCTTGCTGCAAGTAGTAGCAACACTTGCACTGACTTTGATAGAACAATCCGTTCTAGTGATTCTGATGCTAAGCAAATAACCGACCTTAAAAACATGATGAGTCAACTTCTAAGAAACCAAAACCGCGCAAACAATGCTTGCGAGACGATTGACAATAGAAACACTGATGCTTTACAAGAGTTTGATGATTCATTCGATAAAGAACAAGATGTTAACTATGTTGGTACTCAAGGCTTCTACCAGAACCGTGGATATAACAACAACTTCAACAACAACTTTTGGAACACTTCTAACCTTTCCTATAGGAACCCGAATGTGGAGAACCCTCAAGATGAGAACTATCTGCAGCAATCAAAGCTGTTTCAAAACCGCTTTCAGAACAACAACTTTGGTGGCAACAACAACTTCCAACCACACCCTCCTTTCAACAACAAGATAGCCTTCCCAAACGTCTCAACCGGACCAGCTCAGGCGCCTCAACCTCAAGGTAACAACATTGAGAAATTGATGCAGGAACTGCTTGTTTCTCACCAACAAGGAACATGAAGATAAATAATATCTATGGTGAATTGAATGGAAAGTTCTAAAGTCTTTCGAAATTTTATAAGAAGCTAGAAACTCAAGTCGCTCAAACTGCGAATGATGTCGCTAGACCAGCCGGTGTACTTCTGGGAAAGCCCGAGGAGAATCCTAAAGCTTATTGTAATGTCATCTCAACCGTACCAGCCCTCACTAGCCGTGTAGCCGAGCCATTGATACCACTCTTTGATTCGCATGAAGACATGGTCCATATGACACGAACCATGGGTGAAGACCCTGTAAGGAGACTAACGAAAGTAGAAGACCCTGGACGTTTTGTTTGCTCTTACTCTATAACAGGCATTGAATTTTCTTACTCTCTTTGTGATTCTGGTGCTAATGTTAATATTATGTCAAGAAATATTGCTGAAAGACTTGGACTTAGAGACGTGTCTCCGTCCAACTTAAGTCCTGTCTTTTGAGATTCATCACAGAAAACCCATGATGGATTAGTTCGCGACTTGTAACTAGTCGTAGTGGACTGCATAGTCCCTACAGATTTTCACATCCTAGAGATGGATGAAAAGACCGAGAGACCTTTGATTTTAGGAAGACTATTCCTTGCAACAGTTGGTGCTATCATTGACCACAACAACAAGAAAACAACATTTGCCAACATTAACAAGAAGGTTTACTATCCAGCACTTTCCATGAAAACACCTCAAGCCCCACCGTTTGATGAAGAATCAATGGATCCCAATATCAACAAAACCGAGACGGGAAGCAAGAATGTTAAGAAGAAAACTCAGAAGCTACCATCCAAGCCACCCGAGCAGCCTCAAATTTCAAAGATAAAGATCATAATTCCTCATGAGCTTAGCAAGGAAAGCAAGAAACAAATCCAAGAGATGATAAGGCACACCAAGGAAGTTCTTCTTCAAGCAAAAGTCTTTGAGATAGCCACTAAAGGACAACTTGTGATAGAAGCTGGAGCTAACTATCAAGATATCAAAGATGGACTCGAGGATGGATCGAAGTGATACTTCCAAAGGTTGTGAATGGCCTTTAGACTATCAAGCTTGTTCAAGAGAGGTTAAAGACTCAATACTTCGAACAAGGGGTGGAGGTGAATGATACTTCTTAAGGACTATGGAGGAATCCTTAGACTATCGAGACTTGCTAGCGATGATCAAATAAGTTAAAAGATATTTTTTTATAAAAAAGAGTTTGATACCTTTCAAATGAGGTTCAGATCAGAATAAGAAGAGAAGAGAAAGAAAAGAAGCAATAAAAGAGTGTGGAGTTACGAGACATGCCTCGGAACTCACACAAAGACCATGCAGAATTAAAACAACATTTAAACAAAGTTTGAACAAGAAAATAGACTCCAATTTTGTGCAAATGAAGATGGGCTGGGCTTAGGCCATGAGAAAGAGAGATAAGGCCTACCTGATTAAAAACCTTGTTTGGAAAACCCAATGGGACAAAACCAAATAAGGGAAAATAAGTATAAGTCTTATCACCTCTTTTGATAAATGTTTAGGTGGCTTCTATCACAACTAGGGTAGTTGGATTAGCACACACTAAACTGCCCTAGATGGTGTTGAGAAGATGTTGCAAAGTTGTATTGAGCCCGGGGAAATGTGCCAATCTTCATGTCCTTGCTGCTTCGGTTCAAGCTGCTTCCATTGATCCTCTTTGTCATCCTTATGCTGTATTGGTTCATCCTCCTTGCTGGCATGCTCTCATCATTCCTATGACGCTTGTAGGACAAAAGATGAAGGACAATGTTGATTACCGCACACCACTCAATGGGTTTAAGCTCATACCCACCTTGAGAGTTAATTACACATCATTGCAAGCTCTTGGACTCGCAAGTGATGTTGAATGGATGTTTAACGCACTAGAACTCTGGAAGTTCATGGAGACCACTCGCCAAGAAATATATGAAGAAGAGACACGGTAATTCCTCGCCACCGTCACTCTAGCCTTTCCATGCACACAAGCACCACTAGCACGAGATGGAATGTTTTTCTTCAGAATCAATGGTGAGCATTACAACATCTCCATTACCGAGCACGGACAAGGCCTTGGATTTGAGTATCAAGATCCAATATATTTTGGGCCCGAAGATACCAATGCGATATGGCAATGCTTTGGTGGGAAGACCAAGGCATCTATACTCTCTCACCCAGCCATTAGATGCATTCACAAGCTCCTCGCCAACACCATCTTCACACGCTCAGCTCAAAAAAACATCATTAGTGATGAGCTTCTTGTCTTGACGATTCCATTTGTTGATTTCCCAAGAAAAATCAACCATGCCGCACTCATTGCCAAACAGTTAATCATGATCAAGCATGATGCTTTCAAGTATAGCGAGAAACAAGCAACCAATAGCTTTCGAGGAGTCATCACTACGATCCTAGAGACCGCCTATTTGATATATCATGGTTTTTACGGCTTTTAAGCCATGATATATGTCTTTAATTAAGTCTTTTATGTGTTTATAGAGTCATAGTAGAGTCTTTTACAGGTCTACACGTATTTCGAGATTTTTGGATCTTTTGGAGCACTTTGGAGCATTGTTGCTGAGAAGCTGAAGCTGGAGTATGGATAGACCCCTGGTGTTGATCGACACCACCATGGGTGTCGATCGACACATGCCACCTGCTGAAGCCACACTCGGAAATTTACAAGTTTTGAAGATTTGCAACTTTGCCCAGAAGTTTCTATTATTTACAAAAAGACCCAAGCCGTGTTTTAGAGTATATTTTAGGGTTTTTAGGTCTGATACATCTATCTAAGCTTTTTGCAAGGAGATTTTTAGAGAGATTGAACCCCTGTTTCTATTTCCCTTTTTGAGTTTATTTTATGATATTTATTCTATTTATGTCTTTGATTTCATTGATTATATCTGAGTAGATCACTTGTTAAGTTCAAGGATTCTCACTAGGATTTTCATGGATTTGTAACTTTGATTGATTAGTTATGATTCACAATTTTATAAGTTCTTCACCTAGGTTGTCCTTAATGCTAGATCTAGCCTGATCACCTATGTATCTAGATCTTAGGTTACTAAATTAACACGTCAGTGTGATTTGAAACTTGACAGAACCTAGAGTGAGCAAATTAGATAATTACAAAGGAATTTGGATTAGATAATTTGTGAACAAATAAAACTTGAACTTAATGCTTGTTTAAAACTTTAAGTCTCACAAAGGAATTTGGTTTCTTAGGTTTTAAGCATAGAGAACTTTCACAGCGGGAGTTGGTTAGTTCTAAAGTAGTGTTTTGAGTTCTAGAACTAGAATTTAATTTGATTCTAGCAAGTCCATTGATTTACATTTCCTGAATTCTTGAGAAGTTCCCTGAGCTTGACATTTTTCCCAATTGAACACAATAACTTTCATTTACTTTTCTGCATTGCTTTCGTTTATCACCTATCTTACTTAGCTTAATTCGAAACTAAAAAATCAATTGCAAAATATTGTGAGTCTCCGTGGATTCGACCCCTATATACTACAATTGCATATATGTGCACTTGCGGTGTAGCTCTAGAGATTAAACTTTGAGCATATCAAGTTTTTGGCGCCGTTGCCGGGGACTCTTGTTTCCAATAGATTTAAGTGTAGAATTTAGACTAAGTTTTTATTTTTCTTTTTATCTTACATATTTTCTTTTCTTCTTGTCTTGTGTGTTTCAGGTGTATGCCCAAGCGTGCCACCAGGAGCAGCAAAGTCAGTCAGCTTTTTTCTCTTCCGAATCAAGAGCTTGCAAAGTTAGAATGAGCAGGAAGGAAAGCAAAGAAACCAGCAGAAATGGCGGAAAGAGTAGTATTACTTCAGGATGAAGCTGGTGTTCTTAGGGACCAAGAGGGTCATGTGTGCAACAACCAAGGGCAGAGACTTGATGATAATGGGAACCTCATAGTGCCAGTAGCTGTTGCAGGCATAAAGAATGCGCCAACACGCGCGGAAAGAGGAAGAACACTTGGAGATTACAACAAACCTGATGAGTTTTATGCGAATAGGTCTACGATTTGACTTCCCACTTTCAAGCGAGCTGATTTTGAGCTGAAGCCATCCTACTACACTTTAGTTGGACATCATCCTTTCCATGGGCATTCTGATGAGGACCCCATGGATCACAATGAGAGGTTTGAAGATCTGGTGACTAGCATGAAACACAATGGAGTCAGCTATAACTATATCTTTTGTAAGCTTTTCCCACACTCTCTTAGTGGTAAAGCAGCTTATTGGTTGAAGCAATTGCATACAGGGTCTTTAACCAATTGGGAAGATACCAAGAGAGCTTTTCTGCGAAACTTCTATGATTATGCAAGGTCTGAGGATTTGAGGAATAACATCTCTCAGTTCACGTAGAGACCTACTGAAGCATTCAAGGCAGCTTGGGTGAGATTCAGGTCTTACCAGAGAGATTGTCCGCATCATGGTTTCAGTGAAGTTTAGCTGTTGGGTATTTTCTTCAGAGGTGTTGATTGAAGATATCAGAGAGCTTTATATGCTGCTATTAACGGAAATTTCAACACTTGGTCTCCAGAAGAAGCATATGAGTTAATTGAAAACTTGGCGTCTAGTAATAGCACCAAGAATGCTGATTTTAAGAGACAAAAGCTAGCTGGGAACATACATGGAAAACAGATTGCTGAGCTGAAGACTAAGTTGGATTCAGTTCATAACATTCTGGTGAATAAGATGACGGTTCAATTTACTGCAAAGGTTAAAACCTTCGAGCCTAAGGAAGAAGGATGTGATGAAGAGGATGTGAACTACCTTGATGGGACTGGTTTTCAGGGTTAGAGATTTGGTAATCAACAAGGCAGAAGTGGTTACAACGGGAATAATCAGAGGAACACTTACTCAGGTAACCAAAACTCTTCTGGTTATGTTTCCAAGCCGCAGTACCAGAAGCCCTTTCAGAGCAACAGTATTTTCACTAGGAACTATGGATCCTCGTCTTACCAGACACCTCCTGCACCAACCGAGCAAAGTGAGATGAAGTCTATGCTTGAGCATATTCTAGAGGGTCTGCAGAGGATTACAGTTGATTTTAATGGCAAGATTGATGCTCTGTACACGGACTTGAATGGAAAGTTTGAGCCTTTGAATACTCATGTCACGCAATTGGATACTCAGACTGCGCAGACTGCTGGGTCTGTGAAACGACAAGATGAAGTTCTTTCAGGAAGAACAGATGCAAACCCGAAGTATCAGTGCCGTGACATTTAGAAGTGGTAAGAAGCTTAATTATGTACTTAGAAGGGGACTAAGTGTTGATTAACTCTTAGAATTAGAGGAAATTGAAGAAGATGTTGCAGAAGAGGAGCCTGTGTCAATCGACACCACCTATGGTGTCGATCGACAGAAGCCACAAGTTGAAACACCCCCGAGTTCTAAAGTGCCAGCATCGATCGATACCCCCTTGGCATCGAACGACACCAGCAGGCCACAAACGAAGGATCGAATCAATCGACCTGTGTCGATCGAGACAACAGTGGTGTCGGTCGACACCAATCCTCATCCGAGAAACCGACTTATGCGAAGCCACAAATTTCAGCAAAATGAGTTTACAAGTCTAAGGTTCCTTTCCCCAGGAATCCCAGAAAGTCTAAACAAGAGCTGTATGAAGCAAAGTGCAAGGCTATGACGGAAAAGCTCACCATTGAGATTCCATTGATTGATGCCATCAAAACCACCCCTGTGGTTAAGAGATGTTTGAAGAAGTTGCTTACACAGAGTATGCAAGAAAAAGAAGGTGTCATGATGATCTCTAAAGTGTGTAGTGCTATGATTCTGAACAGATTCCAGAGAAGCTCAGGGATCCAGGAAGTTTTGTTTTGGATTGTTCTATATTCAAGGACAGATTTAAAGGTTCGCTATGTGATCTGGGTTCTAGCTTGAGGTTGATGCCTCATTTAGATGCTGTAAGTCTTGGTATGACTGACTTCATGCCTACAAAGATATCTTTGATCTTAGCTGATAGAAGTACAGGATTCCAGAAGGTGTGTTGGAAGATGTGCCTGTGCGCATAGGGGAATGCATGATTCCCACTGACTTTGTGGTGCTGCGATACACCGATGAGCCTAAGGATCCCCTTATCCTAGGCAGGCCTTTCTTGGCTACAGCTGGTGCACTCATTGATGTGTGGAATGGTAAGATAGCTTTGAATGTTGGGGATTTGTTTATGAACTTTGATATAGATAAGCTAGTGAAGCGACCACCATAGACGAACAGACGTTCTATGTGGACATTCTCAATAATCTCGCAGAGGAGATTTTCCATGAGATGCATTTTGAAGACCCTCTCGAGAGAGCTCTACTTAATTCCACGCATGGAGTTGAGCATCTAGATGATATTGCTGTTGGGTATGTCAAGATGATGGATGCTAGTGAGAGCGTGATGCACTTGATCACACAAGGAGAACTTGTTGGTAATCCCAAGAAAGTTGCAAAGTTGAGTGACTGGAGCGAGGAAAAGGCTTTAAAGAGATGATTTTCCAGAGATGTATGATGTCCATATTCACGGATATGATAGAGGATTATATTCCATGGATGATTTTTCAGTTTATGGATCTTCTTATCATGAGTGTTTGGATAATCTGTATAACGTGCTTGCTAGATGCGAAGAGAAGCACTTGGTTTTGAATTGGGAGAAATGCCATTTTATGGTTCGAGATGGTATTGTTCTTGGACACATGGTTTCGCAAGACGGGATTGAGGTTGACCACGCAAAGATTGAGGTTATGACGATTTTGCAGTCACCAGATTATGTCAAAGCTGTGAGAGGTTAGCCAATGACCTCATTATTTTACTTTGAAAGAGACGATCACACGAAGTTTGGAAGCAAGGTTAGGAAAATTTCCTATGATGCCATTATTCGCCTACACCTTTGTCAAAAAAAAAACATTGAGAATAAAGAAAATAAGAAGTCTGGGGGAGAGAAAGAGTACCAAAAAAGTTCAGTAATGGTCGCTGCATCATTCTATAGTATGGGAATGAGTCTAGAAGGTCCTTAACATTGAGATCAGAGATGAGACCCTGCGATGAGGGCTTATGGACTATGTTGCGGAATTATGGGCTGAATCTGGAAAACTACGAATGTCTACGGTGAAGTACATAGTGCTCTGGATCCTGTCTGGTATGAAATCTTAGTGGTTTACTCTGGTGAATGTGAGTGTGGTGCTCCTATGATGAAATGAGTTTCTGTGTTTTCAAACTTCTTTCTCGGGTTTAGTTCTATGTTTGCTTGAGGGAAAATAAAAAGCTAAGTCTAGGGGAGTTGATATATCATGGTTTTTACGGTTTTTAAGCCATGATATATGTGCTTAATTGAGTCCTTTGTGTCTTTAGAGTCCTAGTAGAGTCTTTTACAGGAGATTTTTGGATCTTTTGGAGCAATTTGGAGCATTGTTGCTGAGAAGCTGAAGCTGGAGTATGGATAGACCCCTAGTGTCGATCGACACGTTCCACCTACTGAAGCAACACTCAGAAATTTACAAGTTTGGAAGATTTGTAACTTTGCCCAGAAGTTTCTATTATTTACAAAAAGACCCAAGCCGTGTTTTAGAGTATATTTTAGGGTTTTTAGGTCTGATATATCTATCTAAGCTTTTTGCAAGGCGACTTTGAGAGAGATTGAGATCTTGGGGCTGATTTTACTCTGTACTTGTGACAGAAGATCTTGAACCCCTGTTTCTATTTCCCTTTTTGAGTTTATTTTATGATATCTATTCTATTCATGTCTTTGATTTCATTGATTATGTCTGAGTAGATCACTTGTTAAGTTCAGGGATTCTCACTAGGGTTTTAATGGATTTGTAACTTTGATTGATTGGTTAGGATTCACAACTTTATAAGTTCTTAACTTAGGTTGTCCTTAATGCTAGATCTAGCCTGATCACGTATGTATCTAAATATTAGGTTATTGAATTGGCACGACGGTATGATTTGAAACTTGACAGAACCTAGAATGAGCATATTAGATAATTACAAAAGAATTTGGATTAGATCATTTGTGAATTAATCAAACTTGAACTTAATGATTGTTTACAACTTTAAGTCTCAGAAAGGAATTTGGTTTCTTAGGTTTTAAGCATAGAGAACGATCACACCGGGAGTTGGTTAGTTCTAAAGTAGTGTTTTGAGTTCTAGAACTGGAATTTAATTTGATTCTAGCCAGTCTATTGATTTACATTTCTTGAATTCCTGAGAAGTTCCCTAAGCTTGATATTTTTCCCAATTGAACACAACAACTGATGCGGTCATCAAACCTAGCCCCAACCGTGAGAGAGATCACATGGAGCAAAGACAAGCCGACGAGACCGAGGAGAGCAAATCAACACTCAAAGGACCAAACAAGTCTCAAGTAAATAAGGAACTCGAACCAAGAACCAATATTGGAGTTCCTCAGGTCATGATGAGATGGATAAAGACATCTTCAAGGACTGTACTCTTTTTCCTTCACTGTGGTTTTATCCCAATGGGTTTTCCCGGTAAGGTTTTAACGAGGCAGCAACTTGTTGGTGCAGAAGAGCCCAAGGCCAATTTTTCCAGATCATACACCACTTGCATTACATTCTCATCTCATCTAGAGAGCACCTAGAAGTAGAGTCACCCAATTATCAGTTCAGATGAAGGAGGTATGGAGTTTTCAAGTCAGCTGAATTCTAACATACCGGAATTGGACCGATGTACATTAAAAGGTGGATTCCGGCCAGACCAAGAGGAACCAAGCAATGAGGAGACCCGTTATGGAATCTTGACTCAAAATGGAAGCTTTGAGAGTTGGAATCAGGTCAAAGAGATGCTTTAAAACAGAAGATATGATTTTTACAAGTCAAGTTAATCTGAACTCACCCGGTTTGGACCTACCTGCACTATTTGGAGGATTACGGCCGAACCACAAGGAATTAAGTTACAAACAAACTTAGTATGTATTCTTTACTCATCTTAGAAGCTCAGTAAATTGGATTCGTACCAAACCTATATCAGATGAGGAAGTTATTCAATTTCTAAACCGGAACACTCTAGACTTGCCTTATATGGAGTCTTGCGGATTTGGGAGTCTTCAAACGTATCTTTGGCGACCTGGAGACCTTGCCCATCATCCAGAGACTCTACAACACGTATTCATTTCAACCAAAACGCACAGGATCAGGCGGATCCTCCCACACCTTCACTTTCCATATCTGGAACCGAGCTTGCCTTATTTGCCTTGTTTGGAGCCAAAGGATATCATTCAGCAACGGCTCTTTTCCTATTCACTTGTGTGCATTATGGAGCATTATTCAGTGAACCTGGACGTCCCAAGACACCACCAATTCGCACCTAAGCTTTCAAGCATAAAGGCGCTTCACAACTTGCCTTATTTGTCCCGATTTGCTCATAATGGTCCAACGGCTAGTTTGTATTCAATTTTGTGATTTCTTTCTTGTTTCTAACCTTATAGAACGTTAGAGTACTCATGTAAGAGCTCTATAAAAAGCTCATTTCGTCCTATGTACAAATCACCTTTTCAATCATCTAAGAAATATACAAGTTTGCTTTTTATTCACAGGCTGTCTTTGTTTAAAGTTTGTCTTTAAGTTTCATTTGAGAGATTCATTTGATTCTTGAGATTATAGGATTAGGATTTTTTGTGTGATTAAAAAAAGTCTAGTTCTCCACCGATTGAGCGAGTCAATCAAGCCCACCGATTGAGAGAGTCAATCACAAAACATCACCTCCATCTCTACCTTCAATTCCACCTTCCGCGAGTCAAAGCATGGAATCCTTTGATCATCAAGTGATCTAAGCACGGTGTGATTCCGTGCCTGCATCATTTGGTATCAGAGCTTCAAAAGCTCCTACCCATCAGGTTGTATTCATCCAACCTCTATCCCTTTTAATTTTCTGTTTTGTTGTTTCAATTTTCGTTAAAAATCGAAAACATATAAAAATCATTTTTCTTTCTCTTGTTATTGCTAGTTTGCTTCAGTATCTTTCATAAAAAAACAAAAGAAAAGTTTATTTGCTTCAGTTTGTTATTTGTTTCGATTTCATAAATAAAAACCCCATAAAAAGTTTCTGATTTCACAGTTTAAGTTTTTCGTCAATTTTGTTGTGTCAATTTTATAAAATCCATAAAAACTCAAAAAATTATTTCGTCTTTTGTTATGCTTTTCTTAGAGTCTTGAAAACCCAAAAACAAATTATCCCAGAATTTAGAAGTTCGTTTGGTAATTGTTTGAGAATTAAATCTCGACATATCAAAAACCGCTTCTGGATTTTGATCTGTATTGTTTGAGTCGTATAAATCATAAAATTTCCAAACAAATATTTTTTTATTTTTGATTTCGTTAATTTAATCTCTTAAGAAGATTTAACAAGTGGAATTTCAAATTTTGGAGTCCATTTAATATTTTTTCGAAGTTGTTTTCCAAACTGTGTCCAATTGGCTTAAATTGTCTAAATCGGTTCTTTTAGTTGCTAGAGCTTTGATATTGTGTTGAATCTTTTGCAGGAACCATCCGCCATGGACTATGAATCTGATGTAGAGGATAAAAGAAGTGAGTTTAACACCTCAGAGATCGATTGGGGTGAAGAACTGGACCCCTCATGGAGTGGAGACGAAGGATATGACCCCAACTCGTGGGAAGGAGGTGCTGATTCTGAATTCAATACTGGAGAAGGCTATGAACGTAATGAAGAACACTGGGATGATGAGACAGAGTCAGAAAGTGCGCTCTATGAAGAAGTAGACCTTGGAGTTACTAGCTCTCAAATCGGTTTAGAGGAAGAAACTAATGTGCGTGATGAAGAAAAATCAGAATCAAGTTTCTGTGAAGAAGTTGGCTTTCATGACAGTTTGGAGGATCAACACCACGAATTTGATTTGCAAAACAAATCAAGAGATGAACAGAGGCTCAAGCAACACGCCTATGAAGAAGAGTCAAGTTTTGCTGAAGATGAATCATGCCATGACGAAGAAGAAAACTATGAAGAGACTGGTTCAGAACGTGAAGAAGAGGATAGACCATGGTGTGAGATTCCTTACTTCAACCATGAAGATGAGACTGAGTCTCAAAGGTCTCCAGAAGAGTTTGTTGAAGAGGAGGAAGTCAAAAGTGAGGCTGGAAGAGATGATTTTGAAGAAGCCTACATCAAAGAGGATGAAGACATAGCTGAAGAGCCTCGGTACATCCAGTTTTCTGGTCATGAACAAGGACCAGAAGCTTACTTACATTGGGAGAACGATATGAAGAATTGGTTCCGTTCCCAACACATACCTAAGGAAGACATACTTTCCTATGCCTTAGACACCCTAGTTGGAGAAGCACAAGAATGGTGGCAACAAGAAGATTTTTGGCGTCAAAATTCCCAGCCAATCAACACTTGGGGACTACTCAAGCAAAGCATGTACCGGACATTTGTTCCAAAGTCCCTAAACAAGAGCTATACTCCAAAGAAGTTCTTATTCCAATCAGCTCCAAAGGAGAGGTCGGTTCCAAAGCAACCATACAGTTCTAAACTGAAGAGAAGGACGACACCAGCACCCACTAAGAGAACTGAGGCCACATTAATCACTCAAACACAAGAGGAGGAACCACTGGCAAAAGTCGTAGCTCACAAGCAAAGTCCGAGCTCAATGCTTGAACTACACGGTGAACCAAAGCAATATAAGTCTCCTAAGCTATCTAAATCCAAAGAAATAATCTGGTATAGATGTCATAAGCAAGGTCATTTTGCTTTGACTTGTCCTGAAAGAAACATGATAAACGATATTTCTATAGAATCAAAACTAAGTGCACTGGAGGCAAGCAATGACATTATTGAAGTGAGTTTTGAAAATTACAGTTTTAGGATAATGCTCTTGTCTATGCCAAAGGTTGATGTTGTAGGACATAACAAGAAGCATGAAACTCAAGAAGTGGTAAAAAGAGTGAAACTTGAGAAGAAACATTTAGAAACAACATCCCCAGCTCAAGTAAGTGATCAATACAAGTTCATTAATTATTGTAAAAATATTATGCTCACTTGTAGTCTCAAGAATGCTATTATAAGTACCTTTGTTCCAGATTTAATGCACTTGATTTTTCCATTAAGTTTAAAAGAAAGGACAGGTACCCTAGGCGAGTACAAAACCCGAAGAGAAACCACATCCAAATGGAATTTAACTTCGGATGAAATGGAGGAACCAACTGCGTGTAATCACATGCCATCTCCAGAGTTCATGGTGTGTTTGCCAGACCCTAACAAACAAGGGGATTTCATCAACAACATTCTGATCAAAGAAGAGCCACCCGACGTAGCATGCTTCAATGAATCACCAACAAACCGAAGAGTTGTTGATGCTTAAAAACGAAGCTTTGAGAGTTGGAATCAGGTCAAGAGATGCTTAAAAACAGAAGATATGATTTTTACAAGTCAGGTGAATCTTAACTCACCCGGTTTGGACCTACCTGCACTATTTGGAGGATTACGGCCGAACCACAAGGAATTAAGTTACAAACCAACTTGATATGTATTCTTTACACATCATAGAAGCTCAGTAAATTGGATTCGTACCAAACCGATATCAGATGAGGAAGTTATTCAATTTCTAAACCGGAAAACTCTAGACTTGCCTTATATGGAGTCTTGCGGATTTGGGAGTCTTCAAACGTATCTTTGGCGACCTGGAGACCTTCCCCATCATCCAGATACTATACAACACGTATTTATTTCAACCAAAACGCTCAGGATCAGGCGGATCCTTCCACACCTTCACTTTCCATATCTGGAACTGAGCTTGCCTTATTTGCCTTGTTTGGAGCCAAAGGATATCATTCAGCAACGGCTCTTTTCCTATTCACTAGTGTGCATTCTGGAGCCTTATTCAGTGAACCTGGATGTCCCAAGACACCACCAATTCGCACCTAAGCTTTCCAGAATAAAGGCGCTTCACAACTTGCCTTATTTGTCCCGATTTGCTCATAATGGTCCAACGGCTAGTTTGTATTCAATTTTGTGATTTCTTTCTTGTTTCTAACCTTCTAGAACGTTATTGTACTCATGTAAGAGCTCTATATAAAGCTCATTTCGTCCTTTGTACAAATCACCTTTTCAATCATCTAAGAAATATACAAGTTTGCTTTTTATTCAAAGGCTATCTTTGTTTAAAGTTTGTCTTTAAGTTTCATTTGAGAGATTCATTTGATTCTTGAGATTATAGGATTAGGATTGTTTGTGTGATTCAAACAAGTGTAGTTCTCCACCGATTGAGCGAGTCAATCACAAAACATCACCTCCATCTCTACCTTCAATTCCACCTTCCGCGAGTTAAAGCTTTGAATCATTTGATCATCAAGTGATCTAAGCTCGGTGTGAATCCGTGCCTGCATCAACAACTCTCATTTACTTTTCTGCATTGCTTTAGTTTGTCACCTATCTTACTTAGTTTAATTTGAAACTAAAGTATTGTGAGTCTATGTGGATTTGACCCCAATATACTATAATTACATATATGTGCACTTGCGGTGTAGCTCTTGGGATTAAACTTTGAGCATATCACTATTTCAGAGGAAAGAGTTTACAAACCGAAGGTTCCATTCCCAAGAACTCCTAGGAAGTCTAAACAAGAGATGGAGGAAGCCAGATGGAAAACAATGATGGATAAAGTGATGATTGAACTCTCAATCTCTCTCAAAGTCTCCTTGCAAAAAGCTTAGATACATAATAAAGACTCAGAAACACGACTGGGGTCTTTTTGTAAATAATAGAAACTTATGGGCAAAGTTGTAAATATTTAAAACTTGTAAAATTTCGAGTTTGGCTTCAGCAGGTGACACGTGTCGATCGACACCCATGGTGGTGTCGAACGACACCAGGGGTCTAAAGACATATAAAAGACTCAATTAAGGATATATATCATGGCTTAAAAACCGTAAAAACCATGATATATTAATGCCCTCAAGCAAACATAGAACCAAACCAGAGAAAGAAGTTTGAAAACACAGAAACTCATTTTGTCATAGGAGCACCACACTCACATTCACCATAGTAAGCCACTAAGAATTCTTACCTGACATGATCCAGACCACCATGTACTTCACCGTAGACATTCACAGTTTTCCAGATTCAACCTACAATTTCAGAACATAGTCCATAAGCCCTCATTGCTGGGTCTCATCTCTGATCTCAATGTCAAGGAACTTCTAGACTCATTCCCATACTATACAATGATGCAGCGACCATTAATAAACTTTTTGGTACTCTTTCTCTCCCCCAGACTTGTTATTTTCCCTATTCTCAATTTTTTGACAAAGGTGTAGACGAATAATGGCATCACGGGAAATTTTTCTAACCTTGCTTCCAACCTTTGTGTGATCGTCTCTTTCAAAGTAAAATAACGGGGTCATTGGAAATTTTCCTACCCCTTTACTTGAAAGAAAGTCATCTCATCTTTTTCTTTTTCTCTTTTTTTTTTCTTCTTAATAGAATAAGGGAGAGGAGTACCGTTTCGTATACATAGGTCGTTCTCCTGTCAAGTATGAATGAGGAGTCAAGCCCAAAGAACATCAATCACATTGATGAGGTAAAAGGAAAAATCAGAAATTAGCTTAGGCTTTAGTGGATTTTTACCGGAAAGATGGGCGTCTCTAGTCAACTGGTCACACTTGGGTTTTTCCATTACTCTCGGATGTCAGTCAAGTTTGAACCAAATGGTTACTTAAGTTTCTACAAATGTGGTGGTTTCCTCGAAAAATCCTACTTTCATACTAAATTTTGACTCAATAAAAACGGACTCAACTGACTCTTAAGAAAAGAAAATATAATGTTAGTAACTTCCTCCCCCATAATTAAACAACAATGTCCCCAGTGTTATAGAAGCATGAGTTCGGTGAAAATAAAAACAAAAAACTCTAAAGATGGGAAAAATGAAAAGTTACCTATGCAGAGTCTCTGTGTCGATCGACACACAGCCTGGTGTCAATCCACACAAGCTTAAATCGACAAGGGTGGTATGAGTTTTGTGGTGGTGTCGAACGACACAGCTAGTGGTGTTGATCGACACCAGCCATATGCATCAACACGGATCTTCGCAAACGGGTGGAATAAGAACCTGTAAGCTATGATAAACAACTCAAAAGTAACATAAGAACTGCAACATAATATCATAATCCAATCCCAAAGTTAAATGACAAAGATAAAGATAAAAACGGAAAGAAAACATAAAAATGTCATAAAGCTAAAGAGACAAAAGACGTAAAAGCTAAAAGGGAAAGAAAAGAAAAACCAGAAAAATGAAAAGCAGGAGGAAACTAATCCTCATCATCATCCCAATCATAAGTAGCAGCAGCGAAAGTGGAAGGCTGAGTGTCTGGGTATGGGGAGGAAGCAGTGGTTTCCTGACGGTCATGTGGGGTGAAACCACAGCGAGGTATAGCGGCAATCATCTTCGAAATCTGCTACAGACTCTGAACTACATATCTCCGAAAAGCCAACTCAGGACTTAGGTCATTGGGTTCCTGAGGCATTGGTGTCTTGAAGGCGAGAGACATAGGTGTAATGGGAGTTGATGCTAAGGATGTGGATCGCTGATGCTTCCGAGATGAGGGTGCATCGGTCAAAATCTCGGGGTCAATCAGGAAGCAATGGTCAGCAAGGATAGATAAAGAGGTAAGGTCAGAACGATGTAGCTGCAGGTAATGAGTCCCCGTCAGGTTAGTGAAAACGTACATCCAACTACCGGTGAGCATACCGGTGTGCTTCAAATAGGCTACACCCAACAAGTCTTTCTTGGAGATGACTTATGCATACTCAAGGTTGATTTCACAATGCTGAAAGATTGGGGTGAGCAAGCTTCCTATCGTCTCCTTCTTCCTCTTGTCCGTGAAGGGCTTCTGCTACAGACCTACGAGATGATGAGCAAAAACAGCACCAAAGTTAATATCATGCTTAGCTGGGAATGCAGTGGAGTATTCATGCTCCGTTAGGTGGCCCACTGCATAATGAAGCATGATCAACTCCTGAAGTCACATCTTGGCGACCTCAGATTTACACAAGATAGTGCTACCAACGAGCTTAGCAAGGTAACGGAGCACGGGATGGCATATTTTGGACTGCTTCGATGTCATGGAATCATAGTCACCAGTGCCAAAGTTACCCCAAAATACCTGCTGATCTAGGAACTCACTCGGAATTGCCACCCCATGGGCAGTCTCTCGGAACTTGTAGATGCGGCACAACGTGGCGAGGGGTATCCTGTAGCGCTTCCCGCAAAGCATAAAAGTGATAGTACTTTGTTGAGCAGTCTCGTTAGCAGTATCTTCATAATAGACACGAACTGTGGCTAGGAACTGGCGGAGAATGTCTGGATAGAGCTTGTAGTACGTAGTGCCCATAGTCCCTAAACCCATTCGCTTCAAACAAAGCTTAACTTCAGCAGCAATCCCCATGCTAGTCAATGTGTCCATACAAGTGACTCGAGTTGGTTGAACATCCACTGTCAACCATGCGTTGTAGAACAATGTATCGTAATCATCCCAAGTACCAAGGATTGGACAATCAACACATTAAGAGGATAGGGTCTCAACAGCGGGTTCGGCATCCCAAATTCTGGTTGATTTGATAGGCGTTCCCTTGATTCTTGGCCATGGAAGACGAGGTGGCTCTGTGGATGCTGAAGTTTGTTTTGGGATGACTTAATTTATGCGTTTAGATGTTCTTGGAGTTGTCATCTGCAGTTTGAGCAAAAACAAAACACACGCAAGTCATTAGTTTGGGGATTAATTTCAGCAAATCACAATTGTGGGTGCTGAACCTCAAGGATTCTAAACCATAATATAAAAATCAACACCAATCCACTATAAGAAATACCAAATTCGCTACTTTATGAACTCAAGGTAAACAAAACCTCCATGAACAACTACGTTATGCAAATTTGCAAAATATCAGTAGATATCACAAATTAATGACGGATTCATCCTCTAACAACCTAAATAGGTGAGATTTAGGCAATGAATTGAGCTAATTAGAGGCATCACTTAAAAATCAAACCCTAGGGTTCAAAACGAAAATTGGGAGATTTGAAGAACATACCTTGGATTTTGAATGGAATTGATGGTAGATATGAGTTAAGCACAAAAATTCAATGAACTTAGGGCTTTAAATCACTCAAATCGGTGAAGAAACGAGGTTTTTGATGATTTGGGAGATGAAAATTTTGGAGATTTCGCGAAAAAGGGTTTTGGGAAGAAGAAGAAGAAGAAGAAAGGAATTTATACCACTTAGCTCGTGCACGGGTGTCGACCGACACTAGGGGTGGTGTCGATCGACACCAACACCCTAAGTCGGTTCTGTTGTTGCTGTGTGCGGGTGTCGACCGACACTAAGGGTGGTGTCGATGGACACCGACCCTCATGGTCGACAAAGAACTCCTTTTTTTTGCTTTTCATGACACGAAACATGTGAAATCGAAATCTAAACAAAAAAAAGACTCATAATGAAAGTATATACAGACTTACCAATGGGTTGCCTCCCACTCAGCGCCTCGAACTTGACTGTACTACACTCATAGTTCATATGCAACATGTAGATACATCACATGTCCCGAAGGAATCTCAGCTTTTGCCCAGTAGTGCTTCACCCTTTGTCCATTCACAGTGAACTAATTGCCCTCCGCATTCGTGAGCACAATAGCACCATAGGGACGAACCTCCTTTACGGTGAAGGGACCTGACCATCGAGAACGCAATTTCCCAGGGAACAATTGTAAAGGAAAGTTATAAAGAAGTACCTGGTCGTTTGGTTCAAAGCTTCTGGAGATGATTTTTTTGTCGTGGTATGCCTTAGTGCGCTCCTTATACAACTTAGAGCTCTCGTAGGCATGGTATCAGATCTCGTCCAGTTCATTCAACTGAACTAATCTCTTTTTTGTAGCATTTTTGATATCGAAATTCATCTTCTTAACAGCCCATGCTGCCTTGTGCTCCAGTTCTATTGGAAGATGACACGCTTTCCCATATAGAAGGTGGAATGGCGTAGTCCCCAGCAGTGTCTTGAAAGCGGTCCTGTAAGCCCATAGCGCGTCGTCCAACTTACTAGACCAATCTTTTCTTGTTTTGCCTACAATTTTCTCCAAAATTTCTTTGATTTGCCTATTAGAAACCTCAACCTGCCCACTTGTCTGAGGGTGATATGGAGTGGCAACGCGGTGATGAACGCCATGTTTCTTCAATAGCTTCTCAAAGACCTTGTTGATGAAGTGTGAACCGCCATCACTTATCATGATCCAAGGTACTCCAAAACGGGGAAAATGATGGATTTAAACAGCTTAAGAACCACGGAAGCATCATTAGTAGGGCTAGCGTCGGCTTGCACCCATTTAGATACATAGTCTACAACAACCAAAATGTACCTATTTCCAAAGGATGAAGGAAAAGGGCCCATAAAATCAATGCCACAGCAATCAAATACTTCAACTTCCAGTATGAAGTTCTGCGGCATCTCATGTCTCTTGCTAATCTTTCCTCTTCTCTGACAAACATCACACTGAACTATGAAAGTGTGAGCATCCTGGAACAAAGTTGGCCACCAGAAACATGGTTGGAGAAATTTAGAGACAGTCTTAAAGGTTGTGGAGTGTCCAGCATATTCAACGCTATGACAATGAAATAGCACGTCCTGAACTTCAGTCTCAACTATGCATCTTCTGTAAATACCGTCAACGCAATGCTTGTATAGGTAGAGCTCATCCCAGTAAAACCGTCTAAGCTCTTTAAAGAATTTCTTCTTGGCATACTCCTTGAAATTCTCTAGCTCAACATCTGCAGCTAGATAGTTAACAATGTCAGCATACCACGGTCTATTAGGAACATTCACTGCACATACCTCATGCTTTGAATCACAATCAAGGATCATAGGGGATTCTGAAAGCTTATGAAGGATATTTTATT
This sequence comes from Cardamine occulta, assembly GCA_028015245.1. Lineage (NCBI taxonomy): Eukaryota > Viridiplantae > Streptophyta > Magnoliopsida > Brassicales > Brassicaceae > Cardamine > Cardamine occulta. Next base: position 8,296,213 of record CM051384.1, read on the forward strand.
CGAGGTTATTGAGTGTATCCACATAAAATGTGTGACTATCAATGGTGAGTCGCCTCCCAAGCTTATCCATCTCAAAATTCATCACGAGGTTGCCGATGTTCAGTGCTATCCTACTGTTCTACACATCAATGAGTGCACCAGCTGTAGCTAGGAAATGTCTGCCTAGGATAAGGGGATTCTTAGGCTCATCGGTGTATCGCAGCACCACAAAATCAGTGGGAATCATGCATTTCCCTCTACGCACAGGCACATCTTCCAACACACCTTCTGGAATCCTGATACTTCTATATGCTAAGATCAAAGAGATTTTCGTTTGAGTGAAATCAGTCATACCAAGATTTACAGCAACTGAATGAGGCATCAAACTCACACTAAAACCCAAATCACATAGTGAACCTTTGAACCTGTCTTTGAATATAGAACAATCCAAAACAAAACTTCCTTGAGCTTCTCTGGAATCCTGTTCAAAATCACAGCACTACATACCTCAGAGATCATCATAACACCTTCTTCTTCTCGCATACTCTGCGTAAGCAACTTCTTCAAACATCTCTTAACCACAGGGGTGGTTTTGATAGCATCAATCAATGGAATCTCTATGGTGAGCTTGTCCATCAGAACTTTCCACTTAGCTTCATACAGCTCCTATTTAGACTCTCTCAGATTTGTGGGGAAAGGTACCTTAGGCTTGTAAACTCGTTCTGCTGAAATCTGTGGCTTCGCAGAACTCGGTTTCTCAGAAGTGTATTGGTGTTGACCGACACTACTATTGTGTCGATCAACACTAGTCAATGGATTTGATCCTACTCTTCTGGTGGTTGATGTCAATCAATACCAGGAGGGGTGTCGATCGACACAGGCACATTGGAACTCGGGGGATTTTCATATGATGGTTGGTGTCGATCGACACCAGAGGTGGTGTCAATCGACACATGCACCTCTTCTGCAGCATCTTCTTTGATTTCTTCTAACTCCACGAATTCATCAACACTTAATCCACTTATAAGTATAGGATTAAGCTTCTTACCACTTGTCAATGTCACGGCACAACACTGATACTTTGGGTTAGCATCTGTTCTTCCTGGAAGAACTCAGTCTTGTTGTTTCACAGACCCAGCAGTCTGCGCAATCTGAGTATCCAATTGCTTGACATGAATGTTCAAAGACTCAAACTTCCCATTCATGTCTGTGTATAGAGCATCAATCGTGCCATTAAAATCAACGGTAATTCACATCCTCTTCATCACATCCTTCTTGGTGCTATTACTAGACGCCAAGTTCTCAATCAACTCATATACTTATCCTGGAGACCTTGTGTTGAAATTTCCGTTGCTAGCAGCATATAAAGACATCTGATATCTCCAATCAACACCTCTGAAGAAAATATCCAACAGCTGAACTTCGTTGAAACCATGATGCGGACAATCTCTCTGGTAAGACCTGAATCTCACCCAAGCAGCCGTGAATGCTTTAGTAGGTTTCTGCGTGAACTGAGAGATGTTATTCCTCAAATCCTCAGACCTCACATCATCATAGAAGTTTTGCAGAAAAGCTCTCCTGGTATCTTTCCAATTGGTTAAAGATCCTGTAGGCAATTGCTTCACCCAATAAGCTGCTTCACCACTGATATGCTCAAAGTTTTAAACCCTAGAGCTACACCGCAAGTGCACAGATATGCAATTGTAGTATATAGAGGTCAAATCCACATAGACTCACAGTATTTCACAATAGATTATTTAGTTTTGAATTAAGCTAGGTGATAAATGAAAACAATGCAGAAAAGTAAATGAAAGTTGTTGTATTCAATTGGAAAAGCGTCAAGCTCAGGGAACTTCTCGGGAACGAAGGAAATGTAAATCAATGAATTGGCTAGGATCAAATTAAAATCCATTTCTGGAACTCAAAACACTAACTTAGAACTAACCAACTCCCGCTGTGAAAGTCCTCTATGCTTAAAACCTAAAAAACCAAATTCTTTTGTGAGACTTCAAGTTTTAAACAAGCATTAAGTTCAAGTTTAATTTGTTCACAAATCATCTAATCCAAATTCCTTTGTAATTATCTAATTTGCTCACTCTAGGTTCTTTCAAGTTTCAAATCACACCGTCGTACTAATTCAATAACCTAAGATCTAGATGCATAGGTGATCAGGCTAGATCTAGCATTAAGAACAACCTAGGTGAAGAACTTAATAACCACTAAGAGAGTGTGGGAAAAGCTTACAAAAGAGGTAGTCATAGCTGACTCCGTTTTTCTTCATGCTAATCACCAGATCATCAAACCTCTCAATGTGATCCATGGGGTGCTCATGAGAAAGCCCATGGAAAGGATGATGTCCAACTAAAGTGTAGTAGGATGGCTTCAGCTCAAAATAAGCTCGATAGAATGTGGGAAGTCGAATCGCAGACATGTTCGTATAAAACTCATCAGGTATGTTGTAATCTCCAAGCGTTCTCCCTCTTCCCGCGTGCGCTGGCGCTTTCTCTTGTGCATTACCTGCGCCTGCAACAGCTACTGGCACAATGGGGTTACCATTATCATCAAGTCTCTGCCCTTGGTTGTTGCACACATGACCCTCTTGGTCCCTAAGAACACCAGCTTCAACCTGAAGTATTACCACACGTTCAGCCATTTCCACTACTTTCCTTGCTTTTCTTCCTGCTCGTTCTAACTTTGCAAGCTCTTGATTCGGAAGAGACTAAAGCTGACTGTCTTTGCTGCTCCTGGTGGCACGCTAAGGCATACACCTGAAACACACAAGACGAGAAGAAAAGAAAATATGTAAGATAAACAGAAAAATAAAAACTTAGTCTAAACTCTACACTTAAATCTATTGGAAACAGGAGTCCCTGGTAACGGCGCCAAAAACATGATATGCTCAAAGTTTAAACCCTAGAGCTACACCGCAATTGCACAGATATGCAATTGTAGTATATAGGGGTCGAATCCACAGAGACTTACAGTATTTAACAATAGATTCTTTAGTTTCAAATTAAGCTAAGTAAGATAGGTGATAAATTAAAACAATGCAGAAAAGTAAACGAGAGTTGTTGTATTCAGATGGGAAAAACGTCAAGCTCAGGAAATTTCTTAGGAATTCAGGAAGTGTATATCAATGAATTGGCTAGGATCAAATTAAATTCGAGTTCTAGAACTCAAAACACTAATATAGAACTAACCAACTCCCGCTGTGAAAGTTCTCTATGCTTAAAACCTAAGAAACCAAATTCCTTTGTGAGACTTCAAGTTTTAAACAAGCATTAAGTTCAAGTATGATTTGTTCACAAATCATCTAATCCAAATTCCTTCGTAATTATCTAATTTGGTCACTCTAGGTTCTTTCAAGTTTCAAATCATACCGTCGTGCTAATTCAATAACCTAAGATCCAGATGCATATGTGATCAGGCTAGATCTAGCATTAAGAAAAACCTAGGTGAAGAACTTATAACGTTGTGAATCCTTACCAACCAATCAAAGATACAAATCCAAAACCCTAATGAGAATCCCTGAACCTAACAAGTGATCTACTCAGACATAATCAATGAAAACATGAACATGAATAGATATCATATATAAACTAAAAGGAAAGTAGAAACAGGGGTTTAAGATCTTCTCTCAAAAGTACAAAGTAAATCAGCTCGAAACACTCAATCTCTCTCAAAGTCTCCTTGCAAAAACCTTAGATATATAGATAATAACTAAACACCCTAATAAAGACTCAGAAACACGTCTTGGGTCTTTTTGTAAATAATAGAAACTTCTGGGCAAAGTTGTAAATATTTAAAACTTGTAAAAATTCGAGTTTGACTTCAGCAGGTGACACGTGTCGATCGACACCCATGGGTGGTGTCGATCGACACCAGGGGTCTTGGCGAACACCGGCTTCAGCTCCTCAGCAACAGTGCTCCAAAATGCTCCAAAAGATCCAAAAGTCTCCAAATACGTGTAAACCTGTAAAAGATTCCCCTAGGACTCTAAAGACACATAAAAGACTCAATTAAGGACATATATAATGGCTTAAAAACCGTAAAAACGATGATATATCAATCACTAAGAGAGTGTGGGAAAAACTTACAAAAGAGGTTCTTTCAAGTTTCAAATCACACCGTTGTGTTAATTCAATAACCTAAGATCTAGATGCAATAGGTGATCAGGCTAGATCTAGCATTAAGAACAACCTAGGTGAAGAACTTATAAAGTTGTTAATCCTAACCAATTAATCAAAGTTACAAACCCATGAAAACCCTAATGAGAATCCCTGAACCTAACAAGTGATCTACTAAGACATAATCAATGAAAACATGAACATGAATAGAATAGATATCATAAATAAACTAAAAGGGAAATTAAAACAGGGGTTCAAGATCTTCTTTTAGAAGTACAGAGTAAATCAGCCCCAAGCTCTCAATCTCTCTCAAAGTCTCCTTGCAAAAAGCTTAGATACATAGATAAGAACGAAAATCCCTAATAAAGACTCAGAAACACGACTGGGGTCTTTTTGTAAATAATAGAAACTTCTGGGCAAAGTTGCAAATCTCAAAAACTTGTAAAATTCTGAGTTTGGCTTCAGCAGGTGACACGTCTCGATCTACACTAGGGGTCTATGCGAACTCCGGCTTCAGCTTCTCAACAATAATGCTCCAAAATGCTCCAAAAGGTCAAAAAGTCTCTAAATACGTGTAAACCTGTAAAAGACTCTACTAGGACGCTAAAGACACATAAAAGACTCAATTAAGGATATATATCATGGCTTAAAAACCGTAAAAACCATGATATATCAATAGTGCTCTTGTAAAGCTCCATGATCTCAACTTAAAATTGACGGCCTGTTGATTGTGTGTTGGGGTGTGTATATATGCATAGTCAAGTTTTCCTCAAACAAGACAATGATAAAGCTGCAAGTGCACAGCCAAATCTATTGTAGTACTTAAGGTTATCGATCCCATAGAGAGAGAAGTTGTATTCAAATCTAGAGGAACAAGTAAAGCTATAACTCAAATATGAAAAGGGGGTTTTGTTGTTGTGTCATAGCAACAAGTAAATAAAGCAAATAAAACGAATGTAAACTAATATGAGAAAAGCGTTGGGCATTCAAGGGATCTCAGGGGTTCGATGATCAATTCATTCAAGATAAATTCATGTAAATGCATGTCTACTCCTAAGTCTCGGACTATGAAACATGAAAGATCAATTAACCCATAATTCATGGAGAAAACTGGCTGAAATCAATAGACCTCGTTACTCAACTTACGCAGGCAACACACATACATCAAAGCATTAATATCAAGTTCAATCATTGTCCATAAAACTCCATAACTAAGTGGTATGTGCTTGTAATGACGTGATACTTATCCAAACTAGGTTCTAACAAACAATGCAAGCGGATAGCGAAACCTAGATGCCTGAAATCAGTGGTTAGTTCATGATGCTAGCTACATGCATTAAGAGATAGCTCATAACGAATGAACAGTATAAACGAATATGCATAGACGATGAATTCGCCACTTAAACTACCTATATCATCTCCCCCCTTTGAATAACCTTTTAAACCCAACAAGTAAACTACTCAATCATGCTTGAAGGAATCATCAAGGCAAGGTTAAAGTAATTCATAGATTGCACAAAATATAGAAGAAAAGGTTTAGAGATTACAAAGTATCTAGAGATGTGAAATAGAAAAGAGTTAATGAACTTCAAAGGTTCCCATGAGCAAGAGGGTCTTGATGCGGCTACGCTGGTCGTCTCTAGGGTTTCTGGAGGTGTTTTGGAGTTGCAGTGCAGTTGCTAAGAAGTCTCACGAAACCCTAATGCTAAGGGTTAAGTATTTATAGGTCTTGAGGTCCAAGAAGTCAGTTTTAGGGTTTTGGAGGCTAAACTCATTGTTTTGATAAGTGTGGAGGCCAGGGTTCTGACCGAGGTTGGTAAGAGGCTTGGCCGTGGTCATAGGCCCTATGGCCGGAGTCACCAAGAGGCACTACCTCGGTCACACTCCTTGTAACTGAGGTTAACAGGTCGTCACTCGTCAGGTTGTATCTTACAAAAGGCTGAATGAATTGCTTTGATTTTTGTCCGAGGTGAATTTTGATTCTTCCAGCTTTCCATGAATATAAAGATCTCTGAATTTGGTTCATGCGAAGGTATTCAATAAATATCAAACTTCTGATGCTCTGAAACTACCTTAAAACGGGGTTTGCTCCTTTTTTGGTCCATTTTCTCTTAAACCTGTAAAACCTCTTTGACACTAGAAATATTCGATAATAGCCTATTTACCCTTGAAAACAAACTAAACTCTTTATAAAACCATATGAAAATGATAGTAAAAATAGCTAAAAATACGATGTTATCACCAGTTCGGCGAGGAGAAAAGTCAAAGGACGAGGTCAAACTTTCCTTGCATAAGCCACTGCGTACATCAATTTTTGGGAGACCAAGTTACGCCTTCAATCTGATGTGAATGAACTGAAGACCAAGCTGACCCTTATCAACAAACTCGAGAGAGGCGAAACTGAATTAGAGAAGGAGAAAAACGATGTGGAGGGTTCGCTCGCTGAACTTGAATCAGAGTTGAAGGGTCTCCCAATTGCTCCGCTCGATTTTCAACAGTTCGCTTCAGCCTTTGTTGACTCCCCTCCTCTTCTCGAGTCTAACTCTAATCCTCCTACAGAAATTGTTCATCTATCGGGTGCCATGGCCTCCAAGGATCCGCCTCTGCCAACGGACGAGGTAAAATTCAACCATTTTGGCTTGAAGTTATCTGTTGTTAATGAGCTTCATTTGGCTAGGCTTAAGTATCATGTTTCTTCAAGAATTAAGATCAAGGGTTCATTTTCTCACGGTACGGTTGCATCCCTGCTTATGTATCCATGGGCTACTTTATCGGGGCGAGGGGGGGTGGTTTGCCGCACTAAACAGAAGTCATTAAAACTATAGAGTCTTTGGCTAGGAATTCCTCGGGAGCTCCAGAGACTATCTGGCTGTGAAAGTTTCCATCTTTCTTGGAGGTTGTCTGATACGATTCCAACAGGGAATCACGCCCAATCTCGACGCCATGAAGTTAAGACGACGAAGACCTCCAACTAAACTCGACAAACGAGCAATAAAGAAAGAGGCATGAATCGAATGATACTACAAAAGGATGCAGAAGTCCTTTTATAAGTTGATTCAATGATCTATTCTTAAAAAGTTTGAATAAAAAAGATAGATGAAGAACACAATAAAGGTTCAGCCGAATATAAAGAGAAGAAAAAGAGATGAGAAGGCGAGGAGGTGGTTTCGAGACATGCCTCGAGAAACCACACCTTAGAAATACAAGGAATTAACTAAACAATCCATGTTATAAAGTAGGTAAATCCTAAAACTAACAAACCAAATCCTAAATCTAACATTACAAACCTAATTCTAACAATTCTAATTTTCTAAACCAATCAATCTAACTCAAAACCTAAAAATCCATAATATAAACTTAAGAACTAACAAGTTTGGGGGATTTTGAGACACTAGGATGAAGGATCGGACTTAGTAATGGAGATTTGGCGATTTTAGGGTTTTAAAGGTTTTTGGAAACGTTCTGCGAAAGTGAGGAGAAAGAAGACGAAGTCAGAATATATTATGATATTTCCGTCACTTTAAAAAAAATTAAATTACGCACGTTCTCGATAAGGTTTCAGGAACGTTCGCGCCTAAATTTTTGCATCACGGGAAACGAAAAGATATTCGCTGTTACATTTTCATTATCCGTCAGAAATTTCTGATGGATTTCCGACGGATTATATAAATATGCATGTCTTCTGATTGGCCAGTCAAACTGATATGATCATGGAATCATCCGAGAAGACCCGTGTGCCTTGTTCAACACAAACGAAGTCTATGATCAACTTTTCTATCCCATCGGCCACCGTGAGTACCTTCTCACCTCATCTAGAGCACAACTCGAAGTTGAATAACTCCAATCCGAGTTCAGGTGAAGAAGTTATTCAACTTCCAAGTCAAGTGATTCCCAGCTTACGCGATTCAGACATACGTGCGTTGAATAATTATTTCCAACCAAACCAGAAGGAATCAAGCTACGAAACAAATTATTCTGGAATCTTGATTCATCATAGAATCTGGGAAAATTGGAATCACAACAACCTCGGTTCAGACTTGGGAGATATGAATTTTACAAGTCAATGGATCTGCTTCAGGCCCTATTGCGTGACTGAGCTAAAGATTATGATGCACAGCCCAACTCAGGTACGATCTCGCTTAAACCAATTGGAGAATCTTATTGGATCTCTTAGGTTTCCAACAAGCCCAAGAAAAGAAGGAAATACCATCGGATGAGAAAGATACACTCCATTTGCGAAGATGGGTCAATCTGGTTCAAAACTTGAAGACTTCTAGACCCAATTGGTTTGCAAGCTTCCAGACTTATGTTTGGCATCCACGAGGTATTTCTACCAAGCCCAGGAAGCCTAGAAAGCCCCAGCAAGAGGACATCTCGGCCAAAGAAGATCAGGAGTCCATTTCACTTATAGATATTTTTTTTCTTTTAATTCCAAGACCATTTATTGTTGCTTGGCATAGTTCTGAAGTTTCCTTTGCTTTATATTTTGTGTAATCTCTTTGGAGATGAGAACAACTTTTCTTTTATCAAATTTGAGAGTGATTCTCTTTAGTTCTTTTAGAACTTTCGATTGTTTGGTGTGTAATATCCAACAATCAACTCGATTTGTCTCGGTGTGTCATATCCGAGGAATCAAACCTTGTCTTGTCTAGGTGTGTCATATCCTAGGAGGCATTGAGGTATATCAGGAGCTATTCCACAATTCCCGTGCGACCATTCGATCCATTTTTCTATCCATCTATCCTTTCTTTTGTTTTACCCCTCGAAAGTGTCGATTCCTTGGGAGGATTGTATCATTTGGTATCAGAGCACATTTTCGAGTTCGTAATTTGTTTCTATCATCTTCTTTCCTTTCCACAGTCATTCATCTCTTTTGCTATCTTTCTTTTCCTTTGATCATTCTGATCTTTCTTCAAAAAAAAAAAATATATATATATTCTAAACACCCAAAAGTGACTGATCAGCTTCTTCTTTGATCAGTTCCGTGACAGTTACGTTTTAATCAAAAAAAAAAAAAAACAAATACATATCAATCCGATTTGTTCTTCCTTTGAACAAGAATTTTCTGGTTTTTCTTCTATTCTGATTCCTCTTCATTCTAAAAACATCTTAGTTTGATTGTGATCTGTTCTGTTCTGTTCCTAAATAATCTTGTCTTTCTATCTTAAATCACATGTTCTGCTTGTTTGTTGGTTTTTTCCACCGAGTTTGATTGTTAGTTTGATAAGAACCGATTGAGATTTCACTACTGGGCGATCATTTATGAGAGCTGAGTGAAACACTTGAGAGAAAAATATTTTGTGAGTTTTTATTACTAACCATTTTTGCAGAAAAAAATTACAAGATGTCGAATGAAGGAGACAAGTCTGATAATTCCAATAGTGCGGGTGCTTCTAGACATCCTAGTCTGGAGCTACAAGCTATCCTAGGAGGCATTGAGGCATATCAGGAGCCTTCCGCAACTCCTGTGCGACCATTCGATTCATTTTTCTATCCATCTATCATTTCTTTTGTTTTACCCTTCAAAAGTGCCGAATCCTTGGGAGGATCACATCATTTGGTATCAGAGCACACTTTCGGGATCGGTATTTGTTTCTATCATTTTATTTATTTATTTTAGATCTATCATTTTCTCATCTTTCCATCTTCTTTCATTTTCTATCTTTTTATCTTCACTTTTATCTCTTCACCTTCTTATCCTTTCATCTTCTTTTATTCTATTCTTTAATTTTCGTTTTTGTTATTAAAAAAAAAAATTCCATATTTGGATTAAAAAAAAAACAAAGAGAGAAAAGAAAAGAAAAGAAAAGATGTCTTTCGGTTTATTGAAAAAGAGTAAACCAGAAAAAGTTAAAAGAAGAAGAAATAACACTCTGGACATGCAGACCTTAGTGGTAGAAATGAGGCGGATGGTGAGGGAAGAGATGGGTGCAGTCAATGCAAGGGTCGATACGATTCAAGAGTCCGTTAATCAAGGATTATTGCCGAATACTGCTGCTAGAAGAAGAAGAGCACGACCTCAAGAAGAAGCTGATGGGGATGACTTGAATTATTATAGCAGAGGCAGTCGTGCTTCAGTTCCAAGTCGAAGAAGACCAAGAGATGAAGAGGCAACTTATTACTCTCATCGTGGTGATAAGTCATCTCAAGGGAACCAAAGGAGACTGAGACAAACACAGGCAGAGGAGCCTATTTCAAAACCCAAGGTGTTCTCTAAGTCTTACACTGAAGATCCAGAATCAAAGAAATCCGAGGAAGGAGATTCGGGGAAACAGCAAACCGGCGGAAACATTACCGAGGCTGTTATGAAGAAACCGTGCACCAAAACGATTGAGGAAAATCCTGGAGTCATATATTCAATGCTGATAAAGGATAAGAAGCCAGACTAACCTCAATTTGTTTCAATCAAAGACGGTACAGTTTCGAGGACGAAACTTTTTCAAGAGGAGGGGTATGATATGATCATGGAATCATCCGAGAAGACCCGTGTGCCTTGTTCAGCACAAACGAAGTCTATGATCAACATTTCTATCCCATCGGCCACCTGGAGTACATTCTCACCTCATCTAGAGCACATCTCGAAGTTGAATAACTCCAATCCGAGTTCAGGTGAAGAAGTTATTCAACTTCCAAATCAAGTGATTCCCAGCTTACGCGATTCAGACATACGTGCGTTGAATAATTATTTCCAACCAAACCAGAAGGAATCAAGCTACGAAATAAATTATTCTGGAATCTTGATTCATCATAGAATCTGGGAAAATTGGAATCACAACAACCTCGGTTCAGACTTGGGAGATATGAATTTTACAAGTAAATGGATCTGCTTCAGGCCCTATTGCGTGACTGAGCTAAAGATTATGATGCACAGCCCAACTCAGGTACGATCTCAACGTAAAAAAAATTGGAGAATCTTATTGGATCTCTTAGGTTTCCAACAAGCCCAAGAAAAGAAGGAAATCCCATCGGATGAGAAAGATACACTCCATTTGCGAAGATGGGTCAATCTGGTTCAAAACTTGAAGACTTCTAGACCCAATTGGTTTGCAAGCTTCCAGACATATGTTTGGCATCCACGAGGTATTTCTACCAAGCACAGAAAGCCGAGCAAGCCCCAGCAAGAGGACATCTCGGCCAAAGAAGATCAGGAGTCCATTTCACTTATAGATATTTTGTTTCTTTTAATTCCAAGACCATTTATTGTTGCTTGGCTTAGTTCTGAAGTTTCCTTTGCTTTATATTTTGTGTAATCTCTTTGGAGAAGAAAACAACTTTTCTTTTATCAAATTTGAGAGTGATTCTCTTTAGTTCTTTTAGAACTTTCGATTGCTTGGTGTGTAATATCCAACAATCAACTCGATTCGTCTCGGTGTGTCATATCCGAGGAATCAAACCTTGTCTTGTCTAGGTGTCTCATATCCTAGGAGGCATTGAGGTATATCAGGAGCTATTCTGCATCTCCTGTGCGACCATTCGATCCATTTTTCTATCCATCTATCCATCTATCCTTTCTTTTGTTTTACCCCTCGAAAGTGTCGATTCCTTGGGAGGATCGTATCACAAACCTTAAACGGGGACACATGTTACCACAAGACCATCGGAAATCCATCGAAAATTTCCGATGGATTTCCGACGGGTTTGTGGTTTTAGTGGTTATTTACGCACCGTTTCAGTAAACATATGTTTTTAGTTTTATAAATTCATGATTGCAGACACAAATAACTTATACAAATCTTTCATTTGTCAAATTTCAAAAGTTTATAAGATTATTTCGTTTTTGGTAAACTTGTATGTTAACTATACGTTTATCTATCAAACACTTCCGGTCGAACCATGTCGACCAACGAAATCTTTTGAAAATATGTTATATATCACATAATTTAGTTTATTTTGTCAAAGTTTGTTTTTAACATTGTCTTGATGTACAAGAAATTACAAATTAACCATGTAACCCCCAAACCCGTGGGAAATCCCTTGGAAAAACCGACGGATTTCTGAAGGTTTTAGGGTTACACGTGTCAATCAAAATTAAATTAAAAATATATCCAAATCCATTGGAAATCCATCGGTTTTTCCGACGGTTTCCGACGGATATGGGTATTTTTTTACGAAAACACGTGTCCGTGTTTAGGGTTTTAAATTATCTTTCCGTCGGAAATCCGTCAGAATTTCTGACGGATATGGGTTTATTTGTGGTTTAATGGTTATTGTGTATTTTTGGTTTAATGGTTATTGTGTATATTTGGTTTAATTTTTATTGTGTATATTTGGTTTAATGGTTTATGTTTATATGTGGTTTGATGGTTATTTACTTCTAACAATAAAAAATATAAATATATATTTTAATTTGGTGACTCTTCATAAATCATAACTCTTTCACTCTCGGGCTCTTCATCTTCTTCTTCTCAGTTTTATCTCAGATTCGTTTCTTCTTAGCCTTTAGTGAGTTAATTACTTGACTAGAGTTAAATCTGCAAATTTAAGGTACCTGAAATTAATTTAACTGCCAAACTTTAAGAATTGTTCATCTGAAGTTTTTTATACTTCCATTAATGTTTATAAGTGGTTTAATGAGTTTTGTGGGTTTGTTAAGGTGTTTGTTTAGGGAATATATATTTCTGGAAAAATCTTATTTTATTAAAACTTGTAAAACTATACAAAGCTCAAGTTGAGCTTATAAAATGCTCGTGGTCTTCGAGGACCTATGATTTACACCGTAATGTCAAAATTAAATAAAATACAAAAAAATAAATTTACACCATTCTGTAAAAATAAAAAATAATACAAAACACACATATAACTAATCTTCACCAGATGATGATGCTGATCCCTCAGATGGAATTGAGTCTGAATCCTCATAAAAGTCACCTTGTTCTTCTTCTGATTCGGAAAAAACTAAACCAAATTGTGTGAAATCAACAACAAGATCCAGATCACAAGAAGGCTCAACTGGATCCATTGGAACAACTGCTGCTGGCTGTAAAGCATCGTGTTCTGCAACTCCATAAATTCTTCCTCTTGGGGTCACTGTAGTAACTGTGCGCCAAGGATCTGTCCGCTGTGTAACTCGAGGGTAACGACTATAGCACACCTAAAAAAACATATAAATTTTGTAATTATTATAACAAAATAATGAATTGAGTATTAATTACACTAATATTTGTACCCTACCTGCTCAGTTTGTGATCCTAGAATGAATGGGTCATACATTTCTAGTCTCCAACTTGAATTAACAGACGTAACACCAAATTGGTCCACATGAAGCCCACGACCGAGTGTTGAATCATACCAATCACACTTGAAAACAATGCACCTCAAGTCTAACATTCCTGGGTACTGCACTTCCAATATTTCCTGAAGAATGCCGTAGTAAACATCATTACCAGATTTCACTGAAATACCAGAATCTGAAGTTTGCCTTGTCCTTCTCTCGTCATGAACCCTAAACCCATATCCCCGACTGCAGTATCTAGGATAAGAAGTTGTAATGTAGTTTGGACCATTAACAAATTCCAATAACCATGTGCGAAATGTCTGTCCGCTTCTTACTCCTTCAGAAACCTACAAAAATAAGTTACAAATTAGTATTAAAAAAAAATATTTATTAAATGATTTAGCGTTTTTAAACACTTACGTAAAACTGCAACCAAGGCATAAAATCCTCCTCCTTATGGACTTGAAGCTCGTCTTCTGTCTTATCCATATAGTACCCGTGTATTAATGCCATGTAAATCCTGTACGAAAACCAAAATTGTTTACAAGTTAATAATAACATATAAAATAATCAATTATACATTAAATGACACAAAAGAATTTTTGTTTACCATTCGTATTCCGTAATTTCTTAACAATTGGTTAGGATATACGTATGCAAGTGTTTAAACTCCTCTTGAGATAATTTACGCCTTTTTCATTTGCCACTGACTCGCCCAACTTGGGAAAATAACTCTGGAACAACGACGGGGTAAATCGCTATCTCATTACGATCATCATGGCGACTAGGACGTCTACTCTTCGTACAAACTTCTGACAGGAAGTAATATTCAGCAAACTGTGAGGCCTCTTCGTTGATGCTCTGGGCGATAATAGATCCCTCTACTCTACTCAAATTCTTAACCTTTTTCTTCAGATGAAACATATACCGCTCAAATGGATACATCCAACCGTATTGAACCGAGCCTCCTAGTTCTACTTCTCGTGGGAGGTGGATCGGAAGATGTTCCATCACATCAAATAAAGATGGTGGAAATATCTTCTCCAAATTACAAAGAATCACTGGGATATTGGCCTGTAAATTTTGGATTTCCTCAACAGTAAGTGTTCTTGTGCATAAATCGCGAAAGAAAGCACCTACTCCTGCAATTGCTTGGTGGACGTCTTTATGAAGAAGATGAGCAAAAGCGAATGGAAGAAGCCTCTGCATCACAACGTGACAATCATGACTCTTCATTCCAGTAAACTTTCCTTCTCCATAATCGATGCAGTTACGCAGATTATATGCGTATCCATCAGTGAATTTAACATCGTCGTGAATCCAATCAAAAAATTCTGTTTTCTTTGCTGCTTCTAACTGGTATAATGGAAATGGACATTGACCATTTGGGAGCACTCCAAGAAAACCTCGATCGCAATATGCTGGCAAGTCTAATCTAGATTTCATATTGTCTTTCGTCTTCCCTTGGACGTTTAAGACAGTGTTCATGATGTTCTCAAAGAAGTTCTTCTCAACGTGCATCACATCAAGATTATGCCGCAATAAATGGTTCTTCCAGTAAGGCAAATCCCAAAATATGCTCTTCTTTTGCCAGCTATGAAATTCACCGACACCATAAATAGGTTCATGTCCATTACCCCCACAATAAGGAGTCATCTCAGTACCAAAATCTCTCAACTGCTACAATAAAGTCTCACCGTCTATCTCAGAAGGTGGACCATCAAAAACTTGCCTACCCTTCGTAAACATTATTCTCGAAGGACGATACGGATGATCACTCGGTAAAAATCTTCTATGACAATCAAACCAACAACTTTTTCTGCCGTGCTTCAGTTGGAATGCATCAGTGTTGTCTTGGCAATACGGATACGATAATCTCCCATGTGTTGTCCATCCAGATAACATACCATATGCTGGAAAATCGCTTATGGTCCACATAAGCACCGCACGCATCTTAAAGTTTTGCTGGGTTGAAACATCGTACGCTTCAACACCATGCTCCCATAGCATTTGTAACTCATAGATCAATGGCTGTAGGAATATATCAAGTGATCTCTTCGGATGCTCTGGGCCGGGAACAAGAATCGAGAGATATAAAAACTCTCTACGCATGCACAGAGATGAAGGCAAATTGTAAGGGGTTACAATTACGGGCTATAACGAATACTTCCTTCCATGCTTCCCAAATGGGTTAAAACCATCTGTACATAACCCGAGGTACACATTCCTTCGCTCATACGCAAAATTCAGATACAATGATTGAAAATGTTTCCAAGCTTCTGCGTCTGAAAGATGTGTAATATCTCCATCTTGACGATGTTCTGCATGCCATCTCATTGGCTCTGCCGTACGCTGAGAAGTATATAACCTCTTCAACCTCTCTGTTATTGGTAAATACCACATACGTTTATATGGAATTTGAATTCTGCCACTACTTTCATGATACCGTGGTTTACGACAAAATTGACATCTTTTGCGGTTTTCATCTTCTCTCCAATATAGCATACAGTTGTCGATGCACACATTTATTACCTTATACGGTAAACCAAGACCAGATACAAGTTTTTGTACCTCGTAGTATGATCCGGGTAAAAGATTATCTTCATGCAATAAATCTTTCGCCCAATCTGTTATCGCATCAACGCACTCCTCTGCCAAATTGTAATATGTCTTAATCGTCATCAATCTACTTGCAGATGATAAAGGCGAATGACCTTCTTAACACCCTTTATATAGTGGTTGCTTTGCAGCATCTAACATATCAAAAAATCTTCTTGCTTCTACATTAGGTTCTTCGAACCTATCTCTTTCTTCACCGCTAAACTCGACATTCTCTCTAAACGCATCATTCACCATATGCACGCTCCCTACACCTACATCTACTTCCGTGCTACCTCCTAAACAATCTGAGCCAGTTGGTTCACTAGTACTACCATACTCAACATTTGTTTCTCCATGTAAATACCATATCTTGTAACCCGGCGTAAACCCATTACTATACAAATGATGCCAAACTATCTCTATCGCAACATTACGAGAATTCCTAAAAATTGAACATGGACATTTTAACTTACCTGATTTTTGAACACGCGGTTGCTTTCCCGCCACTTCCATGAACTCGTATATGCCTCGTGCATACTTCTCGTTCAAGTTGTTCATCTCCGGATCCATCAATGGTTCGTCCATCCATGATCGAAAATATCTAGACATATTTTTCACTTTTTCTTAGAATTCGTATTAAGTAAACAAGAAATGAGAGAGAGATATGAAATTAAGCTTGTTGTGTAATGGGATGGAGGAAGGGAGAAGCGTATATATAAACTCGTTTCCGTCGGATTTCCATCAGAAATCCGTCGGTTTACAACGGTAAATTCAACAGCTACATTAACGTTCATATTATCTGACATATTTTGAGAAGCCATCGGAAAATCCGTTAGAATATAACGGCATGGATATCCATCGGAATATAACGGCAATCCATCAGAAGTTTCCGATGGAAATAGTTCCGTCGGAAATTTCCGACGGATTTCCGACGGATTCCCAGAATTTTCAAATCTCGGGAATCCATCGGGAAGCCATCGATTTTTTCCGACGGAATTATTGTCCGTCAGAAATTCCATCGGTTTTGCGGTAGATTTCTTGTAGTGGATGAAACTTCAAAGGGCAGCTTCATGGGCTTGGAGGCGACGAAGGAGGCTCTGTAGAGACGTCCTAGGGTTTCTGGCTCGAGGTCGGAGAGGCACATGGAGTCACGGAAGAAGCACCACGTTGTTTTTTGAAGGCACACCCCAAAATATTAGGTTAAATGGGGTGTAAAAAGTCGGTTTTAGAGTTTTTAGGGCAAACCTCGGCGTTTTAGGCAAGCATGGAAGAAGTCTTCTAACCTAGTTCACGAGCATTGTGGCTGAGGTGGTGATGAAGGCTGGCCTAGGTCACGAGACCTATGAACGAAGTCACCAAGAAGCTTGATCTCAGTCACACTCCTTGTGACCGAGGTTGACAGGGCTTCACTCTTTCGGTCATATCTTCCATACGGCTAAATGAAATGCTTTGATTCTTGTCCCACGTGAAAGTTGACTCTTCTAGCTTCCTACAGAAACCAAGATCTCTGGAGTTTCTGCACGGGAAAGTCTTCAACGAATGTCAAACTTCTGATGCTCTGAAACTGCCTTAAAACGGGTTTTGCTCGACTTTGTGTCCTTTATGCTCCAAAACTTCTAAAAGTCTCCAAGAAGTGGAAATGGTGGAAAATGGACTTGAAGTGTCCATAATCACTTGTTTCTTCATTAAAAACCTAATAAAAACATATAAAAAGTGGGCGAAAATACGATGTTATCAACTGCCCAGACTTAGACTTTTCTTGTCCTCAAGCAAACAAGAAAGCTAAACCGGTGGAGAGGTTTGAAAATGATGGAAACTCTTCTATGATCAGAGACCATGTTCGAATAGATAACCTACGAACTCATTAGTACAAAGATTCACATCAGAGCATTCTCACTATAGACTCACAACATTCTCAACTCTTGTCCGTCCATCTCAAACCTACAAAAGAACTCAGAATTCACTTTAGTTAACTCCCTACATTCATTAAGAGTTGCGTGAGCTTTCTCATCAGAAGGTATCATTCAGGGTGGACGGCGCCTGGTATGAAAGGGCTTTTTGGTGTTTAAGTGGTGGAGTTATAGTGTTTAGTGCTTACCAATGAGTCGAAAGTGCAGTGTATGTCGCAAAACCACAAGAGAGTATGAACCCATTGATGTTCACAGTTCCAAACACTTCTTCGTATAACACCTCACTCCTTTTCTTCTTTTTCTTCCTTTAGTTCCCCCAGACTTAGATTTTTCTGCGGGGTTCTTTGGAAACGACTCCATATCTTCTTTGAAAGCGATCCATCGTCCTTGGGATTACCTGTGCTATGAGATTATTTTATTTCGTAACTGTTTCCCTTCCTTTTGTTTTTCTTTTTCTCTTTTTTTTTAACAAAGGTGTAGGCGAATAATGGTATCACGGGAAATTTTCCTAACCTCAATTCCAACCTTCGTGTGATCATTTCTTTCAAAGTAAAATAATGGGGTCATCGCAAATTTTCCTACCCCTTTACTCAAAATAAATTATTTCATCTTTTCTTTATATTTTTTTTTCGAAAGGGCAAGTCTCATATGCACAAAATAAGTACCTTTTATTTTCGAATCCCAAGGTAGAGTAATCTCTAGACCAAATTGTCATATTCTCTTTTTAGTTCTCCAAAGCCTCCGTCTTTAGTGGCTGGAAAACTGTGTCGGAAATTTCTCTCTCGCGTTTCTACGACATATCTGCCAGACGAGAAAGAAAAAGAGAATAATGTGAGGCCTGAAAAGAAAAGTTATGGTTTAAGGGTGGGAACCACTGAAAATGAGTGGCCATTCAAGATCAGCAAAGAGTGGTAGAAAGGATAAGAAGTCCTGAATGTGCTGCTCGTTCCCTGATCTAATACCTCTAATGAGAAAGAATTAAAATCAGTATTAAGGTTCAAATAAAATGGAGTTAACATCAGATCCAACCAAGTCTCCGTACGATGAAACTTCAGGGGAGAGGTCCTGCAGTGAGGTTCTAGGTGTTGTCCGTTCTTTAGAGAATTTTGGAAAACTTGTCCTTAGGAAATAAATCAGAACATATATAAGGTCAAAATAATCATATCAAAGGGTCATAATTTCCTACAAAGTTTTGACTCAATAAAACAAAAGGCTCGATAGAAAGACATTAAAATGACTAAAAAGAAATAAAAAGTGCGTGAGTAACAGATAAACATCCCCCCAGACTTAAATCACACTGTTCCCAGTGTGAATAAATCTAGAAAAGACAGGAAAAATAAAATAAAATAAAAGCATCGAAGTAAAGATAGAACGAGTGAACCTCGACTTCTCAAGAGGTTCTGGTGCTCAGTGACGGACTAATCAAGGTGTCTTGGATCTAAGCTCTCCTCTGCAGCTGCGCAATAAGAGCGACTGCTCGGCTAACTCGTGCTCCAGCTCCATACGTCATGCTCTCTCTGCCTCAAGGGAGGAAGTGGCTGTGTCATGTCCCGTGGAAGCTTGTGTGACACGCTGAGAGGCAAAGGAAACCATCATCATCTTCTTGATAAAGACGCCAAGTACGAGTGGAAGTCGATCCTTGACTCGGGATGAGTAGAACTCATGCCGTAAAGGGTTCCACCTCATGAATCCATCACTAAGGCGTGGCATGGTGTGGCAAGGGAGTAGTATGGTGCGGATCATGCGGGGAGGAATGTGGTACTTGTATCCAAATTGGTCAAGGTTGATGCTTGCTCCTTCAAGTATCCTCATCTTACCAAGTTTCTCTAAATCCATGTTGTTGTCCTTGGAGGTGTAAGGGCTGTGCATGAGGTCAACTCCAGCGGTCTCAAGGATCGTAGTGATGACTCCTCCAAAGCTAATGGTTGCTTATTTCTTGAAAGACTTGAAAGCATCATGCTTGATCTTGATCAACCGCTTGGCAATGAGTGCAGCATAGTTGATTTTTCTTGGGAAATCAATAAATGGAATCGTCAAGACAAGAAGCTCGTCACTAATGATATTTTTTTTAGCTGAGCGTGAGAAGATGGTGTTGGCGAGGAGCTTATGAATGCATCTAATGGCTGGGTGAGAGAGTGTTGACGCCTTGGTCTTCCCACCAACAAAAGTATCACTGCCAAAGCGTTGCCATATCTTATTGGTGATGTGATCCTAGGAAGCACTAAGGAGCTGGAAGAGGAAATGGAAGCTTATGAAGATGAGGAAATCCAGCAAGGAGCAAAGGATGCATTGGAACAGCTTGAACCGGAGCAGCTTGTAGCCGAGGAAGCTAAGAAGAAATGGATTAGCTCAACAACAACGTTTGATCCGGGAATATTAAGAGGATCACTTCAACAATTCAAGACATCTTTACAACACCTTCTCAACACCATCCAGGGCAGTTTAGTGTGTGCTAATCCAACTACCCTAGTTGTGATCCAAACCACCTAGACATTTATCAAGAGAGGTGATAAGACTTGCACTCTTTTTCCCTTCGTTTGGTTTTGTCCCAATGGGTTTTCCAAACAAGGTTTTTAATGAGGCAAGCTTTATTACTCTTTCACAAGGCCTCTTGATAAAGCCAGGCCCAAATTCTACTCTCAGCCACGAAATGGAGCCAAAGAGACATTCAAGAATGGTTCAAAGTTTATGTTTAATGCTTTGTAGAATTCCAAGGGGTTATTTTCTATTTTCTATGCATCTTTGAACTCTATATGTATTCCCTTGTTCTCTTCTTTTCAGATTATCAAACTTTTATTTTCAAAACTCATTTTACTTCTTTGATCATTTCTTGCTCAAAGTGTCGGATCTTCATTCCTTCACACCGAGCAAGCCGATAGTCTTAGAGTCTGTCACAACTCTTAAGAAGTATCACTTCGATTCACTTCTTGTTCATCACGTCCAGAGTCCTTACTCACGTACCGAACAAGTCTGAAAGTCTAAAGGTTCATCATCCCCTTTAGATGTTTCGCATCGATCCATAAAACCCATCAGACCATACTTGCCGTTTTACATCATTTCATCACTTCCGCATCACTAATCTCATCACTCCGACCATCACAACCTCTTGGAGAGCATTCAGGGACATTGATCCTCATCTAGGATCACATCAAGTGGTATCAGAGCTCACTCCAACCAAGGTTGTGTCGATTCAAAAACGTTTTACCCTTTCATATTCTGTAGATCATTTGAATTGATTTGTTTGTTGATTGCTAGAATTTTCATAATTGTTTGGTTTCAGATAAAATCGTTAAATCAATCGAATCTGAACCCAGTTTGAGTCTAGTAATTGATAAAATTGTTTCTGGAATTTTTCGGCACGTTTTGATATTTTTTTGTGACTGTTCAACTGCTAGTGTCGAATCCGGAATCACTGTCTGTCGCGCGTCTTGCTTGAATTTTCATAAAATATTGGCGTGTGATAAAATTTCGAAAATTTGTTGTTTCTGAACCTAGGAGTGTCTAGTATTATTTAAAATTAAATCTGGAATTTTTGAATTGGTTTTAATAATTTTTAGAGGTCAATTTCGATGAACAGTCGCGATTAGGGTTCTTCAGCATCTGAAGAATCATTTTCGTGTTTTGCTCATTTGATTGCGATTTCTTTCAAAGGAACTTGTTACTGGGTTTGTTTTGTGTTGCTTTTGCAGGCAGAGATGGCAGATCATCAAGGAAAGGATCTGTTCTACACTAGGTGTCAGGTTCAAGGCAAAGTATGCAGCATCAAGATCGATGAAAGGACTTGCAACAACGTGGCAAGTGAGTATATGGTCCAGAAGCTTGGATTAAAGGTGAAGCAGAACCCATGGCTCGATGATAATTACAACATAAGAGTGAGCCATCAAGTGACGATTTCTATACGCATTGGAAAATACGAAGACGAGGTGTTGTGTGATGTTCAACCAATGGAATCATGTCACATTCTCCTTGGAAAACCGTGGCAGAACAAACATCAAGCGATCCATGAGTATTCTGGTTCCAAAAACCAATATTCGTTTAAGTACAAAGGAAGAAAGCATTGTTTGGTTGCAATGAAACCACATGAGATTCAACAAGATCTGCTCATTCTAAAACAAAGAGTAAGACATTTTGTAAGTGAATCTCCTAACTCTCTTCACCAAAAGGAAAAAGTTATTGCCATTGGTTCTAAAGAGACTTCTAAGAGTCTAACTAACGCTGCACCGGAGCTGCCATCTCCGAGTGATAATTTTTCTCTCTTGCAGGTTCCTAAAGACACAGCAGAAGATCCAAAGGAGCCTTTTGAAGAATCTGGTCCGAGCAGAATTCAGTTTGGAAAAGGAATAGCAAATTTGAATTCTATGAATTCTAAAAGTGAGAAGCATAACATTTGTGAAAAAGCTGAGGAAAGCACAAAAGAGAAGAATCATCATGCGGTGTCAACCCATTCCCAAGCTTGCCGAGCTGAAATGTTTGGTAACATCTTACAAGGTACTCAGGTAAGTTTAGCTTGCGAGTTTATTCGATATTGGAATAATTTTATTTTCACTAGTAGCTTCAAACAACCTGTTTTGAATGTTGAAATTTCAAGTATAATGCACTTGATTTTTCCCTTAAGTACCAAGAAAGATACCGGTACCTTAGACGTGTGCAATGGCTTAGACGGAATCACATCCACACGGAGCTTAACAATGGATCCATCAGAGAGAGTAACAAGAACTGAACACATCATTGTGATCAAGGAGAAACCACCAGATGCCTCACCACAAATAAAAACCCGAGGTAATTATCTAGACTCTCAAAAACGAATGAAAGCTAACTTGCTCTCTCTTGGCGCAGATTGTACAATTTTGAGTTCAAAACCTTTTCAAGAAAAGAAAACTACTCTTGTGCCATTGCCGGCTCCTGAGTTTTACCTTGACAAAATTAAACTCAAAGGGAATCAAGAGCAAGGTAAGAAAGCTAATATTTTTGCTATGGTTAGTAAGGTTAATGATGCTGAATATTTGGACCATAAAATATTTGTCTCTTTAGATAAATTTTCTTGTGTATCTAACCTTGCACCGGTCCTGCCGAGTGAGATGATGTGTCTTTTGCAGGATCATAAGAATGTGCTTCCAGTGGATGACCCCATAGGACTACCACCCATATGCGATGCATCTCAAAACCACATTTGGAGACCTGGAGACTATCTAGGACGTTCAAGATATTTACCCCACAAGATTTGGACCCCTTCACTTCACATGTTCTCCGTAGAGCCTAAAATGGATTTTTCATCATTTTGTTCATTCCAAAATTATCAATGGCGACCAGGAGAGCTCTCATTGTGTAAGATAACTGCAAGATTCGACGGTTTTATCACCAACAATTTTCTGATCAAAGAAGAGCCCCCGGATCCAAGACCGCTTTCATTTACCGATATAATTTCGAGCACCAAACACTCCAAGGATCTTATTCAGGTAAGTATTTATTTTTCTTGATTTGTTTCTCATGATTTAAGGGCTGTGAGTATGAATATATTATCTCCAAAAATCATTGAGAAAATTTTAGGTTTATTCAAAGATTATTCGGAACAGAAATCTTGTCTTAGGATGCAAGAAAAAGAAGGACTTGACAAGAATAATGCTTTGATACAATCTGATACATGTTTCCCTGTTTATTGTGAGTCCATGACTGTGATAATATGCTTGCTCTTTGCCAAAAGTGTTGACAACTTTTCAGGAACAAAAGAGGAGCCACCGGACTTAAAAGTTATCTCATCAAGTTGTTTTGCGAGGACTGGAATCGGAGATGTTTTCATGCAGCATAAGAAAACCATTGATTATTTTAGGATGATCATTGAGGTTGGAGAACGAGTATGGACACCAATGATTGATGGTTCATTTCACCTAACAAGAAGAATCATCAACAATGCCCATCGACTTGATCTCCGAGGTAAGTTTCCCATGATGTTACTCTTTGATGGTTCTAACTTAGTGTTGTTTGTGGCAGGTCAAACAGAATTGAGGACAAATCCTTTTCAACTGGGGGAGGATGATGTGGTCCTAGGAAGCACTAAGGAACTGGAAGAGGAAATGGAAGCTTATGAAGATGAGGAAATCCAGCAAGGAGCAAAGGATGCATTGAAACAGCTTGAACCGGAGCAGCTTGTAGCCGAGGAAGCTAAGAAGAAATGGATTAGCTCAACAACAACGTTTGATCCGGGAATATTAAGAGGATCACTTCAACAATTCAAGACATCTTTACAACACCTTCTCAACACCATCCAGGGCAGTTTAGTGTGTGCTAATCCAACTACCCTAGTTGTGATCCAAGCCACCTAGACATTTATCAAGAGAGGTGATAAGACTTGCACTCTTTTTCCCTTCGTTTGGTTTTGTTCCAATGGGTTTTCCAAACAAGGTTTTTAATGAGGCAAGCCTTATTACTCTTTCACAAGGCCTCTTGATAAAGCCAGGCCCAAATTCTACTCTCAGCCACGAAATGGAGCCAAAGAGACATTCAAGAATGGTTCAAAGTTTATGTTTAATGCTTTGTAGAATTCCAAGGGGTTATTTTCTATTTTCTATGCATCTTTGAACTCTATATGTATTCCCTTGTTCTCTTCTTTTCAGATTATCAAACTTTTATTTTCAAAACTCATTTTACTTCTTTGATCATTTCTTGCTGAAAGTGTCGGATCTTCATTCCTTCACACCGAGCAAGCCGATAGTCTTAGAGTCTGTCACAACTCTTAAGAAGTATCACTTTGATTCACTTCTTGTTCATCACTTCCAGAGTCCTTACTCACGTACCGAACAAGTCTGAAAGTCTAAAGGTTCATCATCCCCTTTAGAAGTTTCACATCGATCCATAAAACCCATCAGACCATACTTGCCGTTTTACATCATTTCATCACTTCCGCATCACTAATCTCATCACTCCGAACATCACAACCTCTTGGAGAGCATTCAGGGACGTTGATCCTCATCTAGGATCACATCAATTGGTATCTTCAGGTCCAAAGTCTATTGCATCTTGATACTCAAATCCAAGGGCTTGTCCGAGCTGGGTAATTGAGATGTTGTAATGGTCACCATTGATTGTGAAGAAGAGCATTCCATCTCACGCTAGTGGTGCTTGTGTGTGCGGAAAGGCTAGTGTTACGGTGGCGAGGAATTGCGAGTTTCTTCTTCATAGATTTCTTGGCGAGTGGTATCCATGAACATGCGGGGTCCTAGTGCGTTCAACATCCATTCAACATCACTTGCGAGTCCAGGAGCTTGCAATGATGTGTAATAAACTCTCAAGGTGGGTATGAGCTTAAAGCCATTGAGTGGTGTGCAGTAATCAACATTGTCCTTCATCTTCTGTCCTACACGCATCATGGGAAGCTCCTTCTTCTTAGCTTCTTGGCGTGAAAGGCGAGTAAGGGCAGCTTGGAATCGTTGGGGAATATTGATGAAAGAACGGTGTCATCTCCAATGTCTTCATCAGAACCATAGCTTGCTTTTTGGGATGCTGTTGACCTTTCTTCTTCATAAATCACTTCCTTGCTTTTGTTCTCACTTATTGCTCTGTCATGTATCCTCTTGGTTCTTCTCTCATCAATCCCCTCATCAAGTGGTGTGTAGCAACGAGGTGGTCTTTCCAACTTAGGTGCGCGAGAGCTTCGTCGTTCAAGTGTCCATCGGTTTGGGACCTAGAAGTAGTCAAGAGGTTTGGCACAATGAGAAACAAACACTACAAGAAAAATACCGCAAAACTGACGGCCAATTCTGTCGGAAATCCGTCGGATTTGGCAAAATCCGTCAGAAATCCATCGGTTTTTGCCGTCGGTTCTATCTCGTCGGAAATAAAAGCTGCGTCAGAAATCCATCGGAACTTCCGACGGATTTTCGACGGAATACCGAAATCAGGATTCCGTCAGAAATCCGTCGGTTTTTCAGCCGTTGGAATTTCGTCTGTTTAAAACCGACAGAAAATCGACGGATTTCTGATATTTATAAATCGATGGATTTCCGACAGATTTAAAACCAACGGAATTCCGACGGTTTTAAAACCGATGGATTTCCGACAGATTTCTACTATTTAAATACCGACGGAATTCGAACGGATATAAAACCGACGGAATTCCGACGGATGAAAAACCGACGGATTTTCGCAAAATTGTTTAATTTTTTTTAATTATATAATCAAATTTTTAAAAATAAATTTTAAAATTTTAAAATTTTGTTTTCTAATATAAATTAAAATGAAAGAAATAATAATTATAAGATAATGCAATAATTCAAATAAAAATTCAATAGATATAAAATAATTCAAATAAAAAACAAAAAAAAAAACTAAAACAAACTAAAACTACGATGGTGGGAATCGGGAAAAGAATTTGCGGGTTCTCTCGCGTTCCGCTTCTTGTTGGAGGCAATCCGCTTCTCGTTGGAGGCGATCCGCTTCTCGATCTTCTGCGAGGTGTTGCAGCTGCGTCTTCAGGGCGTCCATCTCAGCGTCTCGTTGTGCGAGCTGTGCCCCAATATCGGGAGAATCGCCGTAGAAATGCGAAGTTGCAGAAGAAGATCCATCGTCCGGAAGACCAAATACACGACCTTTGGTCTTGAATTACACTTGGTAAGACGAAAACTTTGTTAAAAATTAGAAATTACAAAAAAATGATTTAAATATATATTTTACTTACCTCATAGACGAATTCGTTAATCTTCTCGAACGGAACTTCGGTCATTGGAGGCGTTCCTTCGATGAGTGGCTGAGAAAGGAGGAAGTTGTCCTTCATCTTCGTGACGTTGTCAACGATCTCCCGAGCCAGCGGATCTTGGATTTCATGGGTCTTCTTGCTGGTATGCGCATCTTTGAGCAATCTGAGAGCGGAAGGTTGGACACCGTCTTCCCGAAACTACAAAAATGAAAATTTAATAAAAAATAAAATTATAAAACTAAAATAACAATATTTTAATTAAATAAGAAACTTACCAGTTGTTTGGCCCGTGTGACCAAACTAACCTCTCCTAGATTGTGTGTCGCCTTGCCTCTTCCTCTGCGATCGCTGTTTCGGCACGCAGAATGAGTTGTGGAGCTTGTCTTGGTCGGTTCTTCACTCCAATAAGTGCATAACCCGCTCCATAGGCTCGGGTTGGAAACCAACTCCCTTGGGACATCATTCTTGTGCCACTTCTCCTTCCACTCGTTCAGCTTCCATGAATACATTCTCGCTGCTTTTCTATCGAAGCATCGTCTAACCGTGGCGGTGATGTGGCTGTCCCAATTAAATTCTTGCTGAAAAACAAAAATTAAATTAAAATAAACTATATTAAATAAAAGTAAAACAATTTAAAATATGAGGTATTTACCGCAAATTGGCGAAACCACAATTCCTGATCCGCGATCGGCATTTGGCTGTACGTCGGGTATGGATGCCGAAGCATTCAATTGAGCATCCGGTTAATGCACTTGGAAATCCCATTTGCAGAATCATCAAACCTACAAAAAAAATTATTGCAAATAATTTGAATTGTAACTAAAGTAATAATAGTAAATAAATATTAAAATTCTTAAAATTCAAAAAAACTGACCATGTGTTTCTGCCTTCGCAATCCGGATGGAGACGAGGCAATCTATCTCGTCCTGGTTGAGCGACAAAGTCGTCGACGCTCATCTGCGTCGGTGCAGTAGGTGAAGGCGTCGGCGTAGGCGCTGTCTCCGGGATATGCGTCTCCGGTGTAGGAGAACTCCTCGAACCGGAACTACCTCTCCGTCGACTACTACGTCCGCCGCCGCGTGATTGGTAGTACCGACCGTAATCCCTAGAAAAATTAAAAAAGAAATCAAACATTATATGAAAAAAATTATACATCATCAAAATAATAAAAAATTATCAAAAAAATATTTTAAATTCATTATTAGTCCAAAATAATTATACATTTATAAAAGAATGAAGAATTTATGGAAATACTTATAAATTACTAAAATCATCATAAATTTATATTTATAAGTATTAATTCCAAAACAATTATAAATTTGTAAATCCATGATTATTACATGAAAAAATTATACATTATCAAAATAATAAAAATTTATCAAAAAAATATTTTTAATTCATTATTATTCCAAAACAGTGATACATTTATAAAATAATAAATAATTGATGGAAATACTTATAAATTACTAAAATCATCATAAATTTATATTTATAAGTATTAATTCCAAAACAATTATAAATTTGTAAATCCATGATTTATAAAAGAATGAATAATTCATGGAAATAATTATAAATTAATAACATGATTAAAAATTATATAAAAAATAATCATAATTTTCTAAAAATAATAATTCATACCAAAATTAAGAAAATTTTAATGCATGAAAATAATTATAAATAAGTTAAATAAATAAATAAATTAACAAAACAAATAATTTCAATAAACATAACAAAACTTAATACTAATTAACTTAATAATTCAACCACAAATCTAAAATTCCAAATCAAAATCATTTATCTAACAATCCATGTTATAAACTAGGTAAATCCTAAAACTAACAAACCAAATCCTAAATCTAACATTACAAACCTAATTCTAACAATTCTAATTTTCTAAACCAATCAATCTAACTCAAAACCTAACAATCCATAATATAAACTTAAGAACTTACAAGTTTAGGGGATTTTGAGACATTGGGATGAAGGAACGGACTTAGTAATGGAGATTTGGCGATTTTAGGGTTTTTAAGGTTTTGGAAACTTTCTGCAAAAGTGAGGAGGAAGAAGACGAAGTCGGAATATATTACGATATTTTTGTTTCCCGTGATGCCTAAATTTTCGCGAGTCCGTCAGAAATCCGTTGGAAATTTCCGACAGATTTCTGACGGATTCGCGAAAATTTAGGCGCGAACATTCTTGAAACCGTATCGAGAACGTGCGTAATTTAATTTTTTGATTGGCCAGTCAAAAAATATAAATATGCATGTCTTCTGATTGGTCAGTCAAACCTTAAACATGGACACGTGTTACCACAAGACCGTCGGAAATCCGTCGGAAATTTCTTACGGATTTCCGACGGGTTTGTGGTTTTAGTGGTTATTTACGCACCGTTTCAGTAAACATATGTTTTTAATTTTATAAATTCATGATTGCAAACACAAATAACTTATACAAATCTTTCATTTGTCAAATTTCAAAAGTTTATAAGATTACAACATACCTGATGAGTTTCTAAGCCGCAGATTGATGTTCTTTGGGCTTGACTCCACATCCTCTTCATCACATCCTTCTTGGTGCTATTACTAGATGCCAAGTTCTCAATCAACTCATATACTTATCCTGGAGACCTTGTGTTGAAATTTCCGTTGCTAGCAGCATATAAAGACATCTGATATCTCCAATCAACACCTCTGAAGAAAATATCCAACAGCTGAACTTCGTTGAAACCATGATGCGGACAATCTCTCTGGTAAGACCTGAATCTCACCCAACCAGCCTTGAATGCTTTAGTAGGTTTCTGCGTGAACTGAGAGATGTTATTCCTCAAATCCTCAGACCTCACATCATCATAGAAGTTTTGCAGAAAAGCTCTCCTGGTATCTTTCCAATTGGTTAAAGATCCTGTAGGCAATTGCTTCACCCAATAAGCTGCTTCACCACTGATATGCTCAAAGTTTTAAACCCTAGAGCTACACCGCAAGTGCACAGATATGCAATTGTAGTATATAGAGGTCAAATCCACATAGACTCACAGTATTTCACAATAGATTATTTAGTTTTGAATTAAGCTAGGTGATAAATGAAAACAATGCAGAAAAGTAAATGAAAGTTGTTGTATTCAATTGGAAAAGCGTCAAGCTCAGGGAACTTCTCGGGAACGAAGGAAATGTAAATCAATGAATTGGCTAGGATCAAATTAAAATCCAGTTCTGGAACTCAAAACACTAACTTAGAACTAACCAACTCCCGCTGTGAAAGTCCTCTATGCTTAAAACCTAAGAAACCAAATTCCTTTGTGAGACTTCAAGTTTTAAACAAGCATTAAGTTCAAGTTTAATTTGTTCACAAATCATCTAATCCAAATTCCTTTGTAATTATCTAATTTGCTCACTCTAGGTTCTTTCAAGTTTCAAATCACACCGTTGTACTAATTCAATAACCTAAGATCTAGATGCATAGGTGATCAGGCTAGATCTAGCATTAAGAACAACCTAGGTGAAGAACTTATAAGGTTGTGAATCCTAACCAATCAATCGAAGTTACAAATCCATGAAAACCCTAATGAGAATCCCTAAACCTAACAAGTGATCTACTCAGACATATTCAATGAAAAGATGAACATGAATAGAATAGATATCATAGATAAACTAAAATGGAAATATAAACAAGGGTTCGAGATCTGCTCTCAAAGTAACAGAGTAAATAAGCCCCAAACTCTCAATCTCTCTCAAAGTCTCCTTGCAAAAAGCTTAGATACATAGATAAGAACTAAAAACCCTAATAAAGACTCAGAAACACGACTTCAGTCTTTTTGTAAATAATAGAAACTTCTGGGCAAAGATGCAAATCTTCAAAACTTGTAAAAATCCAAGTTTGACATGTGACATGTGTCGATCGACATCCATGTGTGGTGTCGATCGACACCAGGGGTCTATGCGAACACCGGCTTCAGCTCCTCAGCCACAATGGTCCAAAATGCTCCAAAAGTCTCCAAATACGTGTAAACATGTAAAAGATTCACCTAGGACTCTAAAGACACATGATATCATGGCTTAAAAACCGTAAAAACATGATATATCAACCACTAAGAGAATGTGGGAAAAACTTACAAAAGAGGTAGTCATAGCTAACTCCGTTGTGCTTCATGCTAGTCACCATATCTTCAAACCTCTCAATGTGATCCATGGGGTGCTCATGAGATAGCCCATGGAAAGGATGCTGTCCAACTAAAGTGTAGTAGGACGGCTTTAGCTCAAAATCAGCTCGACGGAAAGTGGGAAGTCGAATCGCAGACCTGTTCATATAAAACTCATCAGGTCTGTTGTAATCTCCAAGATTTCTCCCTCTTCCCGTGCGCGCTGGATCTTTCTCTTGTGTATTACCTGCACCTGCAACAGCTACTGGCACAATGGGGTTACCATAAAAGACTCAATTAAGGACATATATCATGGCTTAAAAACCGTAAAAGTCATGATATATCAACCACTAAGAGAGTGTGGGAAAAGCTTACAAAAGAGGTAGTCATAGCTGACTCCGTTTTGCTTCATGCTAGTCACCAGATCATCAAACCTCTCAATGTGATCCATGGGGTGCTCATGAGAAAGCCCATGGAAAGGATGATGTCCAACTAAAGTGTAGTAGGACGGCTTCAGCTCAAAATAAGCTCGATAGAAAGTGGGAAGTCGAATCGCAGACATGTTCGTATAAAACTCATCAGGTATGTTGTAATCTCCAAGCGTTCTCCCTTGTTTACTGAAACACTTACTCAAATGATTGCAAACACAAATAACTTATACAAATCTTTCATTTGTCAAATTTCAAAAGTTTATAAGATTATTTCGTTTTTAGTAAACTTGTATGTTAACTATACGTTTATCTATCAAACACTTTCGGTCGAACCATGTCGACCAACAAAATCTTTTGAAAATATGTTATATATCACATAATTTAGTTTATTTTGTCAAAGTTTGTTGTTAACATTGTCTTGATGTACAAGAAATTACAAATTAACCATGTAACCCCCAAAACCGTTGGAAATCCGTCGGAAAAACAGACGGATTTCCAACGGTTTTAGGGTTACACGTGTCAATAAAAATTAAATTAAAAAATATATCCAAATCTATTTATTTGTGGTTTAATGGTTATTGTGTAATTTTTGTTTAATGGTTATTGTGTATATTTGGTTTAATTGTTATTGTGAACTCCTGCAATTGCACGGTGGACGTCTTTATGAATAAGATGAGCAAAAACGAATGGAAGAAGCCTCTGCATCACAACGTGACAATCATGACTCTTCATTCCAGTAAACTTTCCTTCTCCATAATCGATGCAGTTACGCAGATTAGATGCGTATCCATCAGTGAATTTAACATCGTCGTGAATCCAATCAAAAAATTCTGTTTTCTTTGCTGCTTCTAACCGGTATAATGGAAATGGACATTGACCATTTGGGAGCACTTCAAGAAAACCTCGATCGCAATATGCTGGCAAGTCTAATCTAGATTTCATATTGTCTTTCGTCTTCCCTTGGACGTTTAAGACAGTGTTCATGATGTTCTCAAAGAAGTTCTTCTCAACGTGCATCACATCAAGATTATGCCGCAATAAATGGTTCTTCCAGTAAGGCAAATCCCAAAATATGCTCTTCTTGTGCCAGCTATGAAATTCACCGACACCATAAATAGGTTCATGTCCATTACCCCCACAATAAGGAGTCATCTCAGCACCAAAATCTCTCAACTGCTCCAATAAAGTCTCACCGTCTATCTCAGGCGGTGGACCATCAAAAACTTGCCTACCCTTCGTAAACATTGTTCTCGAACGACGATATGGATGATCACTCGGTAAAAATCTTCTATGACAATCAAACCAACAACTTTTTCTGCCGTTCTTCAGTTGGAATGCATCAGTGTTGTCTTGGCAATACGGACACGATAATCTCCCATGTGTTGTCCATCCAGATAACATACCAAATGCTGGAAAATCGCTTATGGTCCACATAAGCACCACACGCATCTTAAAGTTTTGCTGGGTTGAAACATCGTACACTTCCACACCATGCTCCCATAGCATTTGTAACTCATAGATCAATGGCTAGAGGAATATATCAAGTGATCTCGTCGGATGCTCTGGGCCGGGAACAAGAATCGAGAGATATAAAAACTCTCTACGCATGCACAAAGATGGAGGCAAATTGTAAGGGGTTACAATTACGGGCCATAACAAATACTTCCTTCCATGCTTCCCAAATGGGTTAAACCCATCTGTACATAACCCGAGGTACACATTCCTTCGCTCATACGCAAAATCCGGATACAATGATTGAAAATGTTTCCAAGCTTCTGCGTCTGAAGGATGTGTAATATCTCCATCTTGACGATGTTCTACATGCCATCTCATTGGCTATGCCGTGCGCTGAGAAGTATATAACCTCTTCAACCTCTCTGTTATTGCTAAATACCACATACGTTTATCTGGAATTTGAATTATGCCACTACTTTCCTGATACCGTGGTTTACGACAAAATCGAAATCTTTTACGGTTTTCATCTTCTCTCCAATATAGCATACAGTTGTCGATGCACACATCTATTACCTTATATGGTAAACCAAGACCAGATACAAGTTTTTGTACCTCGTAGTATGATCCAGGTAAAAGATTATCTTCTGGCAATAAATCTTTCGCCCAATCTGTTATCGCATCAACACACTCCCCTGCCAAATTGTAATCCATCTAAATCGTCATCAATCTACTTGCAGATGATAAAGGCGAATGACCTTCTTTACACCCTTTATATAGTGGCTGCTTTGCAGCATCTAACATATCAAAAAATCTTCTTGCTTCTACATTAGGTTCTTCGAACCTATCTCTTTCTTCATCGCTAAACTTTACATTCTCTCTAAACGCATTATTCACCATCTGCACGCTCCCTACACCTACATCTACTTCTGTGCTACCTCCTAAACAATCTGAGACAGTTGGTTCACTAGTACTACCATACTCAACATTTGTTTCTCCATGTAAATACCATATCTTGTAACCCGGCGTAAACCCATTACTATACAAATGATGCCAAACTATCTCTATCGCAACATTACGAGAATTCCTACAAATTGAACATGGACATTTTAACTTACCTGATTTTTGAACACGCGGTTGCTTTTCCGCCACTTCCATGAACTCGTATATGCCTCGTGCATACTCCTCGTTCAAGTTGTTCGTCTCCGGATCCATCAATGGTTCGTCCATCTATGATCGAAAATATCTAGACATACTTTTCACTTTTTTTTAGAATTCGTATTAAGTAAACAAGAAATGAGAGAGATATATGAAATTAAGCTTATTGTGTAATGGGATGGAGGAAGGGAGAAACATATATATATACTCGTTTCTGTCGGATTTCCGTCAGAAATCCGACGGTTTACAATGGTAAATTCAATGGCTACATTAACGTTCATATTATCCGACATATTTCCAGAAGCCGTCAGAATATAACAGCATGGATATCCATCGGAAATCTGTCAGAATATAACAGCATAGATTTCCGTCAGAAATTCCGTTGGAATTTTCTAACGGAAATAGTTCTGTCGGAAATTTCCGATGGATTTCCGATGGATTCCCAGAATTTTCAAATCTCAGGAATCCATCGGGAAGCCGTCGATTTTTTCTGACGGAATTATTGTCCGTCAGAAATTCTGTCGGTTTTGCAGTAGATTTGTTGTAGTGAAATATCAATCCTTTCCATAAGATGTAGGCACATAGGATTGATTTTGACAAGTTAAGGGATGTTCAAAGTAATCAAGAAATCAAAACCTATGTTTCAATTTTCGGATTCAATAAGACCTTCACAATAATTTGCTATCAAATTAAAGTTCAATGCTTGTTTATGTGAAAAATCAATCTAATTTCTCATAACTATGATGAATAGAGTCTAAGGAATCAATTTCTAGCAATTTGCATCATCAATTTCGTTTCCAATTAGGTCACAAAAAATTTAGCATATAAAAACTCAAATTCTATCAACAATATAACACCAAAATTGATGGGTAGATAACCTAGAAGCATATCTATAAGTTATGTATCAATTCCAAGTAACAAAATCTATTGAATCAAGAAAATTTAGGAATATGACTTTTGAAGTTCAAAAAGAAATTAGAAATTTAGAAACATACCTTGGTTGTGTGATGAATGTAATACACTATAAGAAAAATCCATAATTCCTACAAAGCTTTTAGTCAGAATTTAGTTGGAAACAAAGATTTCTGACTAAATTCTGACTAAATGGATTTAGTCAGAATATGGTTGTCGGAAAAAAAATTAGTCGGAAATAATTTGTCAGAATTTAGTCGGAAATTTTACGACAAAAAAAAATTAGTCAAAAATTTGTAGGAAAATTTCCAACAAAATTCCGACTAAAAAACAAAATTAGTCAGAATTTTGTCGGAAATTTTTCTACAAATTTTCGACTAAAAAAAATTATTAGTCAAAATAAAAATTTAGTAAATACGAAAATACATAATCATACATTAATTATAATGGTACATAATTAAAATCTAAAATATAATTATACATTAAAACATAAAATACTAAGGAGGAGGTAAATTGAAATCTATAACCATATTAATGCTTCCGTCTGAATTCTCCAAATGATTGAAGTTTGAAAGCACCAATCAATTTAATAAAGCCCTAAATTTGAAAAATATGGATTCAAAGTGTTCTATCTCCCAATAGAGTTTGGAGAGATGATAAAAGCTTCTTTAAATCTTATGAATCAACTTTTCAGTTTAAAAACTTGTTTTAACCTAAAAAGGGTGGGCTTTTTAAGAAGGGAGTGAAAAAGAAAACTTACATGTGGAGACCACATGATTTTGGTCTTTCTTAAAACTTACAGGAATTATATACTTTCAGAGAAAAATCTGGTTGGGCACGGTTGTGAAGAACGGACGATGGTAATGCTCTTTTATATTGTTCACGGTTTGTGTCAACGGCTCGGAATCGAAGAACTCGACAATCAGAACTTGGTGTGACGACCTCGGTCACAGAACTCATGACCGGGGCTGGCCTTTGTGATGACCTCGATCACGGCTCATGTGACTGGGGCTGGCCTCCTTCATGACCTCGGTCACGGGCCTTGTGACCGAGGTCGGCAGTTTCCTCTTTGTTCTTTCTTCAGCTGGCCGTGTTATCTCTTCCATGCTTGTTTCATCAACCTAGCCCAATGATAGCATAGTTTATAATGACAATAAGGTCTAGGAGATACACTTACTTGGTAGATTTCGGAAGTAGAATGGTTCCGTGAAGTTCTTCAATATCTTGGTACGACATGGTTCCGCGGGGGGTCTTGTTGGGAATGTTCAAATCAAGCGCGTTCATGGTTATTTTTCTTTCGATAATTGTCTCTAGAATACTCATATTACTTGAGGATATGGATTCCTAAATCATTTATGCAAAGAAAAACTTCCAATGCTATGGTAGTTCTCGTTACGTACCTTGATGTTGACAATCTCTTAAACTACTCCGATCATAGGCTGGTTTTCTTCGGGCATTGTCTTCAGATGGTACGGCCTATTTGGTTGAGGCTGCGAATCTTGGGAATCCAAATTCTTTTATCAAAACCTTCTCGATCATTACTCCTGAAATATCCTCATATCATCGAACATTCAAACTTAGATCATTTGATCGAGTCAATTTGATGTATGGCACATTTTCTTGGATTCTGCGGTCGTGGAACGACTATGGAACGATCCATCTACGTTTGTGAAATGGTCGATCTACGTCCGTGGAATGGTCGATCTACGCCTACAGAACGGTCGACCTACGTCCGTTGAAAGGTCGATCTACGCCTTCGGAATGGTCGATCTACGTCCATGGAATGGTCAATCTACGTCTGCGGAACAATCAATCTACGTCTGTGGAATGGTCAATCTACGTCCGTGAAATGAAAGTTGCAAATATTGCGATCTAGACTTCCTTTTCTAAAACAGCTTCGATGAACACTCCCAATATGTCTAACTTATTGGTGAATATTCAACCATAGCCTATTTGATCGAGCTGATTTGGTTTTTGGCACTCCTTTGTGTGTTCCACGGTCGCAGAACGGCTTTGGAACGATCCATGGTATGAAGGTTGCCAATTTTTCAATCCATACCACTTTTATCAAACTTTTCTTGACCATTACTCCCAATATACCCAATTTATCATTGAGTAATTGATCATAGGTCATTTGATTGGATAAATTTGATTTGGGTCAACTAGATGCGAAAGATATTACTGTGGCTAAGTATGGTTGGCTGTGGCTCTATCCTCAGTCCGGTTGTGGTCTGGTGAGGTTGGGGGAGTGCGTAGATGACTTAGGGATGTTCCATGAGATGAAGGTATGGCTGAAATGGCTCGGAGTCTTCATTGGTGTTGACCTCGGTTACAAGCCACGTAACCTAGGTCGGCCCTTCACACAACCTTGGTCATAGAAATTGTGAACTAGGTTGGCTCTTCATGCAACCTCGATCACGGGTCTTGTGACCTAGATTGGCTCCTTCTTGCTTCTTTCTCTTTTTCTTCTTTTATATTTTCTTCTTTTCTATTTTCTTTTTATATTTTATAATAAAACCTGAAACAAAACATGATAACATCAAAAGCAAAAGGAAATTAAATCTCATAAATGAAATGAAAACTTATAAGTGGGTTGCCTCCCACTAAACGTGCTTGTTTAACGTTGTTAGCTCATTCTTGGTAACCGGTTAGGCTTGAGAAGAAGTAGCCTCGGGAATTGTTGTTCCTTTAGCAGCTGTCTTAAAGACTTTTGCTTGAAGAAGAACTTTCTTGGTGCGCCTTATCATTTCTTGGATTTGTTCCTTGCTTTCTAAGCTCAGGAGGAACTATGATCTTTATCTTCGAAATTTGAGGCTCCTCTGGTGGCTTGGATGATAGCTTCCGAGTTTTCTTCTTAACACTCTTGCTTCCAGTCTCAATTTTGTCGATATCGGGATCCATTGATTCTTCATCGAACAGTGGGGCTTGAGGTGTTGTCATGGAAAGTGCTGGATAGTAAACATTCTTGTTGATGTTGGCAAATTTTTTTCTCTTGTTGTTGTGGTCAATGATAGCACAAACGGTCTTCCCAATGGGTGTCGATCGACACGTGCCACCTGATGAAGCCATATTCGGAAATTTACAAGTTTTAAAGATTTGCAACTTTGCCCAGAAGTTTCTATTAATTGCAAAAAGACCCAAGTCGTGTTTTAGAGTCTTTATTAGGGTTTATAGTTTGTATCTATGTATCAGAGCTTTTAGCAAGGAGACTTGGAGAGAGATTTAGAGCTTGACGGCTGATTTTACTCTGTACTTCTGAGAGAAGATCTTGAACCCCTTTTTATAATTCCCTTTGAGTTTATTTATGATATATATTCTATTCATGTCTATGATTTCATTGATTATGTCTGAGTAGATCACTTGTTAGGTTCAGGGATTCTCACTAGGGTTTTCATGGTTTTGTAAATTTGATTGATTGGTTAGGATTGACAACTTTATAAGTTCTTCACCTAGGTTGTTCTTAATGCTAGATCTAGCCTGATCACCTATGCATCTAGATCTTAGGTTATTGAATTAGCACGACGGTCTGATTTGAAACTTGACAGAACCTAGAGTGAGCAAATTAGATAATTACAAAGGCATTTGGATTAGATAATTTATGAACAAATCAAACTTGAACTTAATGCCTGTTTAAAACTTGAAGTCTCACAAAGGAATTTGGTTTCTTAGGTTTTAAGCATAGAGAACTTTCACAGCAGGAGTGGGTTAGTTCTAAGTTAGTGCTTTGAGTTCTATAACTGGAATTTAATTTGATCCTAGCCAATCTATTGATTTACATTTCCTGAATTCCTGAGAAGTTCTCTCATCTTGACGTGTTTCCCATTTTGAATACAAAAACTTTCATTTATTTTTCTGTATTGTTTTCATTTATCACCTATCTTACTTAGCTTAATTTGAAACTAAAGAATCTATTGTGAAATACTGTGAGTCTCTGTGGATTCGACCACTATATACTACAATTGCATATATGTGCACTTGCGGTGTAGCTCTAGGGTTTAAACATTGAGCATATCAGAATTTAAAGAAAGAAATCTAACTAAGACAAAATATGAAAAGGGTTTGTTTTTGGGTTTTCTAATGAAATCGGTTGTAAACGTATGAATAAAGGCGTTGGGCATTAAGGGAACCATCTTAGGGTTTCCATGGTTCTCAACAAATCAAGTGAAAGATCATATGCATATGTTTTTGTTCTAGGTTCTCAACTACGAACACGGATAAACAAACAAGTTATGGTTCAGAGAATGAATGTCTAAAGTCTCAACACCCCGTTACTCAACTCACACAGGCAAAGGCATGCATCATCCAGCAAGCTAAAAATGTTTGATAAGTTCACAAAGCTCCATCACTCAACTCACGCAGGTTATAGCGCGAGGCTTCAGTAGCACTAGGTCCAAGGAGTAGGTTTACAAGGACGAAAATCAGATCAATCAACCTAGATGAATTGAACCATGAATTCCCCTTGAATCACGCCATAAAACCCAACAAAGGGAACTACTCGCTCATTATGCAAAGAAACGCAATAGATATCATAAAGAATAACTTAATAAACAATTCAAATAATCAATGGGGGTT
The DNA here is from genome assembly GCA_028015245.1 of Cardamine occulta. Lineage (NCBI taxonomy): Eukaryota > Viridiplantae > Streptophyta > Magnoliopsida > Brassicales > Brassicaceae > Cardamine > Cardamine occulta. The sequence goes on from CM051384.1 coordinate 8,335,393, forward strand.
CAAAGGAAACTTCTCTAGATTTCACAGAAGATAATGTGTCTCCCCAAAAGCAAATAAGAGTAGATAGAGATGAGAAACAATGAAGAATAAGGATGAAACTTCAAAGGGCGGCTTCAAGGGCTTGGAGGCGGCGAAGGAGGCTCTGTAGAGACGTCCTAGGGTTTCTGGCTCGAGGTTGGAGAAGCACAGGGAGTCACGGTAGAAGCATCACGAAGTCTTTTGAAGGCACACCCCAAAATATTAGGTTAAATGGGTATTTATAAGATTTGGGGTGTAGAAAGTCAGTTTTAGGGTTTTTAGGGGCAAACTCGGCATTTTAGGCAAGCGTGGACAAAGGGTTCTAACCTAGGTCACGGGCATTGTGACCGAGGTGGTGATGAAGGCTGGTCTAGGTCACGGGACCTATGACCGAGGTCACCAAGAAGCTTGATCTCGTTCACACTCCTTGTGACTGAGGTTGACGAGGCTTCACTCTTTGGGTCATATCTTCTATACGGCTGAATGGATTTCTTTGATTCTTATCCCAGGTGAAACTTGAATCTTCTAGCTTTCCATAGACACCAAGATCTCTGGAGTTTCTACACGGGAAGGTCTTCAAAGAATGCCAAACCTCTGATGATCTGAAACTGCATTAAAACGGGTTTTGCTCGACTTTATGTCCTTTCTGTTGTCCTTTTTGCTCCAATACTTCGAAAAGTCTCCAAGATGTGGAAATAGTGAAAACTGGCCTTGAACTGTCCATAATCACTTGTTGCTTCATTAAAAACCTAATAAAAATATATAAAAAATGGGCGAAAATACGATGTTATCAAATACGATCTCCATGAGCCTTTGGCTTATCTTCTCTCGGATAGCTCTTTCTAGCATTGGTACTTCCAGCCCCGTAGCTTGACCTTGTAGATCCTCTCCTATTGATTTGTTGCTCAATAAATATGGCTTGGTGTAGCATTTTTTGTAGGCCCACATCGTGATGCATCTCCAACCTATCTTAAATCTCACGTTGCAACCGTCCTAAGAACCTTACCATGGTAGCTTCATGGACTTCTTCTTGGACATCGGCCTTGATCAAGAGGGACTCCAATTCTTGATAATAGTCTTACACACTCTTCCCACCTTGTACAAGCCTCTTAATTTGATTGTGCAACTCTCGGTAGTACTAACTCAGCACAAAATGCTTCCTCATTATAGCCTTCATCTTGGTCCAAGTTTCCACCGGGTATTCTTGGCGCCGTTGCCGGGGAGTCTTGTTTCCAATAGATTTAAGTGTAGAATTTAGACTATGTTTTATTTTTCTGTTTATCTTATATATTTTCTTTTCTTCTTGTCTTGTGTGTTTCAGGTGTATGCCTAAGCGTGCTACCAGGAGCAGCAACAACAGTCAGCTTTTTTCTCTTCCAAATCAAGAGCTTGCAAAGTTAGAACGAGCAGGAAGAAAAGCAAGGAAACCAGTGGAAATGGCTGAATGTGTGGTAATACTTCAGGATGAAGCTGGTGTTCTTAGGGACCAAAAGGGTCATGTGTGCAACAACCAAGGGCAGAGACTTAATGATAATGGTAACCCCATTGTGCCAGTAGCTGCTGCAGGCGCAGGGAATGCGCAAGAGAATGCGCCAGTGCACGAAGGAAAAGGGAGAACACTTGGAGATTACAACAGATATGATGAGTTTTATGTGAACAGGTCTGCAATTCGACTTCCCACTTTCCAGCGAGCTGATTTTGAGCTTAAGCATCCTTTCCATGTGCTTTCTCATGAGCCGCAATACCTGAAGCCCTCTCAGAGCAACAATAGTTTCACTAGGAACTATGGATCCTCATCTCACCAGACACCTCCTGCACCAACCGAGCAAAGTGAGATGAAGTCTATGCTTGAGCAGATTCTAGAGGGTCAGCAGAGGATTACAGTTGATTTTAATGGCAAGATTGATGCTCTGTACACGAACTTGAATGGGATGTTTGAGGCTTTGAACACTCATGTCAAGCAATTGGATACTCAGATTGCACAGACTGCTGGGTTAGTGAAACGACAAGACGGAGTTCTTCTAGGAAGAACAGATGCTAACCCGAAGTATCAGTGCAGTGTCGTGACATTGAGAAGTGGTAAGAAGCTTAATCCTGTACTTAGAAGTGATTTAAGTGTTGATGAACTCGTGGAATTAGAAGATATTGAAGAATATGCTGTAAAAGAGGTGCCTGTGTCGATCAACACATACCATAAGCTAAAACACCACCGAGTTCCAATGTGCCAGCATCGATCGATACCCCCTTGGTATCAATCGACACCAGCCATCAGGAGATGTAGGATCAAATCCATTGACCAGTGTCGATCGACACAACAGTAGTGTCCGTCGACACCAAGACACTTCTGAGAAACCAAGTTCTGCGAAGCCATAGGTTTTAGCAGAACAAGTTTACAAGCCTACGGTTCCTTTCCCCAGGAATCCCAGGAAGTCTAAACAGGAGCTGTATGAAGCAAAGTGCAAAGCTATGATGGACAAGCTCACCATAGAGATTCCATTGATTGATGACATCAAAACCACCCGGTTGTTAAGAGATGTGTGAAAAAGTTGCTTACGCAGAGTATGCGAGAAGAGGAAGGTGTCATGATGATCTCTGTGGTATGCAGTGCTGTGATTCTGAAAAGAATTCCAGAGAAGCTCAAGGATCCAAGAAGTTATGTTTTGGATTGTTCTATATTCAAGGACAGGTTCAAAGGTTCACTATGTGATATGGGTTCTAGTGTGAGTTTGATGCCTCATTCAGTTGCTCTAAGTCTTGGTATGACTGATATCACGCCTACTAAGATCTCTTTGATTTTAGCTGATAGAAGTATCAGGATTCCAGAAGGTGTGTTGAAAGATGTGCCTGTACGCATAGGGGAATGCATGATTCCCACTGACATCTCATCTTTTTCTTTTTTTTTTTTTTTTTTTTTTGAGAATAAAGGAGAGGAGTACCATTTTGTATACATAAGTCGTTCTGCTGCCAAGTATGAATGAGGAGTCAAGCCCTAAGAGCATCAATCACATCGATGAGGTAAAAGGAAAAATCAGAAATTAGCTCAGGCTTTATTGGATTTCTGCTGGAAATATGGACGTCTCTATTCAACCGGTCATACTTGGGTTTTTCCATTAGTCTCGGATGTCAATTATGTTTGAACCAAATGGTTACTTAACCTCTTGCAAAATGTGGTGGTTTCCTCGAAAAATACTAGTTTCATACTGAATTTGACTCAATAAAACAAAGACTCAATTGACTCTTAAGAAAAGAAAAGATAATTTTAGTAACTACCTCCCTCAGACTTAAACAACACTGTCCCCAGTGTTATAGAAGCATGAGTTCGGTGAAAAGAGAAACGAAAAACTCTGAATATGGGAGAATGAAAATTACCTATGCAGGGTCCCTGTGTCGATCGACACAGGCTTAAATCGACAAGGGTGGTATGAGTTTAGTGGTGGTGTCAATCGAGACCAGCCATATGCATCAACACAGATTTTCGCAAACGGGTGGAATAAGAACCTGTAAGCTACGATAAACAACTCAAAACCAATCATAAGAACTACAACATAATTTCATAATCCATTCCCAGAGTTAAATGACAAAGACAAAGATAAAAACTAAAAGAAAACATAAAAATGTCATAAAGCTAAAGAAACAAAAACATAAAAGCTAAAAGGGAAAGAAAAGAAAAACAAGAAAACTGAGAAGTAGGAGGAAGCTAATCCTCATCGTCATCAGCATAGGCTCCACGTGTACGAGTCAGTGGAGCAGGGCATGTGCAAGTAACACCAGCAGCAATCATCCTCCACATCTGGCGCATAGTGCTGACCATGTAGCATCTGAAAGCTGGGCCATCCTTATCATAGCCTCGTGGGGGCTGGTGTTGACCAACACCAGTGGTGGTGTCGATCGACACCAGCACTATTGATAAGGGTTCTTCTTCTTTGCATGGGTGTCGACAAAGAGCTCATTTTTCTGCTTTTCATGACTTAAACAATGCGAAAACGAAAACTAAAGAAAAACAAGACTCAAAGTTAAACTATATACAGACTTACCAGTGGGTTGCCTCTCACTCAGCGCTTATTTAACGTCACGAGCTTGACTGTACTGCGCTCACGCATCAGTTGTGTCTTTGCAAACCATAACTCCATAGATGTTCTCTTCAGGTAAAAAGTCATCATTAGGGACTTCGTCGTCAACTCTGATCCTAGATACATGATCAGCGTTTCCAATCTCAACGCCTTTCTTGTCCCGGACTTCAATATCAAACTCCTGAAGAAGCAAAATCCACCGAAGAAGCCTTGGTTTTGTATCTTTTTCTGCATTAAGTACTTCAGAGCTGAATGATCTCTGTGTACTACATCACCTTAGGGCCAACCAAGTACTGTCAGAACTTCTCAAATGAAAACACCTCCCAAGTGAGGTTGTTTAAAGTCACTGAGCTTGACATCCTTGTAGAGTTCAAGGGGGTTTGTTGAGAGGCACTGAGGGCCTCTAAGTCCCATTCTCGGAAAGTTCATCAAAGTCAGCATGCTCTCGCGACAGAGAAGCAAGCCGATTCTCAATTTCTTCCTCTTCTAAGTAAAACCTTTCTTGATCAGGCGGGTACTCAATCCCTCTTGTCCATTCAGCAACTTTCTCTCCCCTGGTAATCACAGTTGGACTCTCAAAAGATGGAACTTCTTCAAAGCTCAAAGGTGAAGATGGGGTTCCATTAGCTCTCTCTTTCAGCTCTTTCACCTGCCTTTTCAGCTCTACAACTGGGTTCTTCAGAGAACTTATGACTTGGTCTTGCCAATTAGACATTTCTTGGATTTTAATCCACTCACTGTACCTATCTTGGTCGGACTTGAGGGGTTGACCGAGTGCCTCAATCGAGTCAGAGTGATTGTTTGATTTCTTGGCAGGACTCGGGTTGTAGACCGAGTTCTCTAACTGAGCTCGTTTCGAACTTATATCCTCTTTAATTTCAAACACAGTTTCTGATTCAACCAGCTCAATGCAAAACTCTTTCTCAGGTGCCTTGTCTGGTTCCACTGCTGCTTCTACAACATTCTCTGCTGAAGACTCTTCTAGTGAAGTTTCAATCAGCTCGTCTGTCTCGATGATAGAGAAAAGCTGTCCATCAATCGTGGGTCTTTTTCCAGCGTCGTTAATATCAAACTTCATCACCAAGTCCTTTCCAATTCTTAGGTCGATCTTCCCATCTATGACATCTATCAGTGGACCAATAGTGGCTAGGAAAGATCTCCCTAAGATCAAAGGATCACTAAGTTCTTCATCCATCTTTAGGACCACGAAGTCTGTAGGCACCTCCACATGTCCAATACGGACGGGTAAATCTTCTAGAAGACCGTGGTGAAGCCTGATTGTCCTATCAACTAGCATCAAAGAGACTCTACTAGGCTTATACTGATCATACCCTAGTCTCTGAGCTATGGAGAGAGGCATAAGACTTACAGATGCTCCTAGGTCCCATAAGCTGTTCTTAAAGGTTGGTGGACCTAGTGAGCAAGGTAGGGTGAAGGAGCCAGGATCTTCGAGTTTTTCTTTGATCACTATTTTCTCCTCAATAGGAGCACTACATCCTTGTTCTTTTAATTTCAGACTCTCATACTCCATAAGCCTTTCCATCAGAGTGTTCCTCAGAGATTGCTCACTTAGAGGAATGAGCTTTACGGCTTCAGACAGGGGCATGATAGCTTCAGTCTTTTTCAGCTGCTCCTCGAATTCAGCTTTGTATTTCTCTAGTAGCTCCTTTTTAAATCTCCCAGGAAAGGGATGTGGTGGAACATAAGCTGGAGGAATGTATTTAGCTTTCTTTTCCTCTGGAGTGGCATGAGCAGCTGACTTGGGCAGAATCACTCAGTTTGGTGGTCGAGTAATATGCCCGATTGAACTATTGGGACCTCAACTAGAGCTTTCTGTTGGTTAAAAGCCTCCCCATCTTGAACCTCGCTAGCCTCAGTGAGATGTAGAATCTCTTCCCTAGCTTGGAAGGCTGGGCCACTGCAGAGTGTTATGGCATTGACATTTGCGTAATCCTTTGGGTTTTATATAGCTTTACCAGGGAGCTGGCCTGGGTTCTGAGATTTTGAAGTAGAGGCTCCTTTGCTTTCCAGATATTGGAGCCTTGAGTTTATGGTCTCTATCTTGCAGGTGAGATTATGGACAGATGAATCAACATGATTCTTCATCTCGGCAAACTAATTAGTGATATCAGAGGCTTTATTGACTTGGAACTGGAGTAGTTGTTGTAAGAGGTTCATTAAATCATGGTCTTGGACTGTAGATAGCTGGGGCTGTAGAGCAAAGCCTGGTGGGGCATTGAAGGTTTGTTGCTACTGGTATCCACCCGGCACCGCTGTTTGGGAACAAACCCTTGGTTTTGGTTGTAAGAGGTATAGTTCTTGTTCTGAGCCTGCTCCTGTTGGGGTAGACCTGATTCTGCAGGATTGCTACGTTGGTGATTCTGTAAGAGAGGTTAAGGTTCGCTTTGTAGTTCACATAACCTTTTGTGTAACCACTCTGGTTTTGGAGATAGCTAATCTCCTTAAGATGCTCATCCTCCCCATCTTGGACCTGTATTAGTTCTTCTTCAGAAGCGAAATGAACATGCCTTTGCTAGGTAATGAGTAGCTTGTCAATTTTATCATTCAAGGCTTTGGTTTCTTTTTTGTGCCTGTCATCGGCATTTGATGTTCCCCAGATGGTGCGGTCATACTCTTGACTGTAAGTGCAATCTGATTAAGCTAGGTTCTCTACGAGGTCCCATCCTTCCTCAACGTCTTTATTCAGAAAGTTGTCATGGCTGGCGGTATCTAATAGCATGCGTAATTTAGGCAGTACACCTCTGTAGAGAGTGTTGAGTAGTGATTCCCTGCTGAAACCATGATGTGGGCACTTGGAGATAGAGTTCTTAAACTGTTCCCAAGCTTCAGAGAATGTCTCGCCAGTCTTTAGGGTGAAACCAGAGAATGTCTCGCCAGCCTAGTATGAGTGCAAAGTGATCAAATAGAAAGTAAATGGGGTGAAATATGTAGTGAAACTCTACCTAAGTGGTAAGAAATGCATGGTAAAATAGGGTAAAATGCAGAGACATCAAGTAACAAGAGATGAAAGGGAAGAGATTTGGTGGACTCCTAGGGCTTCGGCGAGCAAGAGGGCTTCTGGAACTTATCTGGTCGTCCTTAGAGTTCTGCTGTGAAGTCATAAAGGAGACACGCGAAACCCTAATGATTAGATTAAGTATTTATAACGCTTGGGGTCCAAGAGGTCGGTTTTAGGGTTTTGGAGTCTAAACTCGTCGTTTTGATAAGTTTGGAGGCAAGAGAGTCGGCCTTGGTCATGGGCCTTGTGACCGAGGTGGTGAAGAAGGCTGGCTTTGGTCACGGGACATGTGACCGAGGTCACCAAGAAGCTTGGCCTCAGTCACACTCCTTGTGATTGAGGTTGACAGGTCATCACTCTTCGGGTTGTATCTTCCAAAGGGTGAATATATTTCTTTTATTCTTATTCGAGATGAATCTTAACTCTTCCAGCTTTCTAGGGATATAAAGTTCTCTGAATTTGGTCCACGGAAAGATCTTCAACGAATGCCAAACTTCTGATGCTCTAAAACTGCTTTAAAACGGGTTTTGCTCCTTTTTCGTCCTTTTTGGTTCATTTTCCCTTAAAACCTGTAAAACCTCTTTCAAACTAGAAATACTAGATAATAGCCTATGTAGCCTTGAAAACACACCAAACTCTTCATAAAAAATACGAAAATGATAGTACAAATAGGTAAAAATACTATGTTACCATCGATCGACACCAGCCATATGCATCAACACGGATTTACGCAAATGGTTGGAACAAAAACTTGTAAGCTAAGAAAAACAACTCAAATCAAACATAAAAACTGCAACATAACTTCATAATCAATTCCTAGAGTTAAAAAACAAAGATAAAGCTAAATAAAAACATAAAAATGTCACAAAGCTAAAGAAAGATAAAGAAAGGCATAAAAACTATAGAGAATGAAAAGAAAAACCAGAAAAAGTGAAAAGCAGCTTGGAGACTAATCCTCGTCGTCATCCTCATAAACTGTTGCGGTAATGGCAGGGTCGTGTGTTGGGGAACGACGATGTCTTTGAGTGGGTAGAGGTGTCGGGTAATACCAGGGTTGTGTCGATCGACACCAGCACCCTGATTCAGTGGGTTGTTTCTTTGTAGTGGTTTCAACCGACACCAAGGGTGGTGTCGATCGACACCGACCCTTGTGGTCGACAAATAACTCTTTTTCTGCTTTTCATGATCCTAAACCAGCTAAAACAAAACTAAATAATAACAAGATTCAAAATAAATATATGTACAGACTTACCAGTGGGTTGCCTCCCACTCAGCGCTTGTTTAACGTCACAAGCTTGACTGCATTACGCTCAGGCATCAGTTGCGTCCTTCCGAGACACAACTCCATAGACGTTCTCTTCAGGTAGAAAATCATCAATTGGGACCTCGCCATCAACTTTGATCCTGGATAAATGATCAGCGACTCCATTCTCAACTCTTTTCTTGTTCCGTACCTCAATATTAAACTCCTGAAGAAGCAAAATCCACCGAAGAAGCCTTGGTTTTGCATCCTTTTTCTGCATTAAGTATTTCAGAGCTGAATGATCTGTGTGTACTATCACCTTAGAACCAATCAAGTACTGTCGAAACTTCTCAAATGCGAACACTACAACCAACAACTCTTTCTCGGTAGTTGCATAGTTCCTCTTCGTGTCATCAAGTGTTCGGCTAGCATAGTAAATGGCGTGAAGTTTCTTATCATTCTTCTTTCCTAGTACAGTGCCAACTACGAAGTCGCTGGCGTCACACATCACCTCAAAAAGCAAATCCCAGTCCGGAGATTTTACTATTGGAGCATTGACCAATGCTTGCTTAATCTGCTCAAAGGCCGAATGGCATTCAGCGGTGAACTCAAACTATGCTTCTTTACATACCAAAGCAGTAAATGGTCTGGCAATTTTGCTGAAATCCTCCTGTAGAATCCAGCATGTCCCAGAAAACTCCGCACAGGCTTAACATAATCTAGTGCTTGAAACTCGTCATAACTTCAATCTTCGCACGGTCAACCTCAATCCCGTCTTGCAAAATCCTGTGCCCAAGAAAGATACCATCTCTAACCATAAAATGGCATTTCTCCCAATTCAAAACCAAGTGCTTCTCTTCGCATCTATCAAGCACCTTGCACATATTATCCATATAATCGTCTATTCTATCCGTGAATATGGACATTATACATCTCTGGAATGTCGCTGGGGCATTACATAATCCAAATGGCATTCTGCGGTATGCAAAAGTATCGTAGGGACATGTAAAGGTAGTATTCTCTGATCGTTGGGTGGATAGGAATCTGAAAGAAGCCTGAGTATCCATCAAAAAGCAATAATAAGGGTGATTGGCTAACCTCTCGAGCATCTGGTCAATGAATGGCAACGAAAAATGATCTTTCTTTGTTGCAGCATTGAGCTTCCTGTAGTCAATGCACATCTTGTGTCCAGTCACAGCCCGCATAGGAATCTACTCATTCTTCTCATTTTTAATCACTATGACCCCCCCCCGTTTCTTAGGAACAACATGTATCGGACTAACCCAATCACTGTCTAAGATGGGATAGATGATCCCCGCTTCTAGGAGATTCAGAATTTCCTTCTTAACAACATATTTGAGATTTGGATTCACGAACCAGAATGATAGCTGCCTGAACTAATCGTAGTCCAGAACGCGTTAAGATCAAAGAAAAATCCAGCGTCTCTATCCCGTCTCTTGGGAAAACCACAAATCTCATCCATTTGATGAATAGAAAACTTGTGATGTTTTCCTCCAATAAAGAAACTGATCCATCTTGTAGACGTGTCTGAACTCGGCTTCAGGTAATGGACCATGACGGTTGCCAAAAACTCAGCAGTTGGCTTCTTATACATATGCTAGGAGTTAGTGAGAAAATGATAACACGCTTTTACACAGGTTTTCAATTCCCCATTGCTATCATGTCATTGTAGCACTTGAGGTATCAATCCTAATGGGTGAGATGTTATGCAATCAAGATGTAATCAGAAACTCCTAATTCAAGCCAAGCAGAGAGTTTGTAAACTAACAACCTAAGTGATCAAAGCAAATAACACATAAGAACTAAAGCTCTGAGGAAATGGTCATTGATATGTGATTCATCCTAGTCTATCCTAGATGTTTAAAAAATCTTCATAGAAGTTGTCCCTAGATGATGAACATTAACGAAAGGTGAATCCACCGCCATGGTAGACACCAACAGTCCCAAGTCACTTCCTAATCTTAGTGCTATTCTAAGAGTACAAAGAACAGACACTAATGAAATATAACAAAGGATAGCATTAGATTCCAGTTCACCAATATCAAAATACAGCTTTGCCTACCATTGTCTTGGTGAAAAGCAATAGATCTCTAGCATCAATAGGTTAGGCATTTCAACAAACACCTGTCGGGTGTGAAATCTTAAGATCTAATTCCAGGTGGTTAGCATGAAATAGCATTAAGATCAACTAATCCAGAAGGGATCTAATCAATTCTAAGCTTAAACATCTAAGAAAACTAAGATTCCTATACAGATCTAACCATTCCTCAGAAGACCTAGTTCACTACTCATAAATCATCCTAAAATGCTCTAACCCAAAAAATGAAATAAAGAGCATATTCAGATTCAAGATGATGAGAATAGAAGGATTGTGCAAAAATTGAGTGAAAAAGATTAAAGATAAAGAGTAGATCAAAGAAACAAAATCAGAAAATATTCAGGTGGCTACAGAGAAAACCATAAAGAAAAAGGCGAGATTAAAGAGATGATCCCTAGGGTATTTGTGGGAAGACTTTATATAGGAAGCCCTAAAACATAAAAAGACAAAAAGACTAATTCTGATTAAGGCGGTGGGAGAACTCGGTCTGAAGTCGAGTGGTCATGGTCTTCATGCAGCAACACGGTTACAAGATCGAGTGGTTAGACCGAGTGGTGATCCTCCAAGGGTTTTGTCGCGACGTGTGACTCGGCTTGAACCTCGAGTGGTGGACTCTGGCTCATATCGAGTGGTCTCCTCGAGTTAGCTCATCTTCCTTCCTTGGCCTCACCAATCTTCCAAAAGGTCTCCAATTACCCTGGAAAACAACCCCAACATGCAATATGTATGCAAACCTAATGCAAAGCCTAGTATGAGTGCAAAGTGATCAAAATAGAAAGTAAATGGGGTGAAATATGTAGTGAAACTCTACCTAAGTGGTAAGAAATGCATGCTGAAATAGGGTAAAATGCAGAGACATCAACTCCCCCAAACTTATTCTTTGCTTGCCCTCAAGCAAACAAATCAGAAGCAGGGAGAAAGGTTTGAAATTGGGGACTCAGACCCTAAACAATGTCACAAGGAAAGATACAATCGACATCCCAGGTAGCAATTCTAAATGCAAAGCCAATGAGCTTTACTTGTAAAGTGTTAGCCATACTCTCCACAACACTACACATATGTTCAGATCAATCATTCCCTCTTCTCATAATTTTTCCCTCTTTTCTTTCTTTTCTTTTTATCCAACCCAAAGCACAGTATCAACCACTCGGTTTGCTAACTCGATGAAGCCACCGAGTCTATCTTATCGAGCTCTCTACCCGAGTTAGAGTTTCAATCTATTCCCACCCAGAATCATGTTCCCACCTAGTCCTATTCTAATTCAGAGGTTTTGAACTAGAACTAAATGAAAATCTATCCTTATCGAGTACGCGCTCCAACCTAACATTTTCTACCAAGCTCAGTCTGGAAACAAGGCCTCACACTCAGCAAGTAAAAATGGCGTGAAAGAAAGGTAGGTTAATGGGTAAAGGGGAATCTACTTGGATTTACAAAGGGTGGTAAAAAGGGAAAGAAAATCCAAGTATGTATATGGGTATCCATGAGTTTAGTTTCAATGCATAAACATGATAATTATGAGTCAAATTTAGGTTCTAATAGATAGGGAATGATTTCAAATCACAATATGTTTCAGCCAAGACTAAATGTTAAGCAATGCATTCAAAGTATGGTTCTACCTTATGCTTCAAACTCTAATGACATGCACAACAGAACTACTAATCGGGTCATTGACTTTATCGATTCAAGCAACATGCTAACAAGGTTATAATCATCATTATCCCCTATGCAACAATCCTATATGATATGCAACTAGACTCAATCCTAAAATGTAAATGCAACTACATGAACACTCTGCTTTTGTGGAATGATTTTTGAAAATTTTACAAATTTTTATGGGTTTTTTATGCAATAGATGATGACTCAAGATATGCAAAATTTGAAAATAAGAAAACAGAAAACAATGTTAAATACACCTTGAACTCTCCCCCAAACTTAAATTACACAGTTCCTTGTGTAATAAAAATTTAAAGGAGAATTCAAGAGTAGAAAAAGATGCTAAACTAAATGCAATGGTATGTACAATGAATGGTTGGGGTTGGTACCTCAGGGGTTGATGAAGAACTGGTCTGTCTAAGCATTCATCCTCTCCCTAGTGTAATCAGGTACCGCAGTCGAGTGCGTAGGTTCCTCGGTGAAGAACTCGGTGTGCGTAACTCGACCTGGCATCGAGTCTGCTCTCCTCACGCTGAACTCGGTCTGGTGACCGAGTCCTCTACCTAGTCTGCTGGGACTACTCTCCTCTTCCTCTATCTAGGGTCCACAGCTAACCTCCTTGGGGGATCCACAGGTACACTTCTTCTGGGTGTGAAGCTGAAAGAGCCGCTTCTCCTTAAGGAAGACGATGGCCTCCGGTTCTTCCCTTTGAGCCCCTTGATCTGGCTCTTCATCCCCTTAACAGAGTCCTTTACACAGGTTTTCAATTCCCCATTGCTATCATGTCATTGTAGCACTTGAGGTATCAATCCAAATGGGTGAATTGTTATGCAATCAAGATGTGATCAGAAACTCCTAATTCAGGCCAAGCAGAGAGTTTGTATACTAACAACCTAAGTGATCAAAGCAAATAACATATAAGAACTAAAGCAAGCAAGCAAAAAGTAAGAAGCAATCAATGAGAAGAAAGGCTCTGAGGAAATGGTTCATTGATCTGTGATTCATCCTAGTCTATCCAAGATGTTTAACAAATCTTCATAGAAGTTATCCCTAGATGATGAACATCAAAGAAAGGTGAGTCCACTGCCGTGGTAGACACCAACAGTCCCAAGTCACTACCTAATCTTAGTGTTATTGTATGAGTACAAAGAACAGAAACTAATGAAACATAACAAAGGAAAGCATTAGATTCTAGTTCACCAATGTCAAAATACAGCTTTGCCTACCAATGTCTTGGTGAAAAGCCATAGATCTCTAGCATCAGTAGGTCAGGCATTTCAACAAGCACATGTCCGGTGTCAAATCCTAAGACCTAATTCCAGGTGGTTAGCATGAAATAGCATTAAGATCAAGTAATCCAGAAGGGATCTAATCAATTCCAAGCTTAAACATCTAAGAAAACTAGGATTCCTCAGACGCCCTAGTTCACTCAGAAATCATCCTAAAATGTTCAAACCCAGAAAATGAAATAAAGTGTATATTCAGATTCAGGATTATGAGAATAGAAGGATTGTGCAAAAATTGAGTGAAGAAGATTAAAGATAAAGAGTAGATCTAAGAAACAAAATCAGAAAATATTAAGGTGGCTATAGAGAAAAGCATAAAGCAAAAGGCGAGATCAAAGAGATGATCCCCAGGGTTTTCGTGGGAAGGCTTTATATAGGAAGCCCTATAACAAAAAATAGACAAAAATGACTAATTCTGATTAAGGCGATGGTAGAACTCGGTCTGAAGTCGAGTGGTCATGGTCTTCATGCAGCAACTCGGTCACAAGGTCAAGTGGTTAGACCGAGTGGTAATCCTCCAAGGGTTTTGTCGTGACGTGTGACACGGCTTACACCTCGAGTGGTGGACTCTGGTTCAGATCTAATGGTCTTCATCGAGTGGTCTCCTCGAGTTTGCTCATCTTCCTTCCTTGGCCTTAGCAATCTTCCAAAAGGTCTCTAATTACCCTGAAAACAACCCCAAAATACAATATGTATGCAAACCTAATGCAAAGCCTAATATGATTGCAAAGTGATCAAAATAGAAAGTAAATGGGGTGAAATATGTAGTGAAACTCTACTCAAGTGGTAAGAAATGCATGCTGAAATAGGGTAAAATGCAGAGACATCTGAAAACTCCCACACCCGATGGTCTCCAGAACCTGGTGCAGCTCATCCTTGATACCCATGTCCTCGATTATCTGATCCTGCAGAAAACGCATAGGATGGAGTTGACAGCTCTCCATCTCTACTATATGTACAATATTCTCATCAGTCAGGATACGTTGATGTGTCACCATCGATCGTGGTTGAGCAGGCTCATGATCAAATGTACACTTTTCAAGCAGTCCATGGATTCTATGATTCTGATTAAATAAAGAACCAAACCAGAAAATATTACAGACAACAAAAAATCTGGGAAACTTCACATAATATGTGTTTCTAAAGAGGTGTCAAGTAAGACCACAAACATGTAAGAAAGAGATGCATAATGGCAGATGCTAAGAGAGCCGCCTTCGGATATAAAATCAAAAGAATCAGGAATCCAGACACTACCCAGCACTAACGTAAAGCCATAGGGAAAAGAGCAACAACATCTGCTATACTTACCTGAACATTTAAATAATGCCAAACCGGATCTGATTCGGGCTCCAGCTCCAGCAAAAGCCTCACAGTGTTTTCCAGCTAAATAGGCAAACAAAGTTTAGCATCAAGCAGAGGAAGAGAATGGAGAGAACAGATACATGAATATCTATTATAAACATTAATTGGTGACTCGATTTCTTACAAAAGGGAAGCATGAAAACTTCAATTAGTGTACACTTTTGGTACTGATAGTGATATTATAACAAAAGCACCAGGCCATCCTTAACTTATCAAAATTCTGGAATGTTCATTCCAATAGTACTTTACACTATAATGGAAGTGGTAAAAGTTAACTTACACTCGTCAAATCTATTTTCGGATCTTCCATAGACCTGTAAAGGGTGCCTCTAAACTCCTGCATCACTTTCTCAACCTCCTCGAGTACGCCTTGAGTAGACTTACATGTAAGCAACATGTTACACTATGCTTTCAACAGCTTTGTAATGCAAGTGAATAATGTCCAAACAAGTAAATGCTGGGAGAAACATGAGTGGTATCTGTCTGAAGAGTGTGATCAATGGGGGCAGGCATACATGAGAAGGGAGAGCAATAGACTTCGCCTTCTTGCATTCCCAAACAGCCAAATCATACTCGCCTTTGCTAATACTGCTACAAATTATACTGGGTAAATTGAAGAGTGTACGGAATCTCTGAAGCATCCCTTGTACAGACCTGATCTTCTCAGCTTGGGCCTAAGAATAATGGCGAAAAAGGCTTAAGCAGATAGCAAGACACTAGGACAACACCAAAAACAAATAGAATGTGACAATATCAACCTGTCTCTCAAAAAGTGGCTCAAAAGCAAGATTTGCCCGTGATGTCACATTCTTCATACAATTGAACAAATGAGTAGTTCCCGATCGTTCTGCTTCGTCTTCGATCCGTTTCAGTTTTGATTCAATATCTGCAAAGAAAGGCAGTAGTCTTTACATCAACAAGAGAGAAGATTGAGATAAAAATAAGCCACCCAATTGAGTGTAATAATACATACCACCAATTGTTGTTTTACACGAGACAAAGCAGTCAAAATTATCTTTCACCAATTGTTTCCTTTGTAAATTACGGCCCTTTAAGTCACTTTTCAGAGCAAGGGCACCGGATTCCAAGTCCGCTGCACTTGTCTCTTGGTGAATGCGAGAAAGAAACAGCTTGGGATCGAAATGGTTAGAGATGTACACTAACTTTTCTGAAAATTCTCAGGCGAGTGTAATTCAAATTTAGAAAACAAGAAGTTGCATATCAAGTAAGCCCGCAGAAAGTTAAAGTCTTTATAAGAGCTAAGAATCAACTCAAAGTTGCAAGTATGGTCGTGAAGAAATACATACCCCGAAGTGCATTATCCACTTTCTCAGCTTTTGAAAGACTTTCGGATGACTCAAAAAGCCATGTTTAGATACACCCCTACCAATTGTGTTCTCAGAGATAGGATGAAGTATATGATTAACATTCAAGGTGAGCAACACAAACAAGGAGGAATGTACCCTAATTTTAGTGGATCAGTGCATTCCATGCCACGAGGGAATGATTGCAAAATGGTAAGGACTGCTTTCTTTCCAGCTCCAGAATCTTTCTCAAGCTTCTGTGTCACATATGGTGCTGTTCTCGACTCCCGCATATCACAAACCCTGCGGGCAAGCTGCCAAATGTCATCAGCATTCAAGTGAAACATTCATATTTCGAACTAAAATATGCGTGATGCCATGATTCTAACAGAACTAGCCTTGCATTGGGTCTGCTAACATCTCAATTCTGCTTATGAAATCCTTTCCGACGATCCCAAAGTCATACCACTGATTTCACATACAACAGTATAATTTCCCTGATTTCAAATCCTAAACCCAATCAAAGAAGCAAAGATTACTCGAGACTACTTCAAATCAAACGATAGAACAAACACAAAATAATTTTTCATTTATTAATGAAAAAAAAAAAAAACTGGAATGGAGACCTAGAAACGCAGCCGTTTTGGCTATTTAACCTAAACACAAAATAAAATCCCTTGCTTTAAGTCATTCGATCGAAGTCAGGGTTTTTAAAACCGGACAGGTCCGACCGGGAATCGCTGCCTAAGCCGAGTCCGGGTAGGGTTAAAAATCTGATGTGAGCAAAACCGGCAATACCGGCAAAACTGCCCAAAATCCGGCAAAACCAATGACCTGGTAAAACCCGGTTTTCCCAATTTTAAACAAAATTTTGATTTTTAATTTTGTAGGGTTTTATTTAAATCATTTAATGACAAGTTATTCAATTTAAATCAATTATTTAATGAATCATAATTGGATTACGATGAACTTGAGAATGCTCTTCTTGAAGAAAATCCACAAGATGAAGAAGATTCAAATTCTGAAACATTTAATGATACTTATACTTACATATTCAAGTTATTAAGATATCTTATTCAAGTACATAATCTTTTGTTTATGATATATTAGTTATGTGTTTCCTTGAACAAAGTAGAAATTATTGCTTAACAAATTGTGTAAATGCTTATTTATAAACGTGATGTTAATTTTGAATATAATCATGATTAACAAGAGAAGCTAATCTTTTCTTACTTGCTGCTTAATATATTGATATGCATTTTTATTTTATTTTTTGTATTAGTTGGTTAAAGTGAATAACAGAGAACCTCAATAAAATAAGATGGATACTTTTGAATAAGAAGAAGATCTGAAAGTTTTCGTAGTGCTTGTTTGCTCGTTCTAAATATTTTAAAAGATTAAAATTCTGGTTATTTAGTATTTACTTATTTATAACTTTTATTTGGTAATTTTCATGATAACTAGTGAAGGATATTGAAGATTTTGAAAGTATCTTTTGTTAATTTTATATTTTTATTATGTTATTCATTATATATATATATATATATATTATATAATACATCAATAAAAATATTAAAAATTCGGTCCAATCGGTTGAACCGGTTCGACTAGCCACCCTGTATTTCAATGTCCAGTCCGGTTTTAAAAACTGACTGAAGTCTATAAATTACGCGACAAACACAAAATAAAACGTACGAAACCTAAAATCCCAAATTTCTCTGGAACCTAAGACTTGACCTGTTTACTCTTCACCCAAAAGACCTAATTGTGTTCGTTATCTTCTTTGTTATTCAGTAGATCTTTCCCTGGTTTGTTTTGGCCCTTAAAGAAGCAAAGCCGATTAAGGAAAAAGGTAATGTTCTTCTCTCACCCTATTGCTCTGATAGTCTGATGTATTGAGATTCGTGTTTGATTTATTGATGTTGATTCTAGGGTTATCATTCTCTGTTGAAATCTGATACTTGACTGGGGGTTGACCACAGGCTACATTCATCTTTGAATTTTATCAATGGATTGGAAGAACTCGAGTTCGTGGGGTGAAGACGATGTCTCATCTATGGGAGGTGATCAATCTAAGGACAAGGTCAAGAAAGCAGCTGTTTCTGCAAAGGGTGAAGGCTTAATACTGAATGAAACAGTTAAAGAAAGCGAAGAGAATCTTCGCTCTCCCATTATCTGCTTCATGGGTCATGTTGATAGCGGTAAAACAAAGCTGTTGCGTTGCATCAGAGGAACAAATGTTCAGGAAGGCGAAGCTGGAGGTATTACTCAACAGATTCCTGCAGCATATATCCCTGCAGAGAACATCCGTGAGAGGACCAAGGAATTAGAAGCTGATGCAAAACTCAAAGTGCCAGGTCTATTGGTTATTGGTACACCTGGGCACGAATCATTCACAAATCTGCGGTCAAGGGGTTCAAGTTTGTGTGACCTTGCAGTTTTAGTGGTTGACATAACGCACAATCCAGAGAAACAAAAACAAACAATAGAATCTATGAAACTTTTGAGAGAGAGCAATGTAGAGTTCATTATTGCCTTGAATAAGGTGAGACTTCTTGTCATTCTGTTGGGATGTCTTTGGTTTTTTGATGTGTGGCAATTTAAAACCCCCAACTTGCAGGTGGATCTGCTATATGGGTGGAAAAAAAACGAGAATGCTCCTATAAGGAAGGCAATGAAGCAGCAATCGATAGATGTGGTTAATGAATTTAACATGAGGCTCACTAGGGTAAGTTCTGTGTCTAGAGGTTTTATTTTAACGATTTAGGGTGGGTAGAATGTGTACATATGTTATAAAATATATTGTTTCATTCGAGTTTCAGGTTATAACCCAGTTCAAAGAACAAGGACTCAACACTGAGCTTTATTACAAGAACAGAGAAATGGGAGAAACTTTCAGTATTGTACCTACTAGTGCTAGTAGGTAAGAAAAAAATTTGTTGTCTTCAATGTCTAGTCCAACATCTCGACCGTACTAACTAATGGATTGATTTTTATAATTGATATCTCAGTGGAGAAGGGATCCCAGATCTTTTGCTTTCGTTGATTAATTGGGCTCAGAAAAGAATGGTCAAGAAACTCACATATGTTGACACAGTGCAGGTCTGTCTCATTCCTCTTTAGTTAACGTTTAGTTTCTGCACTCCATCATTCTTATATTTTCTTGAACTGTTTGAACAGTGTACCGTTCTTGAAGTTAAAGTTACTGAAGGCCATGGTACAACAATTGATGTTGTTTTGGTCAATGGTTTACTCCGTCTAGGTGATCAAATCGTTGTTTGTGGGTCACAGGTAAGTAGAAACCTCAGGGGCCATACCTAAACATGCATGTGCCAAAGTATACCATAAAGCTAGTAACTTGATGTTATTGATTTGTTTCTTTTCTCCTATTTCAGGGACCAATTGTAACAAATATTAGAGCATTATGGACTCCTCATCCTATGAAGGTACTTTCAGATAGTTCATTTTGTTGCCTCTTTGTCTACATTCCTTTTCTTTGATACGCAGTTAAAATTTCCTGGTCTAATATTTCAGGGTAAGTATACTTCTCACGGAGAAGTAAAGGCTGCACAGGGTATCAAGATTATAGCACAGGTGATTGTCTCCCACATTAATTACTTAACCTCCAATGTTAAATATGCTTTGAATTTTGGATCACATCCTGAATAAATGTTTCCTATATCTTTGGTGTTTATTTATAAAAGGGCCTTGAACACGCCATTGCTGGTACTGCCTTGAATGTGATTGGACCTAATGAGGACGTGGAAGAAGCCAAGAAAACTGCTATGAAAGATATGGAATCAGTTATGAGCAGGATTGACAAAAGGGATGAAGGAGTTTATGTACAAGCGTCTACATTAGGGTCCTTGGAAGCATTGCTCGAGTTCTTGAAGTCCCCAGATGTAAAAGTACCTGTCAGTGGTATTGGCATAGGACCTGTGCATAAGAAGGAAATCGTGAAGGCCGGCGTAATGTTAGAGAGGAAAAAAGAGTATGCTACAATTTTGGCTTTTGACGTGAAAGTATCTGCAGAGGCTCTTGAACTTGCAGACAACATGGGAGTAAAAATCTTCTGCGCGGATGTCATTTATCATCTGTTTGATCAGTATAAGAGTTACATTGAGAATATCAAAGAGGAGAAAAAGAAAGAAACAGCATGTGAAGCAGTATTCCCATGTGTCCTTGAGATTTTACCAAGACATGTCTACAATAAGAGAAATCCAATCATCCTTGGAGTTAAAGTCATCGATGGAATAGTCAAGGTATACGCTATTTTCTCATCAGGATCTCTATACACTTTTGTCTGGATCACAAAGATCTAACAATATGGTCTTCTTGGTTTAGGTTGGAACTCCCATCTGCATTCTCAAAACGACTGAGAAGGTAAGAGTGTTTATGGACATTGGGGTTGTTGCATCTATTAAGAATTGTAACAAGAAGCTAGTTGATTATGCAAAGAAAAACCAGATAGTTGCTATTAAGGTATGAGAGATCCCTTTCTCTTTATCATTTAACCTTTTCTTCAATTTGATCTTGTAAAAATAAATAACACTGCTCTTTTTTTCCTTTTAGATCGTTGCCTCTAATTATGAAGAACAGAAAACGGTTGGGAAGCACTTTGGTATAGACGACAAGCTTGTCAGTCATATTTCTAGACGATCCATTGACATACTCGACACTCACTACCGGGTAAGCTTGACAAATCTTTCTTGTTCCGGTTTGTTGAAAAGGTGGTTTTAAAATTAACAGTGTTTTATTAAAGGCTCAAACTAAAATTTTAAACCTTATTTTGCAGGATGAGTTATCTGACGACGAGTGGAGCCTTGTTTGAGACTTCAAAAGATGTTCAAGATAGAATAGATTCAATGCCCTCAATACATTTTGATGCTAATCACAGAGATTACACTTAAGAAATTTGCTGTTTTAGACAATAGATTCAATGCCCTCAATACATTTCTGTATGTGGAGAAACATATAATTTATTTATCAATGAGTATCTAACTACTGAATCACAGAATCATAAGCCCTCTTTTGTGGATAAACATAGCATGTGATGATCTGAGGAATTATCATCCATGAGTATACTGTAACAATTTTTTATGCCAACACTTAATTGGCCACTAAAACGATTCGTTTCTGTCAAATAATTAGACCTATCTTTGTCTCAGTTTCCTCCATTGTCAAGGTTTTGAAAGCTCAAGAGGCTGTGTCAGAGAGTGGAAGACCGGACATTAATCTGGTTATTGGAGGAACGACTCTTCTACCTCCTCATGCCATGGTCGAGTTATCGTTGGGACATTTCAGCCATTTTTAATATCTGTTGTTAGCTTGTAAAGCTATGTATTAGAAAGCAAAAAACCATGAATATGATCGAATGCTTAATTTACAAAACTATAGTTCCATTTTCGATAGAAAGCAAGAGAAATGGGTTTAAATTATGAATAAACGAAAAGCGTTTTCATCCCCGAAGTATTTATATCTGTGGCCCCTCAAGTTTAGTAATATTTAGAGAAGAAACTTTAATTTGTATGTCATATTGTGATTATTAATTAGTCTTGTTCAACCCGTATTTGTTATCATATTGTGAATCATTCAACACTCCAAAATTTACCTTATCAACTTATCTCTCATGTCATTTCATTTTCATCTTCTTCTTTTTTTTTTCTTTCAGAAATTTTGTACTATTTTAATATAATGTTATAAAAGAATATGTAACCAATAAGATTTTTTATCTCATACTTCTTCATTTCTTCTTTATGACTAAAATGTGAATTTCTTGTCTTTTGATGATTTTTTAAACTAAGCTTTGAGTAATACTTTATCTACAAAAAATTTTTTTACTGAAAACCAATTTATAAAATCTGTTAAAATCGATTGGAGAATAAGAGTAGAAATTGAACGTGAAAAGAACTTGACTTTTGTTTTAAAATTATGCAAATTGAATAATGCGCCTAAAACGTTGCGATTGTGTCCAACGCGCGTATATATATAAACAAAACTGAAGGCTTCATTCCTTCTCTGAGGAAACTTTTATATATCACTGATTCTGAAGACTTCTCTGAAAAAGCTTCGTTTTCTTCCATTGCCGGCGAATTTCTTCCTCCGAAACTCAGATCGAGCTTTGCTTTCAAGTTTAGTTTCAAGTAACGATCTTTCCGCTTCTTCTTCTTTCTTCGTCTACTCTTTTTTTTCTGTAATTTGGATTATCGAGTCGGTTGTTAGTTACGATAGGCGAGAAGTTAGGGTTTTTGTTTCCGCCATGCTTCGTTTCTCCATTTGTTGTTTCGATTCTTTGATTTCGGAAGAAGTAGTTACAATGTTTCCATGAATTACAGGTCTGAGACAAAAATCACAAATCGTTCTCATCGGAAAGCTTCACGGCGAACAATTCAACTTTCTTCCTCCGAAACTCACATCAAGCTTTGCTTTCAGTAGTTATGATAGGCGAGAATTTAGGGTTTTAGGAGGTTAAGGAATCAGTCGATATTGGGGTTATAGATGGAAATAGACTCGAATGTAGCAATCTTGGGAATCTCACATTGCTTTCAAGTAAGATCTCTCTGCTTCTTCTTCCTTCGTCTGCCATAATTTAGGGTTTTAGGAAGTTCTTGGAACCTCGAATCAGAAGATTTTGGGGAGGTTTCAATTACAAAATGTTTCCACTATGCTTTTTTTTCTCCATTTCTTATAGGGTTAATATTATCTTTCGATTCTTTGGATTGACTTACACTCGAATCTAGGAATCGTGGGAACTAAACTAACGCCTAATCTCTCGATTTTTTTTTTTTCAGACAGAGCGTCACAATGGCTGAAAAAAAAGAAAACGTTGAAGAACTGATGTTTCTGTATTTTAGCATGCATTTATCATCATTTAGGATTAGATTCATCATATGTTTCACCCCATTTATAGCCTTTTTCATACATTTAGCATCCATGCTAGGATTTGCATTAGATTTGCATACATATGCATATTGGAGTTGATTTCAGGTACTTGGAGTTGTTATGGATGCTTGGAGAGTTTCACGTCCCAACTCGACCAGAACACGTCCCAGCACTCGCCCAAAACACGTCCCAGCACTCGCCCATAACACGTCCCAGCACTCGACCAAGTGCTCGAGCATGAGAAGACAAGGTGCTCGAGCATGAAGGAGACAAGGCACTCGAGCAGCAGGAAGATCAGCCACTCAAGCATGATGAAGACAAGGTGCTCGAGCATGAAGGAGACAAAGTGCCCGAGCAGGAAGAACATGAGCTCGAGCATGAGGTCGAGCAGGAGCTCGAGCAGGCCAAAGAAAAGCAATCGAGCAGATGAAAGACAAGTGCTGAAGCAGATGGAAGAAGAGTGCTCGAGCACACACGTCGAGCAGGAGGTCCAACAGTCTTCATTCCCAGCTCGATCACCTCTACACACACGCCGGTCCACGCTGCATCAATCTCCGAAGTCTTAGCCGTTTATTTTGTCTTTATCCATTTTATGGTTTTTCTCATTTCAGTATAAATACCCCTTTTTGGGTTTGTCCAAAGGGTATTCCGTTTTTATTTTTAGTGTAAGCTTTTTATTTTTAGGTTTTCTCTCTGTTCTTGAGTGTTCTTCATTTGTTCTTCATTGTTCTTGACTTTGAATCCATATTTCTTTTAATCCACTTGTTAGTTTGTTTTAATTCTTTGCAATCTTGTTATTCTTGCAACAATCTATCATTCTAATCTATTTTTAATGAATTCTGAGAAGTTTGGATTTTCTGGGTTTATGTTCTTCAATATGCTTGAGTAGTTTTTTAGGGTTCTTGAGAATGGGATAGGTTAGTGACGAATCTTTGATCTTCTAGGGCGTTTGAGTTTAGTTGTTTGTGAATCCTTTCTGGATTAGTGTTCTTAATGCTAGTTTCTCTCTGATCAATTGCAACTAGATCTTAAGTGTTTCCACACTCAAAAGTTGGTTGACGAAACGCTTGAACAACTAATGCCAGATATTTGCATTTCTAGGCTAAGAGATTAGATGTTTAGGGTGTTCATTGACAAGAACGGGTTGAGTCTTAGTGCCTGTTAGGGTAGATTTCGTCAGAGACATCTGAGTCTGGAACTGCTTTAGCTTGAGGTCATTTGTCACGACAGTGGATTTGATTGCTTGTGAACCCGTTGTCTAGGGATTAGCTCTGTGTGAGTTTGTCAGCGCCTTAGACAGATTTCAGAGGAGTCACTGACCAATTACCCCATTCTTGAGAGCTAGTTTGTCTTTGTTGATTTTACCTTGTTTTAGTTACCATCTTCGCTTGCTAGCTTCTACACTTATTTTTATTTCATCATTTTCACTTGCTGCATTACTCCTCTAGCATCTGTGCACTACTTCTCTAGCACCTGCACTTGTCTCTCTAGTATTTTTACTTAGAATTTATTTTGCATATTTCATGTTTCACTTAGGTTGTTAGACTCCCCCATCAACTTGCTTGGCTTGAATTAAGTAAATTTGATCTCATCCTGATTGTTAGCATCACACCCATTTGGATTGACACCTTAGTACTACAATGACATGTTAGACTAAGGAATTGATATATCCATAGTTCACTTACTGCATACACAACACACACCTAAACTTGTATTTTTACTTAGGAAAAGCAACAAGGACAGGGGATTCGCATCCAATAGGACAAGTTCCTATTGCTAGGTCTCCCCTGACTAGAGGCTGAGTACTGAGTAAAAATACTAATATCAATTTGGCGCCGTTGCCAATTGGGTGTTTGTTTGCTATATTTAGGATTTCAGATTTCTTGAGATCAAGTTCTCACTTTCACCTCACTTCTTAACTTTTTGAGTTTTCTGTGTTTCAGGTACCTACTCGACCAGCTGCTCGAGCCTAGCTTCTGTTTCACTCTGAGCTCGGTCAGTCACCCTGTTCTAGCTTCACCTGTATGCAAACACGTTCACAAGGAAGCCAAAACCTCTTTCACCCTCTCGACAACATTCACCGGTTACAACCTGTACTGCGAGCGCATAGGAACAACGTCGGAGCAGACCAACAACATCAAGTTCGAATGGAAAACCCACAAGAACACGTTGAACAAGGTCCTCAGCAGAGGAGGCCCAGATTGATTGGAGCAGGGGATGCTCCTAACACTCACACTCAGCGGCAAGGGATTGTACCACCAACAATCCAAAACAATAATTTTGAGATCAAGAGTGGTCTGATCGCTATGGTCCAAAGTAACAAATTTCATGGATTACCTATGGAAGATCCTCTTGATCACCTGGACGAGTTCGATAGGCTCTGCAGTCTCACCAAGATCAATGGAGTCAGTGAAAATGGTTTCAAGCTCAGACTCTTCCCATTTTCTCTTGGTGACAAAGCCCATCTATGGGAAAAGAACCTACCTCATAGCTCCATCACCTCCTAGGATGACTGCAAGAAAGCTTTCCTTGCAAAAATTTTCTCCAACGCCCGCACTGCTAGACTCTGGAATGAGATATCAGGCTTTATCCAAAAGAATGGAGAAACCTTCTCTGAAGCTTGGGAACGATTCAAGGGCTACACTACCCGTTGTCCTCACCATGGTTTCAGCAATGAATCCCTGCTCAGCACGCTCTACAGAGGCGTCCTTCCAAGGATCAGAATGCTTCTTAATACAGCAAGCAATGGCAATTTCCTAAACAAGGACGTTGATGAAGGCTGGGAACTAGTTGAAAATCTTGCTCAATCCGATGGGAACTACACTGAGGACTATGACCGCAGCATAAGGGGAAGTGTTGATTCTGACGAGAGGACTAGGAAAGAGATCAAGTCTCTGAATGAAAAATTTGATAAATTCATCCTCAGCCAGCAGAGACACGTTCACTTTGCAAAAGAAGAAGAACTCTTTCACGTTCAAGATGGGGAGGCTGACCAAATAGAAGAAGTTAGCTATGTTCAGAACCACGGTGGCTACAACAAGGGTTTCACCAACTATAAGAACAACCCCAACTTGTCCTACAGAAGTACCAACGTGGAAAACCCGCAAGATCAAGTCTATCCTGTGCCACCACCGCAACAAAACAAGCCTTTTATGCCCTACAATCAAACTCAAGGTTTTGTTCCTAAGCAAAATTTCCAAGGAAGGTACAACCCACAGGGCGTCATAGGTCAACCACCTGGTTTTGCACCACAGCAAGCTCCAACACCTACTGCCCATGATCAAGACCTGCGAAGTATGATGCAGCAGCTACTCCAAGGTCAAGCTGCTAGTACAATGGAAACTGCAAAGAGGTTTGCTGAACTAAAGAATCAGTCGGACTACGCCTACGATACCCTCAACAACAAATTTGAGACACTAAACTCAAAAATTAAATACCTGGAGAACAAGTCTGCTTCCACGTCTTCCACACCGCACCCTGGATAACTCCTAGGAAAGGCAATCCAAAATCCTAAGGACATTGCTCAAATCAATGCCATTACCTTGAGGAACGGAAAAGAACTACCAGAAAGGGCAGGAACCAATCCTATCACCGCAGACAGTGAATTCCAAGTTGGGGAGGACTTATGTCAGAAAGAGGAACAAGATGACCAGAAAAACTCCAACTCGACTGACCAGCTCAACACATCAACTCGACCTGCAAGTCAAGTCCAGCCATCCTCAGTTGACAAAATTGCACCTTCCAAGGACAAGAAAGCACCATTCGTCCTTCCTCCTTACAAGCCTAAACTCCCCTACCCAAGGAGATTTCACAAGGACAGAGTGGAGAGATACAGAGCTATCTTCGATAAGCACATTAAAGAAATTGAGGTCAAGATGCCCATACTTGATACATTGGCACTTTTACCTCAATCTCACAAGTGGATCAAAGATGCAATTACAGAAAGACTCCAGGAAGTAAAAGGAATGGTAGTAGTGAGTCATGAGTGCAGCGCCATTATTCAAAAGAAGATCAATAAGCTACCAGATCCAGGTTGTTTCACATTGCCATGCTCTCTTGGGCCATTAACTTTTCAAAATTGTCTCTGCGACTTGGGAGCGTCTATAAGCCTCATGCCACTTTCAATAGCTAAGAAGTTGGGTTTTAACAAGTATAAAACTACCAACATCTCTCTTGTCTTAGCTGATAGATCTGTGAGAACTCCGCATGGCATGCTAGAAGACCTGCCTCTCCGAATTAGAACTATAGTGGTTCCCACTGACTTTGTGGTGTTAGAGATGGATGAAGAGCCAAAAGATCCTTTGATTCTAGGAAGACCCCTCTTTGCTACTGCAGGTGCTCTCATTGACGTCCAAAAAGGGAAAATTCAACTTAATATGGGCAAAGATCTCAAAATGCACTTTGACATCAGAGATACAATGAAGAAGCCTAAGATTGAAGGCCAGCTCTTTTGGATTGAAGAAATGGATCACCTAGCAGACGAGCTACTTGAGGAGCTAAATGAAAAAGACCATCTTCAGACAGCTTTAACCAAGGACGGTGAAAATGGCTACTTCTACAAAGAAACCTCGAGTTATGAGACGATGCTAAACTCTCACAAGGAAATTAAAGGCGAAGAAGCGTTTGAGAAACTGATGGGAATAGATGGAGAGGTCGTTGCATCAGTAGAAGCTGAAACTGAGCATACCCAGCACCCACTGCTCGAGTCCGCCCACTCGGACGGCTGGTTAGAACTCAGGGCACCTAAGGTCGAGCTAAAACCACTTCCAACAGGGCTAACTCCACTTACCCTGTCATAGTAAATGATAAACTTAGTGATGATGAGTTGAAATCGCTGTTGACCGAGTTGAGAAAGTTTAGGAAAGCAATTGGATATTCACTTGATGACATTAAGGGCATATCACCTAGTTTGTGCACTCACAGAATTAATCTTGAAAATGAGTCATATGCTAGCATTGAACCTCAAAGAAGATTGAACCCTAACCTTAAGGTGGTTGTTAAGAAAGAAATTCTTAAATTGCTAGATGCTGGGGTTATCTACCCTATCTCTGATAGTACCTGGGTGTCCCCATTGCATTGTGTCCCTAAGAAAGGTGGTATAACGGTGGTAAAGAATGATAAAGATGAGCTTATACCCACTAGGAAAATAACTGGTCATAGGATGTGTATAGACTATAGAAAGTTAAATGCAGCATCTAGAAAAGATCATTTTCCTTTGCCATTTATTAATCAAATGTTAGAAAGACTTGCAAACCACCCTTACTACTGTTTCTTAGATGGATATAGTGGGTTCTTTCAGATCCCAATACATCCAAATGACCAAGAAAAAAACACATTCACTTGCCCATATGGCACCTTTGCTTACAGAAGAATGCCTTTCGGTTTATGTAATGCACCTGCAACGTTTCAGAGGTGTATGACCTCCATCTTTTCGGATTTAATAGAGGAGATGGTGGAAGTCTTCATGGATGATTTTTCTGTGTATGGCTCCTCCTTCTCCTCCTGTTTGTTGAACTTGTGCAGGGTGCTTACCAGGTGCGAAGAGACAAATCTGGTCTTGAATTGGGAGAAGTGTCATTTTATGGTCAGAGAAGGGATTGTCTTGGGGCACAAGATTTCTGAGAAAGGCATTGAGGTAGACAAAGCCAAAATCGATGTAATGATGCAGTTGCAACCACCTAAGAACGTCAAGGATATCAGGAGTTTCCTTGGTCACGCTGGTTTCTACAGAAGATTCATCAATGATTTCTCTAAAATAGTCAAACCACTCACCAGGTTACTTTGCAAGGAGCAAGAGTTTGTCTTTGACTCTGAGTGTTTGAAAGCCTTCCAGTTGATAAAGGAAGCGTTGATCTCAGCCCCAATAGTCCAAGCTCCGAATTAGGACTACCCGTTTGAAATCATGTGCGACGCCTCAGACTATGCCGTTGGAGCAGTGTTAGGTCAGAAAATAGATAAAAAGTTGCACGTGATTTACTATGCGAGCAGAACCTTAGATGAAGCTCAAGGGAGATATGCTACCACGGAGAAAAAATTGCTTGCAGTAGTCTTTGCCTTTGAAAAGTTCAGAAGCTACCTGGAGGGATCAAAGGTGGTAGTCTACACAGATCATGCAGCACTAAGACACATCTACGCAAAGAAAGACACCAAACCCAGGTTGCTAAGATAGATTCTATTACTACAAGAATTTGACATGGAGATAGTTGATAAGAAAGGAATAGAAAATGGGGTAGCTGATCACCTCTCCCGGATGAGGATTGAAGACCCATTGCCAATCGACGACTCCATGCCAGAAGAACAGCTGATGTTAGTCCAGACCTTCGAAAATACCCATTGCGAAAGGGTTGATTTAAAGAAAGTCCAGGCACTAGCGAAAGAAAAATCACCATGGTTTGCGGATTTAGCTAACTACTTAGTGAGCGGCGAAATTCCCAGCAGCCTCGATGCATACAACAAGAAGAAATTTCTCAGAGACGTCAACCATTACTACTGGGATGAACCATATCTCTACAAGAGAGGATCAGACGGTTTGTTTAGCAGATGTATAGCTGAGGAAGAAGTCAGAGGAGTGCTAGAACATTGCCATGGTTCCACATATGGAGGCCAGTTTGCCACTTTCAAGACTGTGCAGAAGATACTCAAGGCTGGTATATGGTGGCCAACCATGTTTAAGGATGCCCAAGATTTCATTACCAAGTGCGATCCATGCCAAAGGATGGGGAACATAGGCAGAAGAAACGAGATGCCCCAGAACCCTATCCTCGAAGTTGAAGTATTTGATGTATGGGGCATTGATTTTATGGGACCTTTTAACCCACCATCCTTTGGGAATAGTTACATATTGGTTGCTGTGGACTATGTCTCAAAATGGGTTGAAGCCGTACCCAGTCCCACCAACGATGCAAAAGTGGTGTTGAAGATGTTCAAAACCATTATTTTCCCCAGGTTTGGAGTCCCGAGAGTCGTTATCAGTGATGGTGGTTTTTCATAATCTCTTAAGAAAACATGGAGTGAAGCATAAGGTGGCGACACCTTACCATCCTCAGACAAGCGGCCAAGTTGAAGTCTCTAATAGGCAAATCAAGGCCATCCTGGCAAGGGTAGTAGGCGCATCAAGGAGAGATTGGTCGACTAAACTTGACGATGCTCTATGGGCTTATAGAACCGCTTACAAGACTCCAATTGGGAGGATCCCGTTTCAGCTGCTGTACGGAAAGGCTTGTCATCTGCCCATAGAGGTTGAGTACAAAGCGCTATGGGCAAAAAAGCTTTTGAATCTCGATATCAGAACAGCTCAAGAAAAAAGAGTCATGGACTTGCATGAGCTGGAAGAAATCAGACTTGAAGCCTATGAAATCTCGAATGTATATAAGGAAAGAACTAAGGCCTTTCACGACAAAAAGATTCTACGGAAAGATTTCAAAGCCGGAGATCTGGTCTTGCTCTTCAACTCGAGACTGAAACTTTTCCCAGAAAAACTGAAGTCAAGGTGGTCTGGACCATTTAGCATAATGGAGGTGTTACCATATGGAGCTGTCATCTTGCTTGCTAAGGAAGGTAACGAGTTTATAGTGAATGGGCAGCGGCTCAAACCTTACATGGTGGACTACATTCCAGAAGGGACTATAATTCCTTTGGATGAGCCAATAAATATCTAAAAATCAGGAAGTCAATCTTAGTGATTTTAAACAAGCTCGCTTGGGAGGAAGTCTCATGTTTATCCTTGTAAATATTCTTTGTTTCTATTTTCGTGATTTTCGTAGTTTTTCTTAAAATATTCCTACCCAATGTCTCAGGTGCACGCAAGGAGTAGAGGAAGCAGGAAAACACTCGGGCAGAACACTCGATGAATGTTCGAGCAGCCGAGAAAAAAAAAAAATGCTCGATGAGGCAGCTCGAGCAACGCTCGATGAAGGTGCTCGAGCAGAACGCTCGATGCGTGCTCGAGCAGATGAGAAACACGGCGCTCGAGCAGACGAGGAACAAAATGCTCGAGTAGACGAGAGACGAGGCGCTCGAGCAACAGCTCGACGAGGCGCTCCACCAACAACGCAAAAAAGGGTTCTAAAAAAAAAAAAAAAAAAAAATATGGCAAAATATAGATTTTGATTTTTCTGAATTGAATCGAGATAATTTCTAAGTATTCAAGACTTATCTAAATCACACTTTTCAATTTTCTAACCCATGTCTTTTTCTCGTCCTTGTTAGGCGCCTCTGTCTCGTTCCACCGCCACTTGCGTCGTCTGTCCTCTAGCACGTCCAGGTTCATTCCCCCGTTTTCTCTATAAAAGGGACGCCGCCCCCCCCTCCTTGCAACTTCACACTTGACACTTAGCAGAAATCTCGAAAACAAAAACCTCTGATCTTCGTGTTCTTCGTGATCTTCGTGTTCTTCGTAAACTTTCTAAATCCAAGATTTTCTATCAACCTCGTCGAGCACCTTTTCCCACACACCCTACAATGACAAACAACCGCGGATGTACAGAAGCGGAAAACATTGCTAGGCATTATACAGAAAAAAGAGGTTTCACATCTCAAGCAAGCGCAGCTGATGAGCCTGCACCTGACTGGCGCAATCGTGCAAGAGCTATCTCGCTAGCACGGCGCTACGCGAAGATAAAGCGTGCAGCGGAGAGTCGACGACCTACTGAACCTGAACCAGAGCCTGAAATTGAGAGAAGACACGGGCTTGGTTACTCTACCCGAGTCAAGCACTCAAGTCCCGAGGAACTCGAGCGCCTAAGCAGAGAAACCACTCGAGTCCACTACTCGAGCACAGAGGAGCTCGATGAGACATATCACCCTCAACACTCGAGCCCGCAGCGTGCTGCAAAGACCAAGGCATCCTCACGAGACAGGGCAGAAATCGCTCAAGGAAAAAGGCCCGTTAAAAGCAGTAGAGACACTCGAGTCCACTACTTGAGCATAGAGGAGATCGATGAGACATATCACCCTCAGCACTCGTGTCCGCCGTGTAGAGCTAAACCCATGGCATTCTCATGAGACCGGGAAGAGATTGCTCGTGGAAAACGACCTGTCAGGAGTAGTGGTGAGAAATCTGGAGATGGAAGCGCAGAGGTGGAGGCTAAGGAAGGAAAGAGCCAGAGCTGACGGCAAAAGAGATGAGAGCTGACGGCAAAAGAGATGAGAGCAGTCTTCCTTTCTAGAGGTTTCACAGGGACACGCTACCCTCACCGACCAACCATGAAGAAATTGGGTATAGATGAAGATGTTGAATGCCTATTCACACTAGGGGGCTGACAAAATTCATGAGAAATAACTCGCCAGCTTATTAAGTTGAAACTTGTCATTTCCTCGCTACCCTTCAAGTTCACTTCTATGAAGATCACCCCGAATACGTCCCGGACGGAGGGCTGGGATGGATCACATTCAAAGTAAGAGGACAGCTCTACTCCCTCACCACCGCCGAGCTCGACACTCTTTATGGTTTCAGCACTTGGACAGGATCAGAAGAAGATTTTGCGAAAGAAGAGCTACAATCCCTATGGCGTACAATAGCAGTGGACACGCCCTACTCATCTTCTAGGTCCAAGAGCACTCAGATTCGCCACCCCGCAGTGAGATACCTGCACAAATCCATTGCCCATACCATGTTTGCGCGCCAAGTAACAGGCCCTGTAAACCAAGGTCAGCTACAAGTGATAGACTTAGCCTTGAAAGGGCTTCTCGAATTCGCTAAGGATGGGACGGAACTGCTAGGAGATAGAAACAATACAAGTCTCACCTTCACTATGCTAAATCAGTTCCTTCACTATAGAGACTGGGGTGTGAAGCTGCACAGAAAAAATTTGAAAGGTGAGCTCAGCATTGGAGGTGTCATCACACCCATACTGGTCGCATGCAAAGTACCTTTGATTTCAGAGCCCTGCGCACCAAGATGGCTGGACCTGGACTACCTCAGTAAAGCATTTTTCCTAAACAAGACACCAAGTTCAGGAGAATTCCTATTTCAGTTCATGCACCCTACAGCTGGACCGGCTCAACTACAACTCCCCTGCGCCGATCTAGCAAGTGCTAGCATCGATTTCTGCCCACCAATCAAATTGCTCTATCAACCAGTCCAGGAAGACCTCCAACAAGCGCGAAAAAGGATGTTCCTGGTCGCTCAGCTCGATCTCACTCCCCGAGCGCATCCGAAGACACCCAGCCCGAGTCGTTTCACTTCGAAGAGTATGCAGCACAAAAATAGCACAAGGGTCTATGGCAGGCTTACAAGCGAATAGGGTTGCTCCAGAAGTGGAACAAAGCTCAGGATAAAACGATCAAGGCACTAAAGAGCACAGTGAAGGAATTGACGGAGGGGTGGAAGGAGATGAAGGAGCATTTCAGCAAGAGTCAAAGAAAGAGCAAGAGCCCCGCTGACGCACACGAAGCACAAGACCAAGCCGCCTCTGCTCACCAACATGAAGAACTGTCCCAACCGAGTACCCTGCGGAGAAGTGGTTCTACACACATTACTTCTAGGCGCAGCACCTATGACGAACCACCTCGATACTCTTCCTTTGAGCCAAGGCAGAGAAAAAGGAAAGCAGCAAGACCGAGCAGAGCTACCAAACCGCACCAACCCCCTCCACCAACGTACTCCCGCGAGGACATAGAAGAGTTCACCGATTCTTTCTTCTCCAACTATGGAAGTATCACTCTCCAACCCATTGTATTTATCATTGTACTTAGTTTAATTTTGCTTTCATTTGCTAACTCTATTCCAAATTTCTATTACATAAGGGTTTGTGTAATTTAAGTTTGGGGGAGGGTTCATGATGTATTTAACATTGTTTCCTGTTTTCTTAATTCAAAATTTTGCATCATCTATGAGCATCTAAAAACCATAAAAATTTGAAATTTTTTCAAAAATCATTCCACAAAAACAGAGTGTCCATGTAGGTGCATTAGCATTTTAGTATTTTGTATAGCTGCATTTCATCTAGGATTTCTGCATAGGGGATAATGATGATTCTTGTCTAGCCCAGCATGCAGTACAAAATGTTAGTGAACCACTTAGTTGTTCTGTAGTGCATGTTGATTAAGTTTGAAGCATAAGGCAGCACCATCCTTTGAATTCATTGCTTGACATTTGATTTTGGCTGAAGCTTGTTGTGAAGTGTATTCATTCCCTATCTATCTGGACCATAACCTGACTTATAATTATCATGGTTACGCATTGAACTTGAACTCATGGATACCTATATACATACTTGGATTATCTTTCATCTTTTTACCACCCTTTTTATCCAAGTAGCTGATTCCCCTCATTGGAACAGTTTCCCCACCATTGAACCTACCTTTCTTTCAAGCCAATATTATTTTCTATGTGTGAGGCCTTTTTATGAGTTGAGCTTGGTAGAAAGTGTTAGGTTGGAACCGACAAGGATAGGTTTTCATTTAGTTATAGTTCACGGTTTATGGACTAGCTAGGACTAGGTGGGAACATGATTTTGGGAAGAAACGAATTAGGATGTTCCAAGCAGGATGAGTCAAAAAATGAAAAAAGAGAAAGAGAAGGGAAAAAGAAAAGAAACTTCTAAGTAGAGGGATGTGCATAATTAAAGCTCTAGTAAAGGATTGGGTAGTACGAAAGAAAAAAATAATATGTATAAGCTCATGAAAAGAAAAAGAGAAACTTGTATGAAATACATAAAAGATAGAGCCTCAGATACACACCCAATCCGCTAGACTAAGCAAATGTTAAGGTAAACCGTCCTTAGAACACAAAGAAAAAGAAAAGTTTGATAAAAAAGGGATTCATTGCAGAAAAGTGCCAAAGGGTAGTAATAGGATCATTCCTGGGATTAGATTTAGAGGTTTGGGTTTCGATTATGTATATGTTTGGGTAGATAGAAGTTTATCCTTGTACGCATCGGTTGGCCCTGACCTTTAGCCCTGACCTAAAGTTTTTCTTTGAGAGTCCCTTGAGTGAGAATGAGTGTCACCAGTTTCATTAAGGACCATCTTTGTCCTTTGACCATTCCTTTAGCCAAATGAGTTCAATGACTGTGAATAAACTTGATTCATGATTTCTGCTTAATGAATGTTAAAGGGTTTGAAGAATCTGAATGCTTGTGTAGGCTAAAATCATTGTTAAGTAAGTGATGTGATGAGCATGGCTAAGGCTTTAAAAGTAGAACTTGTTAGCATTGCATTCAGGGTAGCTTCTTGGAAATTTGATAAGGTTTGGGAACTTTAAAAATTGCATTGCTTAGGCTCTGAATCCCCACGTTCAAACCAACTATCCCTTCTTATGAATTGTTTGCTTGAGGGCAAGCAAAGACTAAGTTTGGGGGAGTTGATGTCTCTGTATTTTAGCATGTTTTAGCATGCATTTATCATCATTTAGGATTAGATTCATCATATGTTTCACCCCATTTATAGCCTTTTTCACACATTTAGCATCAATACTAGGATTTGCATTAGATTTGCATACATATGCATATTGGAGTTGATTTCAGGTACTTGGAGTTGTTATGGATGCTTGGAGAGTTTCACGTCCCAACTCGACCAGAACACGTCCCAGCACTCGCCCAGAACACGTCCCAGCACTCGCCCAGAACACGTCCCAGCACTCGCCCAGAACACGTCCCAGCACTCGACCAAGTGCTCGAGCATGAGAAGACAAGGTGCTCGAGCATGAAGGAGACAAGGCACTCGAGCAGCAGGAAGATCAGCCACTCAAGCATGATGAAGACAAGGTGCTCGAGCATGAAGGAGACAAAGTGCCCGAGCAGGAAGAACATGAGCTCGAGCATGAGGTCGAGCAGGCCAAAAAAAAGCAATCGAGCAGATGAAAGACAAGTGCTGTAGCAGATGGAAGAAGAGTGCTCGAGCACACACGTCGAGCAGAGTGCTCAAGCACACACGTCGAGCAGAGTGCTCGAGCACACACGTCGAGCAGGAGGTCCAACAGTCTTCATTCCCAGCTCGATCACCTCTACACACACGCCGGTCCAAGCTGCATCAATCTCCGAAGACTTAGCCGTTTATTTTGTCTTTATCCATTTTAGGGTTTTTCTCATTTCGGTATAAATACCCCTTTTTGGGTTTGTCCAAAGGGTATTCCGTTTTTATTTTTAGTGTAAGCTTTTTATTTTTAGGTTTTCTCTCTGTTCTTGAGTGTTCTTCATTTGTTCTTCATTGTTGTTGACTTTGAATCCAGATTTCTTTTAATCCACTTGTTAGTTTGTTTTAATTCTTTGCAGTCTTGTTATTCTTGTAACAATCTATCATTCTAATCTATTTTTAATGAATTCTGAGAAGTTTGGATTTTCAGGGTTTATGTTCTTCAATATGCTTGAGTAGTTTTTTAGAGTTCTTGAGAATAGGATAGGTTAGTGACGAATCTTTGACCTTCTAGGGCGTTTGAGTTTAGTTGTTTGTGAATCCCTTCTGGATTAGTGTTTTTAATGCTAGTTTCTCTCTGATCAATTGCAACTAGATCTTAAGTGTTTCCACACTCAAAAGGTGGTTGACGAAACGCTTGAACAACTAATGCCAGAGATTTCCATTCCTAGCCTAAGAGATTGGATGTTTAGGGTGTTCATTGACAAGAACGGGTTGAGTCTTAGTGCCTGTTAGGGTAGATTTCGTCAGAGACATCTGAGTCTGGAACTGCTTTAGCTTGAGGTCATCTGTCACGACAGTGGATTTGATTTCTTGTGAACCCGTTGTCTAGGGATTAGCTCTGTGTGAGTTTGTCAGCGCCTTAGACAGATTTCAGAGGAGTCACTGACCAATTACCCCATTCTTGAGAGCTTGTTTGTCTTAGTTGATTTTACCTTGTTTTAGTTATCATCTTCGCTTGCTAGCTTCTACACTTATTTTTATTTCATCATTTTCACTTGCTGCATTACTCCTCTAGCATCTGTGCACTGCTTCTCTAGCACCTGCACTTGTAACTGCCATATTCTTTTAATGCTCCAACGGCCATATTCTTTTAATTCGAAAATTCTGTTTCTTTCTTTAGCGTTTTAGAACGTGTAACTGAGCATTTTATAAGCTCTCTTAGTCCTTCATTTGTATTCACCCATCATTTTAGAAATTATCTCAATAAACGTTAAGGTTGTTTTACAAAGAATTGTCTTTTTGTTTTGTCATTTCATGTCAAGTGTGGATTCACTTCTCTTGTGTGACTTGCAGGCTGAATAACTTGTGGATTCAGGTTGTATAATTCGTGTGTTGTTGTGGATTCAACGACAAAACTCCCATCTCCATCACTACCTTCATCCATCCGACCACTCTAGCTTCGAACCTTTGCTTTCATTAATTAAATCATTGGGTGGATTCCCGTGTTTGTATCAGATGATGGAAGAAAATAAGAAGTAGGAGAACTGAGCTTGCGAGAATTTTGCGTTGTTAAAAATAAATGGGCGGGAACTTTTAATCATTTTTCGTCATTGTTAGAGCTTGTTTGGCAAGGCAAGCTAAGATCTCAAAAACGACGTACGATTCTAATATGTGAAGAGAGAACGGCAATACTTTCAAGTTATTGAAGATGGAAAGAAATGGGCTTATCAAAACCCATTTATTAAAATTTTATTGTCGTTTTAAAAGCTAATATGGACCTTATGAGCCCATTACTAGCAAAATGGCGAAAAAAAACAACGATTGCTAACTTACATTGAGAAGACGATTCGATCTTTTGCTATGTCACAGTCATTTTTACGGTTATTAATTTTTAATTTTTGTTTAATACCTTTTGTTTATTATTCATCTGTTCCGCAATTTTCGTCTGGATAACGAGAAATCTGGGAGTGCCTTTCTCTAATGCCACAAAATGAAAATTTTTAATTTGGCGTGCCACTCTTTAATCTCAGTGTCACTCAGAATGTGATAACTCAAATCGACCCTTAATAAAAAATGAAAAGAAAAAAATCAGCAAACAAAAAAAATTCAGCTCACGACAATTCGAGCCTCTCGTCGTCTCTTCTCCGAACTTCCTCCTTGTTGGAAACTTGAAACAGCTCGCATCCTCCGGTGACCGGCCATCGACTCCGGTGGCTCATTTTTTTGCAATCAGTTTCTTCTCCTCTCACCTCCGCCATTGCTGAAGCTGAGTAAGATCTTTGTTCTTCTTAGAGAGGTTTAGGATTTTATAAATTTTGGGATTGATATGAAAATTGCTTGTTTGGATATGCTCCATTTGGTTGGTAATCATGTTTAATGGTAATATATATCAAATGTAGTTATTGAATCGTGTTGAATCTTAGGTATTTAGCTCAATTTGGATCTCCGATTAGATTTTCAATTAACGAGATCTGCAGAAATAGGACAAATAGTTCAATTGGGACAAATGGTACATATGGTATAACTGAGAGACAATATGACAACTGGGACAAATGGTACAAATGGTATAACTGATACAATGGGACAACTGGAAAAACTGTACAAATTGTAATTTTGACAACCTGTGGAATTTTATTTTTAGGACGCGATGAAGAAGAACAACAACACAAACGTACATTTTGACTATGGAGAGTACTATTCAGAAGAACATGAGTGGATTTCAAGAAATTCTATATACGATATATCGTTTAAGACCTCATCTTTGGAAGAGATAACTTATTCTATGCTAGTAGATAAGATCTGCAGGAAGATTGCGAATGATGAAACCTCGAAGAAGCTGAAATTGAGTTACAGTCTATCTAAATCTCGGAGAGAGTCATATATTGTTGATATCGAGGACGTATATGTTTTTATAACATCAGTGGATAAAGAGGGACTTAAACCAGTTTTGCATGTGGAGTTATTAAATGAGTTTGAAAACAATGAGGGAGTGGATCAGCTTTCAAGAGCAGAGCGAGCAAGTTCATATGGTGTGAATTATGGTGAAACAGCAGACGAACAGAATGAGCTGATTATTGAAGAGCATTTGCAGAATGTTGTTAATGGTAATGATGTTAACGTTGCTGATGAAGATGCTGTTATTGAAGATTGTGAGAATGTATCATGTAACGAAATTGTGGTTGTGGATAGTCCGATGGATAACCATGTGGATGACGCTTTGGAATCTAGGCATGAATATGTTGAGCTTCCACGATCTGTAGAAGAAAGTCAGTTAGTTATAGAATGGAAAGATGGTACAGGTCTTGAAATAGATTAAGAATTTTGTTCAAATGAGGCAGTACGAGATTTGGTTAACAGAGCTGCAAATAAGAACTGTTTTGGTTTCATAACTATTAAGTCAGATCCGGATCGACTTATGCTACGATGCCGTCAAGCTTCAGAAGGTTGTAGATGGTATTTACGAGTTGCAAAAATAAAGAAATCTGATTTTTTTAGTGTCAGATTACATAGAAAGATGCATACATGATCTCGGTCAATTGAGACTACAAGCAATAGTATACATAGAGGCACACCACGATTAGTAGCATCAGTTTTGCATGAAGACTATCTAAGTAATTTAGAGACTCTGACTCCTAAAGATATTGTGAGTGTTGTTAAAGGAAGACTTGATTTTCATTGTTCCTACTCTACTGCTTGGAGAGGGAAAAAACAACATGTTAGTGATGTGCAAGGGAGTCCTGAAGAAAGCTACAAGATGTTGTTTTCTTATCTGTACATGTTAGAGAAAGTCAATCGTGGGACAATAACAAGTGTGGAATTGGATGTAGAAAAAAAGTTCAAATATCTATTCATTGCTTTGGGCGCCAGCATTGAAAGGTTTAGTGCAATGAGAAAAGTGATAGTCTTGGATGCTACTTTTCTTAGGACTGTATATGGTAGTATGTTAGTTTTTGCAACAGCTCAGGATGGTAATCGTTATCATTACCCCATTGCGTTTGGTGTAATTGATAGTGAGAAAGATGTTAGTTGGACCTGGGTTTTCAATAAGCTGAAAACAGTTATACCAGATGTTCCTGGTTTGGTTTTTATAAGCGATAAACATGCAAGCATCATCAAGGCAGTCATTGAAGTGTACCCGAGCGCATTGCATAAACATTGTATCTGGCATTTGGCTCAAAACGTGAGAGGACATGTGAAGAATGAGAAGGATCAATGCGTGGAAAAATTCAGGGAATGCACTCATGCTTATACTAAGAGCGAGTTCAATAGAGAGTATGTTGAATTTAGGAGTAGGTTTCCTAAAGCCGGTGCATATTTAGATAAGAGTATAGGGCTGGAGAAATGGGCAAGAAGCCATTTTGAAGGAGACAAGTACAACTTAGACACTAGCAATTTCCGCAGAATCATTAACCAGTGTGTTTAAAGAAAGCAAGGAAGTACGACATGTTACCTATGATTGATGCGATTATTGAGAAATTTTCTGAATGGTTTAACAAACATAGGAATGAATCTGGGAGTGCATTGGCCACAAAGAAATTGGTTCCTTTTGTGGAGAATGTATTGCATGAACGATGTGTTGTTGCTTATCGTTTAAAAGTGACTGAGCTCAACATTTACCACCTTGAATACAACGTTAATGGGCTGGATGGGATATCTTATTTGGTGGACTTGAAAATGAAAAGTTGTTCTTGCAGATGTTTTGATGTAGACAAGTATCCGTGTATCCATGCAATAGCCGCAGTGAGGAAGCTCAGGAAGAAAACAACTAGAACAGCGAATATCCAAGTGTATGATCTCTGCTCCAAATATTACTTGATTGAAACATGGGCATTGGCCTATTACATGACGATTCATGTAGTATCGCATAAGTCAAAGTGGATTATTCCTTCTGAAATTGAAGAATTGTTCGTCTTACCGCCGGATTACACAAAAAATTGGGAAGAAATCAAGAAAACCAGTTTCCATCGACCGGAGAAAGTCAGTCAAAGAGGAAGAGGCGGAACAAGCATGTGGCTGGCATAAACTTGGAGAGCTGGTTGCAGTCCGAAAGTAATGATGAGGAAATTTAATTTGTTTTTGTATTTGTGTTTGTATTTGTAGAATGTTACAATGTTACAATGTGATAACCTTGTATTTATATAGGATATAAATTTAATAAAATCTTTATAAATCACCAATTATACTGGTACAACTGGTATAACTTATGCAACTTGATAAATAATGAAAAATTATAATTATGTTACAATGTTACGTTGTGTATTAAGAATGAATCAAAGGCGTTGTAAACATCAGAAATAAATATTACAATGTGTTAAGAAACAAAATTACAACAATATTATATATTAAGTTGTTATGAAACAACCTACACAATATAATCCTTATACTTTTAAGGTGACTTTGTAAATAATAACCAATTAGGATATCGAAGTTACATAAATCTAGTTTTTTTAAAAATATTAATGCATAAAACACTAAGAAGTATATGTTAATCGATTTAAATCAACTATAAAACTAGAAAAACAAAATTTAAATGTATGTAATACTAATGAAAATGGAAAACAGCCAAAGTATAACTAGTTCACAACAGTGGTACAACTACTATCTTACGTATAACTATGTAAATTGGCGGCGCGCATATGACTAAAAACGGCCCACGTGTGAAAATAAGTTTGGCGCCTAATCCCAGATTTTTCCAATTTTGGCGCCTACTCCTAAATTTTCCCAATTTTTGTGCTGCAAGAAAAATTTTCCCAATTTCTTTAAACTATTCTCTATTCTCACTCTATTCTCTCCCACTCCCACTCTAATCTCTCCCACGCTCCTTCCCTCCCAATTCTCTCTTTATTCTCTTCCCTCATCGAGGAGCCTCCTCATCGAGACATCATCTCCATGATCTCCATCATCTCTTCCATCTCGATTTCGATTTTGGTATGCTTTTCTTTTATTTGTTAGGTCTTTGATTTGCCATGTCTTGCAAACTCTTGCAAACTCTTGCCATGTCCCAAAACTCTTGCAAACTCTTGCCACGTCCCAGATTATTATATTTCAATTAAGGTCTTTGATTTGTTGTTATTTGATTTCGACTAAGGTAATCATGGATAAAATAAGTGAGATGGAATTAACCTTACACTGAAATGAAGAGGAACACGAAGCTAGACGACATGCGTACTTTAATAGTCGATGGTGACTATGACCTTCCTTTAAGCTGTCCATCTACGAGACCTTAACCGGAGAGCCGCCCTTAGGAAAGAGATACTTCACATGAAATGAGTTTAAGGTGAGAAGGTGGACATCAATTTTAGATTAATGGCACTATTGTTGAATATATGATGATATATCTCTCTCTTTATGTGCAAAATGATGGCTTACACATTCGGAAATGTCGGGAACACGCTATCGAAGAAGAGGTGACTAAGTTAAGGAAGGAGTTTGATGAGAAGTCAAAGGAGGGAAGCTTCGGACTTCATGAATTGTAGATAAATATATTGCGTAGGCAGGTGGAAAACAATGATGAAGAGATTGCTAACCTAAAGGAGTTGGTGGCTACACTTGTGGATCGAATTGAAAAGCTTTTTGGTCCTATGCCTTGATATAAAAAGCTTTTTGGTACTATGCTATGTTTGTTTCTCCTTTGATTCAAAGACTTATGCATATGTTTGTTTCTTTTGTAAGACTTTTGTTTATTTCTCATTTGATTTGAAAGACTTATGTTTTCTAAGACCAATTTCTGTTTTGTAAGATGCTTGTTCTTGAAATACCAAAAAAATAACATAGTTTTACAAAGTACTACCAGTAATACTAATTCAAGTTTGAAAAACAAACCAATTCAAAGAGAAACAAACACCAAAAGACATAAGAATAAGATAGTCAGATAGTAAAGCCTAAACATTTATCCTAGACCTTGTCATTCTCTGATTTTGGGCATCGACTACTCCAGCTCGTTTAACACCCTTTCTTGTCTCTGGTGGGTTGGTTGAATGAGCCGTATCCTCGTGTGATGGTTCTGTGGAACCACCATGGGCTTGAAATCGAACATAGTTATACTTTAGTATTACCCAATATTACCACCAGTTATACCCTAGTACTAGCAAGTATTACTAATTCTTAATAAGTCATACTCTAGTAATACTAAGTATGACCAATAGTTATACTATAGTACTACCAAGTATTACTAATTCATACCTTAAACTTTTCAATGAACTCCTTATGTGAAGCTTCCGACAATCCGAGTCTTTTGTCCACCCAACAAGCTTGTCCTCAATTCCCACCAACTTTGATCCCATCTCTTCTTTCATGTTGGTTACAATATCCACCAATTTAGCAAATTCCTCGAATGTCGGGTGTCCCGGGCTTACATTGGTGGGTATCTCCTAATTCACTGGGGTTTCCTGAGGTGCCTCTTCCACTCGCGTTGCTACATCTTAGGTGTACATGTTGTCTAACGAAATAGTTAATCCTTTTCGATGACACCGCATCCAACTATCAACGAAGATATCATGTTTATCATCGTCGTCTTCTTCTTCCGTGATTGTAGCCATATGAGACTTTTCCTCATCTCTAACTATGAAGATACTATCAATATCCTGTGAACGTAAACAATGAAGAAATATTAAATACATAACAACCCAAAATAATTCTTATGTTGAAGATAACTAGGAAAACTCACCACAGTTGTACCAAGTACTTCATATATTTTTGAAAGAGGAAACCCTTTACTTTCACCTTTTTTGAATCTTTTTCTGCACATCCTAGGACAATGCTCATCTGCCTCTAGATAATCTTCTAAGAATTTTTCTCCTAATTCAGGAATTGCCTCAAATGCTAATAGCTACACAACACACATAGTTAAATTAATTTCAATTTTAAGAACATAGTGACAATGATCGATACCTCAACAAATTTTTACTAACCTCCATTGGAATACAAAAACCGAGAACCGGCCATAAGCCACCTTCTTTGA
Source organism: Cardamine occulta (assembly GCA_028015245.1). Classification (NCBI taxonomy): domain Eukaryota; kingdom Viridiplantae; phylum Streptophyta; class Magnoliopsida; order Brassicales; family Brassicaceae; genus Cardamine; species Cardamine occulta. The sequence continues at coordinate 8,379,107 of CM051384.1, forward strand.
CGGTCCCTCCAAAATGAGCCATCGTGTGTTCAATCTCTTTTAGCATGTGGTCAAAGGACAATATCCCCAAGGAAAACCCTTACAGAAATCAAGATCATCCACCGCTCGGAGAAAGAACGACTCCATGGAAGTAGCATCGTTTTCCCACCTTTGTCTGCGTTATGACAATGCTCGATAAGAAGTAGAGCTCCACCATCTTCAACTTATCTAGAGAACGACCCACCGGAGCTTAGCTCTCACGTCTTGATATCTAATAGTTTTGTGGCCCTTAAAATGCTTCTTGACAAAGGCCTCACTCCCTGCTTTTTTGTAATCAAGGGGATAGTTGCAGCAGTTGAATCCCGATATCAAGGCGTGTTACTTGATGCCATAGCAGATAGGAACACCATTGACGATGAACCAAGCTTCTTTTTTGTTCTCCGTGCATGCCGTTCGAAGAAGGAACATCCACATGCCTATTACCTTGTGGTTTTTGTCCCTTGGCATGTGGAAAATGTGTTGGAACTGCGGATGTTCCTGAAACCATTTTTTCTCAACCGTCGTGAGCTGATTATTTAATCCATCAAGTGTCTTTAACAACCAAACAGATTGATGACTCTCCCGATTCGAATCACCATACAAACTGTTCTTCAACGATTCTTCAATTCCATGTCCATAGATTGTGATTAAAACATTAGAAGACCTATACGAAGCTTTCGGACCACTTAGAAGCAACGAAGGATTTCGAAAATCCAAAGTGAAACTACCCAGAGGACCAAACATCCATGGGCATAGAGTGAGTGGAGCATATGATAAACCAAACATCCATGGGCAGAGGACCTGTATTAGGCCTCCTCCGGTTGGAAACAACAACTTTGATATCAAAGCTAGCCTAATCAACATGGTCCAAGGTTCCAAGTTTCATGGTCTACCAATGGAGGATCCATTGTATCATCTAGATCAAGTCGATATGTTATGTGGGTCGGTTAAGATCAATGTAGTATCCAAAGACTCTTTCAAGCTTAGGCTCTTCCCATTCTCACTATGAGACAAGGCACACCAATGGGAAAAGAATCTTCTTCATGACTTTATAAACTTTTGGGATCAATGCAAAAGAGTGTTTCTTGCCAAGTTCTTCTCTACATCAAGGACGGCAAAGCTAAGGAATGCGATCTCAAGTTTTTCTCAAAAGAGAAATGACAGTCTTTGTGAAGCTTGGGAGAGGTTTAAAGGTTATGCATCACAATTTCCACACCATGGTTTCTCGAAAGAATGTCTATTGAGCACACTTTACCGCGGAGTCTTGCTTAAGTACTAGATGTTATTGGATACCGCTAGCAACGAAAACTTCTTGGGACAAGGCGCAGATGATGGAATGTTGTTGAAAGTGATGGTAACTACGGTGATGATTACAATCGTACGTCAAGAGATGGTGTAGATGTGAATGATCTAAACTTAACGGAGCTTAAAACATTGAATGAGAAGATTGATAAGTTCATCCAAACTAATCAAAAAGCAATCAACTATGTGGGTGAAAGTGGTGGCTTTCAAGGTTATCAAGATGTTGGGATTAAAGGGTGTGTTGTACGACAAAAAGAGATAAATTATATAGACAATCAAAGCCAAGGTTACAATAAGGGATTCAACCCGAACTATAGGAGTCATCCCAATTTCTCTTATAGAAACCCCAATGTTAAGAATCCCCAAGATCTAACCTACCCACCCATCAACCAACAAGGGTTTCAACCAAGGCCTCAATTCTCCAACCAAAGAAACTCATCTAATCAACTTCCTCCTCAAGACAATGAGATGAATGCAACATTGAAGCGAATCTTGGAGGAGAAAACTAAGGGTTATGAGGATTTAGGTAAGAGGTTTGTTGAGATACACAACAAGATGGATGGTATTTGATAGAATATGCTAATATTCTGTTACATACTCTTGTAGATATTCCCTTTAATATCTGATTTGTAATCACTGATTTTATGTAACAACTTAAGCTATTTATAGCTATGTTAAAAGATTGATCGCATCAAGGGAATTCATCAATTTACATGGAATCAGAGCTTCAGAAGCTCCTGAACCTTTTATTTTAATTTTTTTTCTCTCGTCTTCTTCTCTTTTCTCTACTTCATTTTTTATGGCTGCTCAACCACCTCCCGCTGTTGAGAGAGCTTTTGGTGTCACGAACATCAAATGTCACATTCCTATCATCCTTGATCTCAATGATCATAACTATGATGCTTGGAGAGAATTATTTCTTACTCATTGTTTGACTTTTGATGTCCTTGGTCATGTAGATGGAACTCTTCTTCCAGCCGGTGATAACGATGCAGCGTGAAAGAAAATAGATGGCTTAGTCAAACTCTGCTTATACGGCATTCTAGCTCCTCCCTTGTTTTGCAGTTGCTTCAAAACAGGGGGTTTTGCTCGCGACATTTGGATTCGAATTGAGAACCAGTTCCGCAACAATAAAGAGGTTCATGTAATTCAGCTTGACAATGAGCTAAGGACCGCAGAAATTGGTGATCAAACAATTCAAGATTCTTGTCAGAAACTCAAGACATATGCTGATCTAATTTCAAATGTTGATGCTCTTGTATTAGAGAGAACATTGGTGATGTATCTCTTAAATGGCCTGAACGAAAAATACGATAACATTATTAATGTTATCAAGCACAAGGAACCATTCCCGACTTTTGACAGTGCCAAATCGATGCTAGAAATGGAAGAGTCACGCCTGAAGAGATCTCACAAGCTGCTTGTCGCTACTCACAATGATCAATCATCAACCACTACTGCTCTTGTTGTCAATGAACAGAAACCGGCGGTGAAATCCAACAATTACCGAGGAAACAAGAAGAACAACAATCGCTATCGGGGCAGAAACAACAATCACTTCCATGGCGGCCAAGCCTACAACAATGGAGGAACCACCGGTTACCACAGCAGCCCTAACTTTCCTTATTGGGCCTCACCTAATTGTTTTGTCAGGCGCACCCCCACCATGGCCCAATCAATTTTCAAGCTGGTCTCCACAAACTCAGCAGCCCACAGCCTTCACTCAGGCGTACTCATCGGAGACTCTTCTAGACCCATCTTCAGCGGACTGGTATATGGATTCTGGTGCTACAGCACACCTCTCTGCAACCTCAGGTAATCTCAATTTCTCTCTCAAAAATAACATCGAGCACTCAGTCATAGTTGGTAATGGGTCTAGGCTTCCTGTTTCATCGATTGGTTCATCTCTTATTCGAACCAACTCATGACCTCTCGCTCTTAACAATTTCCTAGTTACACCTCAAATTGTCCAAAACTTAATTTCAGTTTGAAAGTTTACCAAAGACAATTGGTGTAGTGTGGAATTTGATACTCTTGGATTTTCTATGAAGCACCTTCAAACTCAGAGCATTCTACTCCGATGTGAGAGTTCCGGAGAACTTTATTCTCTTCCTGCTTACTTCAATAAGCCACAATCGGCATCCTCGACAGCACTGTTGGCCTCCTCTCCAATGCTTTTGCACAAAAGATTGGGACACACCAACGAAGCTGTTATTCGTTTTTTATCCTTTTTAAATTCCATTACTTGTAATAAGGACAAATTTCAGAATTCTTGTCCACCATGTTTTTTAGGCAAGCAAATAAAACACCCATTTTACTCCTCACAAACAGCCATTACACAACCGTTTGAAATTTTTCACTCTGATCTATGGACTTCACCAGTCCTAGCATGAGCGGAATTCGATATTCTGTGCTATTCTTGGATCAGTTCACTCAGTTTTTATGGGTTTATCCCCTGCGCAAGAAGAGTGAAGTCTTTTCTAAATTCCTCCATTTCAGTTCTTACATTAAAACTCAATTCAACGCACAAATTAAATCACTCCAGTGCGACAATGGAGCTGAATTTAACAATGAACAATTTCACAAATTCTTTGATCAAAATGGTATTGTTTTTCGGTTCTCTTGCCCTCACACTTCTCAACAAAACGGAAAATCTGAGCGCATGATTCAAACCATCAACAATGCTATTCGATCTCTTTTATTCCAAGCTCAGCTCTCTCCATCTTATTGGGTTGAAGCTCTTCATGTTGCTGTCCACTCCTTGTTTATTCCTTGGTTATCCTTCTCAACATCGCGGGTATAGGTGTCTTGATTTAAAGACCAACCGAATAATTATTTCAAGACATGCATACTTTGATAAAGAGAAATTCCCAGCTGCTGAAAAACAGAAAACTCAAAACTCAACCCACATCTTATAATTTTCTCGAACAAATTGATCCACCATCACCTCTGTTTCAAACAATTCTCCAAACACCACTTCTATACACTCCAGCAGACTTGCCGTCTCTACCACCACCACCACCACCACTTCCAGTTCCTATTCCGCAACCACTTCCTCAGCCTCCAGCCCCGATACGTCACTCAATGGCTACTCGGTCTCGCGCTGGAATTCGAAAACCAAAGCCAGTCATGTCCCTTCACTAAAACAATAAAAAAATCTCCACTCCCTAAAAGTCACAAACACGCTCTTACGGATCCTAACTGGACACCGGCTATGACTGATGAGTTTGATGCTATGATTGAGACTAAGACTTGGGATTTAGTACCGCGACCTCCTAAGGTCAATATTGCGAGATCCATGTGGCTTTTTAAAAATAAACATGATGCAGATTGTGCTTTGAATAGACATAAAGCTCGGTTGGGTGCCAATGAAAAATCACAAAAAGAAGGTGTGGACTTTATGGAGACTTTCAGCCCGGTTGTAAAACCGGCAACTATTCGAACTGTGCTTAATATTGGAGTGGCATGTGAGTGGCCCATACATCAACTTGATGTTAAGAATGCCTTCTTGCATGGAGAACTAGATGAGACAGTTTACATGCACCAGCCCCCCGACTTTATCAATCCCACCTATCCGAATCATGTGTGCAAACTTCGGTTTTGTCACAAGCAAAGCGGATGTCTCTCTTTTTGTTTTCTAGAAAGGCACAGAACTCACCTACATTTTACTCTACGTGGATGACATTATCCTAACCGCCTCTTCACATACTCTTCTCCATCACATTATTGATGCACTAAAGTCTGAATTTCCAATGACAGATATGGGAAAGGTTCACCACTTTCTGGGTATAAAAGCAGATTACAATGATAAATGTATGTTCCTTAGCCAATCCACATATGCCAAAGAGATTATAGACAGAGCACACATGACTGAATGTAAACTGATAGCAACGCCGGTGGATGTGAAATCCAAACTTTCAGCCGATGTTGGAGAAAAAGTCAAAAACTCTACTGGGTATCGAAGCCTTGTAGGAGCTCTTCAATATCTCACATTCACTAGACCGGACATCTCATATGTTGTTCATCAAGTATGCTTGTACATGCATGATCCAAGACTGCCACATCTACATGCTCGATCTCAAGCGTATTATTCGGTATATTCAGGGCACAATTACACATGCGCTTCAACTATACAAGGGCTCCTTTGATTCTCTTACAACATATACAGACGCAGACTGGGCTGGATGTCCGGATACACGTCGCTCGACATCAGGTTTCTGCGTTTATCTTGGTCCAAATTTGATCTCCTGGTCGGTAAAATGTCAACCAACGGTCTCACGGTCAAGCTCCGAAGCTGAATACAAGGGCGTGGCAAATACAGTAGCTGAACTCTGCTGGCTACGTAATCTGCTAATTGAGCTTCACCATTAAATCATCAAGACCTCTATTGTGTATTGTGACAACATAAGCTCGGTTTATCTAGCAACAAATCCAGTCAAACATCAAAGGACTAAACATGTTGAACTTGACATTCACTTTGTGCGTGAGAAGGTTGCTATTGGCGAGGTTAAAGTACTCCATGTTCCCTCCTCTCTTTAGTTTGCAGATATTTTCACAAAGGGCCTGCCAACAACTCTCTTCAATGAATTCCGGTCCAGTTTAAACGTCAATCCAAGAGATGCTTCAACTGAGGGAGGGTGATAGAATATGCTAATATTCTGTTACATACTCTTGTAGATATTTTCGTTAATATCTGATTTGTAATCAATGATTTTATGTAACAACTTAAGCTATTTATAGCTATGTTAATAGATTGATCTCATCAAGGGAATTCATCAATTTACAGTATTTATAATGATCTTGATGGTAAGATTAATAGTTTGGCTTCTCATATGAAGACCATTGATCTTAAAGTCGCTTAAGTCAGTTCCACAAACCCTAGTTGAGTATTACCAAGTAAACTTCAACCTAATCCCAAAGGCTTTTGCAACGCTATTCTTACAAGTAATTAATGAGAATGACCACCGGTTTTAAGACAGTTTCTTGCATCTAAAGTCTGATTAAAGCTTTTTTTTTTCATGTGAAAATTTTGATTGCCTTTTGCTGTTTTGCAAAATTCAGATTTTCATTTGAATAAGTATGGGTAGACTACCCGATTTTGCTAAATCCCTTATGTATTTAGGAATTGGATGAAATTAGTAGATTGAGTTATGTCATGTAACTCGTTTGTTGCCAAAGAAAAAAAAAATGATTCGTTGTTTGGTTCTTACTCCAGCGACGTGATTTACCGAGTCTGGAATCTCTTGTGGGTTGTGGCGAAAGTTGAGGAAGCAACACATATCCTCTGCTCATCATATGTTCTGATGCGGCATTGAGCTGTTTTTTTTTCTTTGGACGTTATCGTTTGGGCTTCGTTGTAAATCATGTATCTGGGGCTTTCTGTGATGTATTTTTATATCAATAAAACTTAAAGGTTAAAAAATAAATAAATCTAAATTGGGTATTTTATCCCTAAAATAAAAAAAAGAACGAAAACCTAAAGTCAGAATAAGCAAAGACTCTGATTTCCGATTCCTTTCCCTGCATCTCTTCTCTTCTCCCTCGATCGGCTCCTTTCAGGTTCGTTTCTCTCATTTTTGATTTCTGGGTTTGATTTCATGTTTTTTGATTACTGATAATTGTAGGTTGAATATGGTCTTAGAGATTTTGATTACTGCTGCTTCAGTCACATCCTAGGAAGATTTTGAAGCTGTTAAGGTCGCTATGACAAATCCGGAAATTCCAATCGATCTCGTTATGAATATCTTTTCGAGAGTTCCTGCAAAGTCTATAGCTAGGTTTCGTTGTCTATCGAAATTTTGGGAATCCATACTTTGCCATCCTGATTTCACGGAGTTGTTCTTGACTATGTCTCCCACTCGTCCACCTCTGCTCATTTTCACTTTCGAAAATGATGGCAAGTTATTCTTTTTCTCTTCACCTTACCCTCAGAATCCAGATGAGAACACGTCACTTGTACCCACCCGTTATCATGTTCACCATTACGATTCGCCCACAAATTTTTCATCTCAAGTTAGTTCTCCTCTTCGGGGATTCATCTGTTATCGAGATAAGGGAAGCCTAGATACTATGGTTATTTGCAACCCAGTCACCGGAGAGTCTGTATCCTTACCCAAAGTGGAATTGAAGAGTATTAATACTGAGACAAAACCTTATTTAGGGTATGATCCGATCGACAAACAGTTCAAAGTATTGTGCATCAAGTTCGATGATATCCCAAATACGTGTGATGAGCATCAAGTTTGGACATTGGAGAATGGAAAACATTTATGGAGAACAATCCAAAGCAAACCCCATTATCCTAAATCTGATGGAATATGCATAGATGGTACTTTGTATTACACAGCTAGGTTTGATAGGCGGATAAGTGTTTCCATGATAGTGTGCTTTGATGTTAGGTCTGAGAAGTTTAGCTTTATCAACATTGATGATTGCATGTTGATGACTGCTTCTTGTACTTTGATCAACTACAAGGGTAAATTAGGTGCACTTCAGTTTTCATTTTTGTCTCCAAAACTTCTTGAGTTCTGGGTTCTACAAGATGCTGAAAAATATATATGGTCCAAAGATATCTACACATTGCGTCCTTTTTGGAACAAAATAGTTAAGCGTACCGAGTTAGTCATTGTTGGAATGACTGGTGGAGGTGAGGTTGTGTTGACACCGTACTGTCTGGTGGACACATTTTGCATTTATTACTTCAACCTTGAGTGCAAGAGTCTCACAAGAGTTCAAATACAAGGTCTTGAAATGTTTAAGTGTACGAGAGTTTACACCTCTCTAGACTATGCTGAGAATTTGAAACTTATATAAGTGCTCAACTCTTGTTGTAAACAAATATTTTTAATTTATGATAATAAGTAGGAGAACATTATTTTTAAGAATTGTTTTTGATGAAGGTAACAAAGTATATGATTCAAGAGTTGTTCGAAATTATTATCGGGTATGTTTGAGTTATCGCTGATTTATTAGAAGATATGATGTAGTGTATAACCAAATGTTGTTTCCATTTTTGTCTTAGAAATTACTTTGACATCGATTTAACAATTTTTTTTCTAAACAAATATCTTTTTGCTATGACTTATGAATCTAAACAAATATTTTTAATTTATGATAATAACTAGGAGAAAATTCTTCTAACAAATTGTTTTTGATGATGGTAGCAAAATATATGATCCAAGAGTTTTTCGAAATCTTCATCGGGTATGTTTGAGTTATCGCTGATTTATTAGAAGATATGGTGGAGTGTGTAACTAAATATTGTTTCCATTTTTATTTGAGACGTTTCTTTGACATCGATTTACTAATATTTTTTCCAAGAAAATATTTTTTCGCTATGACTTATTAATCTAAACAAATATTTTTTGTTTATGATAATAACTAGGAGACTATTATTTCTAAGAATTTTTTTTGATGAAGCTAGCAAAATATATAATCCAAGAGTTCTTCGAAATCTTCATCGGTTATGTTTGAGTTATTGCCGGTTTATTAAAAGATATGGTGTAATGTATAGTCAAATATTGTATCCATTTTTATCTTAGAAATTACTGTGACATCGATTTAACAATTGTTTTCCTAAACAAATATATTTTCATTATGGCTTATGAATCTAAATAAATATTTTTAGTTTATGTTAATAACTAGGAGAAAATTATTTTTAAGAATTATTTTTGATGATGGTAGCAAATATATGATCCAAAAGTTCTTCGAAATCTTCATTGGGTATGTTTGAGTTATCGCTGATTTATTAGAAGATTTGGTGTAGTGTATAACCAAATGTTGTTTCCATTTTTATCTTAGATATTTCTTTGACATCGATTTAACAAAGTTTTTCCGAAACAAATATCTTTTTGCTATGGCTTATGAATCTAAACAAATATTTTTAGTTTATGATAATAACTAGGAGAATTTTATTTTTAAGAATTGTTTTTGATGAATATAGCAAAATATATGATCCAAAAATTCTTTGAAATCTTCATCGAGTATGTTTGAGTTATCGCTGATTTATTAGAAGATTTGGTGTAGTGTATAACCAAATGTTGTTTCAATTTTTATCTTAGAAATTATTTTGACATTGATATTTTTTTTGTGTGCTAATATACTAGAATGATACTAATTTTTAAGTTAATTGCTAGTATAACACCTTCAAAATTAACTTACTGGAATAATACTAATTTTTTGTAAAAAATCTAAAAAACCAAACTGAAATTCATATTAACAGAAATGCCATTTAGAATTAATATGTATAATATATTTTTGAAATTTGAAAAAAAAAAACTGAAACAAAAATAAGAATTAACTTTTTTGCAAAATCGTGAAAACAAAAACCCTTACCTTTCTTTCTTTTCTTCTTCTTCCATTCACAATAGTAAAAAAAAAAAACCCTAAGATAACACAACCACCGCCATCGTGTCTCTCATACCTGTCACCGGCGGCGCTATTCAAGTCTCCGTCATCGCTGGCGTTTACACTCACGAGCCACAGTTGTTTACACCCACCGCCGAAATTGCAAATTTGGAAACCTTGAAATAAAAATTTCAACCCTAGAAAAATCCGAAACCCAGATCTTCCAACTCGCCGGAACTCCTCGCCGTGAAATCAGCAGCCTTGTCGTCACCAGCCACGCCGTCAGCATTCGCCTACTTCGGTGTTCGCCGAAAAGTTACTCCACCGGTGGTTTAATTTTGATAACTTTTGATTTTTGGTTTCTAATGAAATTTTTTGTTTCAGATCTAGATATCTAACACTCTAAAGTGGATTTACTTGCTAGAAGATGGACAATTCTTGCAAGTGTCAATCACAGCCACCGTAGCCTCCTTCTGATTCCGGTAAGAATTTGCTCAATTGTAAAAATTCCCGCCTATATGTTTGTTTTGACTGCAGTTTTTCATAGAATTAGTGTTATTGCAGATTTGTATGTGTGGTTGTTACGTTTCCTTGGTGTGTGTTAACAATTTCATTCTCATAATCGCAGATTTTTTTGTTAAGCTACTTATTCAATTGCAGATTTTTGTTATTGTTATCTCAGATTTTTTGGCTATTGATTTCCTTTGTTATTGCAGATTTTTGATTTTTTTATTTATTTCATATGCGATGAATGTTGTTCTATTGTTATGGAAGAGTTTTTTTAGAATGGATTTCTTTGTCATTGCAGATTTTTGGTTATTGAATTTCTGTGTTATCGCAGATTTCTCCTATATAGATTGTATGTGTCATTGCAGATTTTTGGTTATCGAAGTTTTGTGTTATCGCAGATTATTGTTATATTTTGTATGTGTCATTGCAGATTTTGGTTGTCGATTTTTTTGTAGTTATCGGAGATTTGTATTATACATTTTAGGTGTTATTGAAGATTTTTATTATTCATGATTTGTGGTAAAGACGATTTTTTGTTTGTGGCTAACTATAACTTTCACTTCATTTGTTAGGATTGGCTTCTTCGGGTGTTGTCCGTGAGTATCCTCCTCGATTGCATACAAAAGGAAAAGCTCCATTACTAAATCATAGCATAAATCACTATTCATCAATGGCTAACTTGATTATAGTGAAAGAAGAATTAGGAGACGATCTGTCGTCTCATTTGAAGAACTCTTCCATTGGCGGATTTGCCAAGTTTGCTGATTTGAACTACACTTTTGCTTCTAAGAGAGTTGAGTACTTCTTGGCTAACCAGTTGTTGGTGGATGATGCGCATGAGATGTGGTTACTGATTGATGATCAACCTCTGCAATTCTCTCTCAATGAGTTTGCAGCTATCACCAGTCTTAACTGCACTCCAATTCAACTATCTGGGGTATGTGCTATTAGTCACGAAGAGTTATGGAGAGAGATGGAAATATCTACAGTAACATGACCGACGTATGACGAGTTGTTGACTGTAATGGCTAAAAGCCATCTTTGGCATTTTGATAAGAGTCTTATGGTGGCACAGTTATGTTTCCTGTCAGTTGCAGTACTTGGCATTCGTAAGGGATCTAGGATACCACTGAAAACTGCTAAAAGAGTTCTTGACAAAGAGGTTTTTGAGAAGTATATGTGGGGTCGAGTAGCTTTTGAGAGGTTGATTGATTCGATCAAGATTATTCAGTGTAAAAAAAAATATTATACGCTCCAAGGACCAATTTAAGTTTTTTTGACTTGGGTGTATGAGCACATCGTTGGTTTAGGAGAAACTTATGGGAATAGAAGGCTGAAGAAAAATGAAGAAGATCCTGACGAGGTTCCACATCTAAATTGATTTTCTGGTTAGAAAATGATTAAATTCGATGAATTCATAAGCAAGGAGAAGACTGATCATGGAAAAGTAAGTATATGTCACTTGTTCCTAAATAATTATTTTTACAGTAATATGTTTGCTAATTCTTTAATTATTTAATGTAGGTGTGGGTGAATCATATGGTAGAAGTACCAATTTGGGATATGTTCCCAATGTCGAGTCAAGGGGGCAAGATAGATCCATTAGTGAGAAATTTGGTTGAAGATATCATCAGTGGTAAATTGCGTGCCAACGCTTGGTCTGAAGATGCGAACAAAAAACCGGAAAGTTGTTGTTGGAAACAAAAAAATGATGAAGTTGATGATGTTGAAACATCTAACAAGAAGAAGAAGATGAAAGGGAAGGAGCATGTAGAGGTATGGTGACCCGTTTCCATTCTTCAATCTAATTGTTAAATGTTTTATAGCTGGAACATAATGGTGATTAGATGATTGCAGCCTCTTTAAAATTTCTGGATTGATGATTGTATTACTGCTTTGATCTCTCTGAATCTCTGCACTTAATTTTATAGGATGCTCAAGACAATCTTGTGGACATGGTGGGGATGTTTAAGATGGCGGAGAGGGTGAGTAGCACTGTTGAGGACATGAAGTATTTGATGAGTGATTTGGCGAAGAGAGTGGAAGCAAATGAGAGAAATAGGGATGAAGAAAAGAAGTTCGTACCATGTTATCAATGATGAACAAATATTTGGACGATGTCGAAAAAGCTCAAGCAAAAGAGGCCATGGAGTCAACCAAAAAATCAGTTGATGAAGTGACAAGTGCAGCACCTGTAAGTTAGATATCATGTATTGAAAAAAATCTCATGTCACTTAGAAATTTCGTGTTTGTATTGTGTTCATCATGTGTTGCTAAGCGTGTTTGTAGTGGATATGCGTATGATGTTGTATCAAAAATGATGACTAATTGCTTAATTAGATTACACTCTTATATCTATATTTTCTTTTTAATAGTTTTGTTTGATATGATAATTGTTTACAAATTCTATGTTTATCTACAGTCATAGATGGTAGAAGTGAATCAAACATCCAACAATGAGTGTTCCCAAGTACAAGAGTGGTGAAGAAAGGGAAAGAAAATAAAGCAGAGAAGAAAGAAAATAGAGTTGAAAAGCCACAAAAAAGGAGAAAAAGTGAAACATCAGGCTTTAGTGAGTAAAAAAGATGTCACTAAAAATTCTTGTATAATAAACATCATTCCCTTGGGAAGATGGCATTTGCATAAGAGTGTATAAGAAATTCTTGTGATAATAAAGATGACACATTAATTTTTTTGAGATTTTCCTCATATTACACGGTGCAATTGCGTGCGCACACGAGATTTTTTCCAAGTTTAACCGACGACATGAACACTTTTTCTCCCTCAAATTAACCACATGTACAGCTAATCCACTTGTCACTTGCACCTGATGTGCATCTATATCTTGTACAGTAACAAGTTTAGAATACTCTACTCGGCTCTGCATAACAATAATATGGTTACAATTGCATAAACGTAGTGAGTGAAATAATATTACAATATAAGTGCTTGGTTACCTCTAGCATTTTCTTCACTCCACGTGTAAGAGTTGTTTGCATTTTTAATGTGTCATTCCTTCGCTCTGAAAACCATCTTGTTATCATGGACCTAACTGCTTCTAAGAGTTGTATAATAGACAAACTCTTAGAATGTGATAGAACAATATTTGTCGACTCAGCAATGTTGTTAGTAAGAATGTTGTACCTATCACCAAGGAAATGCACACGTGTCCACAATCTTATATCAACTCTTTGTAGATAGTTATGAAGTGCTGGATGCAACACTTGAATCTGATCAAATGTTGTTTGAAAATCACCAAATGTAAACGCATTGGCAGCCTTCTTCACCAACACAAACGCTTCTTGACCATTAAATCAAAGCAGAATATTTTTGTAAAGATAGTACGTGCATATCCCCTACTAGACTTTGGATAGACGGTCCAAATTACTTTACCAATTGATTTGTGTCTATCAGAGATAATCGCAAGCTTTTTATCATCTGGGATCACATAGCTTAGTTGCTTGAAAAATGGTTTTCTGCTAAAAAACCATCGAGCTTTTTTTTTTTGCAAGATCAACCCTCAACCGAAAGTTGTGCAAGTCAATCCTATGAAGTCGAAATGAAGTCGAAAGTCATCCGCTATATATCCCCTCCACATATCGTCGATGTGGCTCCGTTTGTCTCTATTAAAAAACTAACAGAACCCAAAATGTCGTCGTTTTGAAACTTAAAGATTATATGTTAATTGGTTGGAGAACTTGCTGTTTTTTAGTGGGCAAAAAACAACATGACTTTCAAAGCATACTGAAATGGGTTTAGAATCTGAGAAAATTGATTGGGAAGACAATTAAAATTAGGATTCATCTCTCATTTCTCAATTCCATTTAAATCTGAAATTACCCAATAAACTTAGGTTTTCGGAAATCTACTTCGTAATTGCAATTATCAATCAAAATTCGTGAAATTCTCTAAAGCATCTGTCTTGAATAAGCGAAATCAGGAACTGAAATCAAATCGCGTTTTCTGGACAAAAATAAAACTGATCAACACAAATATGAGATTTCTGGAAATGAACAAGACAAGTATGAACACGAACTCATGCAACCTTCCACTTGTTCCTCAGATCTTCCATTGCTAGGCTTTCTATAACCTTCTTCTTGTTCCTCAAACATTCCATAGCTAGATTTACGTTCATACTCACTCTACTCTCCTTCACCGAAGCTTGATTTCTTTTCATAACCGATCTCATTTTCCGGTCTCCCACCATAACCGGTCTCAGTCCCCGATTCAGGTCCGACCATAGTCAACATCAGTTCTTCCACTAGATCCATACTCCAATTCAGTCTCCGTCCTACCACCATAGCCAGATCCATAACTCTGTTCAGTTCTCCTACTGTACTGGGTGTTAAGAGCTTCATCACCATAAGCTGAAGGCTCATCTACTGTACTTAGTCCCAAATTAACACATCGATCAACACAAATCTGAGATTTTGCCGATGATGATTTCATCTCTTATGTTGTTTCTAATCATTGTTGGATTTAATTTCTAATTCCAAATCTGATATTGGATTTAATTTTTGATTTAATTTCTGATTTCAGATGACAATTAAAAATTATGTTATTTTATCTAATGGAAAGAAACATGTAGTTTTTGATTAAAAATAAAAAAATGTGTAGTTTTTTTTTCTCTTAAAACGATGTCGTTTTGGTGATTCTGTTAGTTTTTTAACTGAGAAAAACGGAGCCACGTCGACGATATGTGTAGGGGCTATATAGCGGGTGACTTTCAACTTCTTAGGATTGACTTGCACAACTTTTGGTTGAGGGTTGATCTTGCAAAAAAAATAAAGCTCAATGATTTTTCAGCAGAAACCCCTTGAAAAACGATTCCTATGATTCATCATTTTCAGTATCTACCACGGCAAAAGCTTTAGGAAATATCTGAAAATTACCATCTTGAGTCATTGCAATAAGAAGTGTACCTTTGTCTTTTGCTTGTAAGAAAGTACCATCAACGACCATGACTTTCCTCATGAATGGAAATCCAGTAATACTTACACTAAATGCCAAAAATAAATACTTGAACCGTTGGTTCTCATCAACTTCAAGTCGCATAAGTGTCCCATGATTTGCTTTGCTTATCATGTATAAGAAAGCAGGCAGCTGGTCATACCCACTCTCTAGAGAACCTCTAACAAGTTCTCTGGCATGTCGTAGTGTTCGGTAACCCTTCCAATAATCCATATAAAAATTAAATGCGAAACTGTGGATTTAGATGTCATTTCCAAGATGCAACCAAAACTAAATAGGAGGCGTAGTCGATACCTTGATATGAAATCGTTTAGTAAGTGCCTCAGCAACATGCATTGGCCTAACAGTTGGTCCAATTTCACCGACGTAATCCTTGTATAATTGTAAGTATCTCATGATTTGCTTGTCGTGAAGATCCAGACTGATTAGTAACTGAACATATATGTTCAGCAACATACACACGAACATGAAATTTTATATCATCTCCTTTTGGTGCTGCTCGTAGCCTCCAAATACACCCTTTCACCTAACACTTGACAATCAATATTGATGGTGTTGAATAACTTATGCGAAAATCAAAACTCAGAAATACTGTTAAGATCTTCAACCATGTCTCCATATGTTCTTTCATTGCATAACATTGTCCAACAACTACATTAATGGAAGACATCTCTAAATTAACGAAATCAGGTAAATCATTAGGTTGATGTAAGAATGTCATTGGCTCCTTTTTTTCTTCATAGGTATATTGACTTTATCTTCTGGTGGCATCCCTTATTTGCTAAAGTTCTCATCATCTGAATCAGTTCCAACCGAATCTTCACAATAATCAAATCTGCTTTCATCATCGTCGTCTTCATTCTCAGAATTGTCGCCAACCTTGTTGTTATTATCATCGTCGTTGTCTTCAGGCCTTGGGCATTTTTCGTTCTGTATTATAAGCCACAAATTCATATTCATCGAATTCTTTAGATTTTCCCAAATTTGTCTTCTTAACTTCTACACAAAGCCTAACCGTTTCCAACTTTTATTGACCCAAAAAAGCTTGAAATTATCTACAGTTACCAATAATAATTGGAGGTGTATTCGCTAGTAATTTTTGAAGGAGTTTCTTCAGGAACATGTAACTCAACTTAACATTGCTTAATATCTTATCTAACCCGTAATCCTCATACACCATTCTGAGGAAATCATCAAAAGTAGTTTTTGTATTTGCTTGTAGAATTCGACAACCACTTTTGCTATCAACAACAAACAACCATCTATTATTTGAGAATATCTATTGTCCAGAAACAAGGATGGCCTGCTTCATAACAAGCAGATAGAGATAGGAGTAAATGAAAAATCATAAAAGAGATTAGGTTAGGGTTGAAGGTAAAACTGAATGAATGATTATGAAAGAAGATGGTGGAGCCTGAGAAAAACTCTAATAAAAATTGTGATGTACATAAGAATTTTTTGAATAATTTCCATAAAATTCGTCATTAATTAGAGAAAATATCAAAATATTTGCGATATCTTTTCAACAAATATGCGATACAAAATCTGCGGTAACTTAGGGGCAATAAATCTGTCGTAA
This sequence comes from Cardamine occulta, assembly GCA_028015245.1. Classification (NCBI taxonomy): domain Eukaryota; kingdom Viridiplantae; phylum Streptophyta; class Magnoliopsida; order Brassicales; family Brassicaceae; genus Cardamine; species Cardamine occulta. The sequence continues at coordinate 8,395,833 of CM051384.1, forward strand.
AAAGTCTACGGACACTAAAAAAATTATTCTAGTAAGAACTTTATCTGCCGTAAAGCTATTTATAAAGTCTCTGGTAAGGTTTGTTTTTTTGAAAACCATAAATCTTCTATAACGTGAATAAAATATGTGGTAACTACGATGTTAATCTAGCAATTGATTTTTGGTAATCAAATCTACAGCCACTTCTGAAAAAGTCTGCGGAAGTTTAAAAACTCTACGGTGAGTTAAATAGTCTGCCACAACTAAGTCATGTAAATCTGCGCTAAAAATTAAATCTACAGACGAAATCTGTGGCAGAATTTAAAATCTGCCACTCAAACAAATCTACCATAACATAGAGTCATAGATTTGTTTGGCAGATTTTCCCTCAGCGGTGGCAAACTCATAAATAATTGAGGTTTTAAAAAAAAAAATCCGAAATTAATCTGATGTGGCATTAATTCGTAATGGCATTCTTGTAATTAGGTTTTTCTTAACAAATGATTTTAAGAGTCTTCTACACTTTCATTTAGCTTGACGCCTTTTCGAGTCTTCTACACTTTCATTTTAAATATACTCAAGCACACTCACTATAGAAGAAAATAACTCAACTAAACGTAAAAGAGTTTTATAATGAACCAAAAAGTATTCTTGGTCTTTGATTAGAAAAATCTTGATTTAACCCTGTTCCAGTAATGATTTAACCATCATTAATTCTTTTCTCGATCGTTTTTCTATAACCCTCCAGAATCATATCTTTTCTTTTGCATGAACTTTCCACCACATTCAACAACAGGGAAACCATATCAAAAAAATCTCCAACATCAAAATGTTTTTTTTCAACAGCTACAATAACAAGTTGAAGTTGATGAGCAAAGCAGTGGACATAATAAGCTGATGTACTTTCCTTTGAAATCAATGACCGTAGTCCATTGAATTCACCCTTCATATTTTTTGCTCTTTTATAACCTTGTCCTCTCAGCTTTTTAATGCTTAGTCCATACTTAGCAAACAAAGAATCAATAGCAGATTCCAAAGATGCCGAAGATGTCTCATTCACATGAGTAATACTCATGAATCTCTCTTTCACTACAAGAAAACAGCCGATTAGCCTCGAAATTTTATGTCAGAAAACTGGTCGTCGTAAATTAGAAACGGATTTATGACAATTTACCGAAGAAATGATATGTTATCGTAAATCCATCATAAAACTGTGTCAAAACTTAACGTCGTTAAAACGACGTAAACTACCATGATATTTGCGTCGAGTTTACGATGAAATAAACATTCGTGGTAAAATTAACTACGGATTTACGACGAATTATATTTACCACGAACTTACAACAAAATCTAATTAGGTAGGAGAACACATGTATTTAATGTGTACCATAATCTTTATGACATCTTCTTTCGACGTAAATTCGTCGTTTAATAGATGTTAATCCGTTGCAAACTCTATCCGTTGTAAAACCGCTGTTTTGTTTATACCTACCACCCACGATAATTTTCTATAAATAACACACTTTCACAATCACAACATCACACAAAAACCACTTAGAAAACCGATTGGTATTACAAACACCCAAAAAATGTTTTTCGGAGATGGGGATATATAGAAGCAATGAAGATGGATGTATATGCATAAAGATTCTGAGGGAAACGTCACACAAGAGTTTATGAACGGACTGGAGATATTCATGTACCGAGCAGGTCTGACACCACTCACTATGGAAACAGGTAAAATGTTCTGTCCTTGTCGGAAATGTAAAAATACAAGATTTGCTCTTAATGATACTGTGTGGAAGCATTTATTGAATAGAGGAATTACGCCCTAATATTATATTTGGTTTCAACATGGAGAGGGTCATAGTCTAAATGAAGCAAGTAGTAGTAATACTAATTTTGAAACTATTGGTAGAGATCAACCTAGTAATTTGCATAACCATGATCATTATCATGTAGATCATGGAGATCTAGAACATGATAGGGTTCATCACATGGTTACAAATGCATTTAATCAAACCACTGCATCAGTTGCTGATAATACAATTGAGGAACCTAACTTAGATGCAAAATGGTTATATGAAATGTTAGATGCTGCAGATAAACAAATCTACGATGGATGTAAAAAAGGTTTGTCAAAATTTTCATTGGCAGCTAGGATGATGAACATTAAAATAGATGATAATCTACTTGTGGTTAGTATGGATGCATTGGTAGAATTATTCAAAGAGTATTAACCAGAAGACAACTTGTCTGCTGAATCTTACTATGAGATTCAAAAACTGGTTTTTATTCTAGGGTGGCCTTCTGAAATGATAGATGTGTGTATTGACAATTGCATGATCTATTGGAAAGATGATGATCAGTTACAGGAATGTCGATTTTACAAGAAACCAAGCTATAAGCTGCAAGGTAGTGGAAGGAATAAGGTACCGTTCCAACGGATGTGGTACTTACCAATAACACAGAGGTTGAAAAGATTGTATCAGTCTGAGAGGACAGCAGCAGGAGTGAGATGACATGGAGAACATTCACAGACGGAAGGGGAGATCAGTCATCCTTTAAATGCAAAGACGTGGAAACATTTCCAAACAGTACACCCAAATTTTGCTAGCAAAGTCCGAAATGTTTACCTTGGATTATGCACCAATGGATTTAGTCCATTTGGGATGTCTGGTAGACAATATTTCTTGTGGTCAGTAATCTTGATGCCTTACAACTTGCCGTCAGGAATGTGCATGGAAAAAGAGTTTATATTCCTTAGTATACTAGTTCCTCAACCTAAACATCCAAAAACGGTCACTCGATGTATTTTTGCAACCTCTTATACATGAGTTGAAAGAGTTATGGTATATTGGGGTTCAAACATATGATTGTTCGGTAAAAAAGAAATTTTACTATGAAAGCCGTGCTTTTGTGGACAATTAGGGATTTTCCTACATACGGTATGCTATCAGGTTGGACAACACATAGTAGATTATCTTATCCTTATTGCCTTGGAAGCACAGATGCATTTCCGCAAAGTACGGAAGGAAAACAAGTTGGTTTGACGTGCATCGCCATTTCCTCCCAATGAACCATCCCTATCGAAGAAACAAGACGTTGTTTAGGAATAAAGTAAGTGTATGTGCCCTCCCACTAGTGTATTTTACTGGGGAACAACTTGAAGCACAAATTGATTACTATAGTGCTTAGGAAACTGTTAGGCGTGGGGGTAATTGGTATGTTCCACGCAATATGCCAGACGGATATGGGGAAAATCACCATTGGCACAAAAAAATCATTTTTTGGAAACTTCCAAAGTGGAAGGATCTTCTCCTCGGACACAATCTTGATGTGATGCATATCGAGAAAAACGTTTTTGATAACATAATGCATACAATATTAAACGTGGCAGGCAGAACAAAAGATAGCAAGAATTCAAGGTTGGACTTACCTGTTATTCGTTCAAGAAGAGAGTTGCACAATAGAGACAAAACAAACTAAGCAATCATTCAAAAATTGATCTCCAATCCGATTGCATCGATGTGTCTTTACGATCTTCATTACTGACAAACATCTCTCAACAATTGCAGCAGCAACATGTAGAATCAAAACCAACTTCAGAAGCCTGTAAACCAAATGATGTGATATATGCTTTCGTGTTTCCACCAACATTCTAGCAAGTTCTCCCAAATTATTCAAATAGGTAAATCTTTCATCATTTCAAACATTATCAGTGTAGATATCTAACTGCTGCTCAAGAGATATGCATTCTCCATGACTAAAATCGTATGGATAAAACTTAGATAACCTTATCAACTTTGATTGGTCAAACTGGTAGAACGAATCGATGAGAGATAAAGAAGCAGCGCAAGTAAGCAATTCAGTGTTTACCTCATTAAAACGATCAATAAAATCTTGAAGCTCCAAATCTACAACAGAATATAAGCAATTGACTTTCTAGTGGTGCATATTTGTTACTCCTGTTTTTATTCTTGGCTTCCTAGAGTCAACAAACTCCTCTTCCATGTCAAGCTTTTCAATTTCATGCTTCTAACAAAAAGGAAAAACTTAATCATCAGAGCATTCCATCCATCATCCCTAAACTGTTGCAGCTATCTTTTAGTTGATTCCACCAAAGACATAGTATTTAAAATATTTGATCTCTTCTTTGCAAAGCTACTGACAAGTTATTTGTGAGTCCTAAAAGGTGTATCATCAGTTGCAAATAAAATGCAAAATCAAAGCTTTGGAAGTAATTGAGAATACAATGAGCTTGACGCCTTTTCGAGTCTTCTACACCTTCATTCTGAATATACTCAAGCACACTCATTATAAAAGAAAATAAATCAACTAAACGTAAAAAAGTTCTATAATGAACCAATGAGTATTTCATGGTCTTTGAAGAGAAACCTCTTGATTTAACCCTGTTCCAGTAATGATTTCACCATCATTAATTCTTTTCTCGATCGTTTTTCTATAACCCTCCCGAATCATATCTTTCCTTTTGCATGAACCTCCCACCACATTCAACAACATGGAAACCATATCAAAAAAATCTCCAACATCAAAATGTTTTTTTTCAACAGCTACAACAACAAGTTGAAGTTGATGAGCAAAACAGTTGACATAATAAGCTGATGTACTTTCCTTTGAAATCAATGACCGTAGCCCATTGAATTCATCATTCATATTACTTGCTCCGTTATAACCTTATCCTCTCAGCTTTTTAATGCTTAGACCATACTTAGCAAACAAAGAATCGATAGCAGATTTCAAAGATGCCGAAGATGTCTCATTTCACATGAGTAATACTCATGAATCTCTCTTTCACTACAAGAAAACAGGCGATTAGCGACAAAATTTTACATCGGAAAACTGGTCATCGTAATTTAGAAACGGATTTACGAAATGATAAATCGTTGTAAATCCATCATAAAATTGTGTTAAAACTTAACGTCGTTAAAACGACATAAACTACCGTGATACTTATGTCGAGTTTACGAAGAAACAAACATTTGTCATAAATTCGTGGTAAAATTAACTACGAATTTACGATGAATTATATTTACGACAAACTTACAACAAAATCTAATTAGGTAGGTGAACACGTGTATTTAATGTGTACCAGAATCTTTACGACATCTTCTTTCGACGTAAATTCATCGTTAAATAGATGTTATTCCGTTGCAAACTCTATCCGTTGTAAAATCATTGTTTTGTTTCTACCTACAACCCACAATAATTTCCTATAAATAACACACTTTCACAATCACAACATCACACAAAAACCACTTAGAAAACCAATTGGTGTTACAAACACCCAAAAAATGTCTTTCGGAGATGATGATATACAGAAGCGTTTTGGTACAAACCAAAACGTTTTTCATCTTGAGCAGAAACCATAACAAACAAATTAGGTTCTGTCCTAATCAAATCAATTTCCTTACAATGCTTTCTTGGGTAGTCAAAAGGAAATGGCATAAGGGCATGTTTTGGTACAAGGCTGGTTGGCTGCTCAGATTCATTAATAAGTGGTAAACTCCTTTGCATTGTTTTTGGTGATTCTTCTTCTAAGATATGTGAAAAACAAACAATACTACTCGGATACACCGGTTCTAAACTGGTTAGTTTTTCAAGCACAGAATCAAATTGGGTAGAAGAAAGAATACACTTAGCTTCCAAAGACTTTTTGAAATAGGGAAATTGCTCCACTGTTTTGCTTTCAGTTTACTCTTTCAAGAGGGTGTTGCTGAACACGTCATGAGCTCTGAGTTTGATGGCATGTCTTTGCACATATCTATGGTTCCTGTATCTTCCTTGGCACTTAAGAATAAAATCAAGTGTATTATACTAGAAACTTCAACATTCAAAACAAGTTGCTTGAAACTACGAGTGAAGGTGGAAATATTCCAGTAATGAATAAACTCGCAATCTAAACTTACTTGAGTACCACGCAAGATGTTTGGTAACATTTCAGCTTTGCAGATGGTGATATTTGAAACATAGCGAGCTCGACAAGCTTGTGAAGTGGTTGACATCAAATGTGGATTCTTCTCCTTTGTGCTTCCTTCAGCTTTGTCATTCTCATGCTCCATAGTATGGCATTGCTTCGGTTCACATGGTTGAATCTCTATATTCTCTTTCATCTTGTTCTCAGCATTTTCTTGCAGCACAATTTCTTTTCTTTGTGATTCCTCTTGTTCTTTCCTTTGTTGATGCTTTTGACGAAGTCCTTTATAATGATCATTCAACACTTGCTCCATTTGAGTTGTAAACATTTCTATCCAGTGCTTGTTGTTGTCCTTGGTTGCTTTGCCATGTTCTGTAGTAGTGTGGCTTTTGTTCCTGCTCCTTGGTCCATACTTTTCCCATAGCAGCTCCTTTAAACTTTCCCAAGAAGTGATTGTTGAATTTTAGAAACAGAATCAGGATAAGAATTAAACTGAACAGATGATCTAAGAGTGTGGGAAGTTTGATATGGTCTGCTCCATGTTGAACTCTTTGTGTTGTCTGGTGGCTTGGGATTAAGCTCTTTTTCCTTCCTTTTTCGGTCATTGATGGATCTTTCTAGCTCAACTCTCAGCTCTGCTCTCATGGTTGCCACACTTTCGTCCATCATGGCTCTAAAGGAATCAAGGAGTTGTTTATTGGAGTTGGACGATTCTTCTTCACCATTGCTGGTTCCCACCATGGTACCTGTTCAGATTCAAACAAGTAACAAGTAAAAATACCCAAAGAAACACAACAAAGAAAAACTCAGCAAGCTTTCTAGAATCCTAAACGACTGTTTGACTTGATCGAACAGAATAAATTATCAAAACACGTATAAAACTTTTAGAAACAGTTTTCTAAAATACTAGATTCTTTTTCAAAACAGATCCAACCGATCTCACGATTTTAGCAATTAAAACGGATTTATGAAAATCAAAACACTGAAAATCCTTTTCTCGAAAACACTTGAAGATGATCGGTCAGATTAAAATATCAAATCGTGTCCAAAAATTCTGAAAGCAATTTTCGCAGAAACTAGACTCTTAATAGGTTCTTTAGAAACTGATTTTACGATTTTATCTATCACTAAACGATTATGAAAATTCTAGCAATCGACAGACAGAATCGATTCAAATGATCTGCGGAATATGAAAGGGTGTGATCGATTTGAAAAGACATAACCTGGCGTGGAGTCTGCTCTGATACCACTTGATATGATCCTTGTGAGGATCACGTCCCTGAATGCTCTCCAAGAGGTTGTGATGGTCGGAGTGAAGAGATGATGGATGCGGAAGTGATGAAATGATGTGAACGGCGAGTATGGTCTGATGAGTTTAATGGATCGATGCGAAACTTCCAAAGGTTGTGAAAGACCTTTAGACTTCAAGCTTGTCCAGGAGAGGGTAAATACCCAATACTTCGAACAAGGGGTGGAAGTGAGTGATACTTCGTAAGGGCTATGACTGATCCTTAGACTATCGGCTTGCTAGGTGTGAAGGAATGAAGACCCGACACTTTAAGCAAGAAATGATCAAACAAGTTAAAAGAGTTTTAGAATAAAAGTTTGATAATTGATAAAATGAGTTCAGATCAGAATATAAAGAGAAGGAGGCGAAGAGAAGAGGAGAAGAGACTTAAATGGTGTAGAGTTACGAGACATGCCTCGTAAACTCACACAAAAACCATGCAAAATTAAAAGAGAAAGTTTGAATTCAAACATTATTAAAAACTTACCTCGAAGATTAAATGATTGGACATTTTTGTTGTGAAGCTTCAAGTGAGGTTCAGCATCATAGTCATTTTCTTGGAGAGCTTTGGACAGAACTTCTAACTTCATAACCATTTCCACAAGAACAGATATTTGTAACATGTTCAGCTCCTTTTTCAAATCAACTCCAATTCCAGTCCGCACAAAGTTATTGGACGAGAGCACTTCTAAATCTGGTGGCTCCTCTTTTATACCTGCAATGTAGACAACACCTTTGGCAAAGAGCAAGCATATTATCACAGTCATGGACTCACAATAAACAGGAAAACAAGTAACAGATTGTATCAAAGCATTATTCTAGTCAAGTTCTTCTTTTTCTTGCGTCCTAAGACAAGACTTTTGTTCCGAATAATCTTCGAATAAACCTAACTTTTTCTCAATGATTTCTGCAGATAATATATTCATACTCACAGCCCTTAAGTCATGAGAAAAAAATCGAGAAAAAGAAATACTTACCTAAATTCTTACCGAGAAATCTGCAAGGAAAAGAGCTAAGTTAGAATCATTGAAGTTTAAAATCAGAAAATACTTACCTTGCAAGCTTCTTGGCATCAGCTTGATCTTTGTTTGGGTTAGAAAACGTCCTCTCTTCATTTGATTCCGAAAACTTTCACTAGGCTTAAAGATCATTCTGAAATAAGCAATAGGTTTCTTCCTCACAAAGATATCTGGTGGTTCCTCTTTTGTACCTGCAAACTTGTCAATACTTTTGGCAAAGATCAAGTGCATTATTGCAGTCGCGGAGACATAATAAACAGATAAACAAGTTTCAGCTATGATTAAAGCATTATCCATTTCATGTTCTTCTTTTACTAGCATCTTAAAACAAGAGTTCGGTTCCAAACATGCTATGAATAATCCTATCCTTTTCTCAACGTTTTCTGGGTGTATTGAACTCATAATCACAGCTCTTGAATCATAAGAGACAAGTCAAGTCAAAGAGTTACTTACCTGGATAAGATTCTCGATGTGTTCGGTGATCATTATCATCAAAGTGAATGGTACGGGATCCGGGGGTTTATCTTTGAACATTGAAGATTCTTTGGCTACTTTTCCATGATCCTGGTTTGTTGATTTGAACTGTAAGAACGCAGGATCTCCTATATCAAAAGGATACAGTTTAAGCACAAAGAAAAATATTAAACAGATAATCATGTAGTTGTTATTAAAATAGAGTTTTGGAATGAAGCATCCTTGGGTGATTGAAGTTGTTTTCCTCAGGTACTTCCAGTTCAAAATTCCAAAATGAAAAGTCTTTTGCTGGCATTTATCTGGTGGATCCTCCTTGATTTGAATAAAATACATGAATTCTTCTGAAACGACCCATCCCGGAAACCATTAAACTGGGACCGGTTTACTAACACAGAAACGCGCGGAAACAGCAAATTTAAAAATTTTCTAACAACCTAGAAAATTTATTTATTAAATTCACCAATTAAATAAAGGGAGAAAAACTTAAATAGCACATAATTTAGGTGAAATTACAAAAATGAGTCAAATTTTATTTTAATTACTTAAATATTTTGCGTACCCAAAATGTCTTTCTAAACATTTGATAACAAAAACGTTATTACACAAATGCCATTACTATTAATTTCCACATCAGCGTAAAATCATGTGTCGCGCCTACGTGGCACAAAAAAACCTACGTGTATTATGAAAGTCTGTCAGGGATTTATCTCGCCTATTGACGGCTGACTTATTGGACAAAATGTTGATTTATTATAAATGGCTGATTTATAAAATAGAATGGCTGCTTTATCTCCGTAAATCAGCTTGTAGTTATAGCAGACTTATAATACATTGGCTGATATATGTGCAGGAAACGGCTAACTTATAATAATCTTGTCTGATTTATGAGATATATGAGATAGCGGCTGATTTATATGTGCAGGAAACGACTGACTTATAATATTTTTTGCTGATTTATGACATACTGGCTGATTTAAATGTACACGACACGGCTGAGTTATGAAAATGTTGGCTGACTTATATTTGGCTGGCTGATAATCGATTGATCTAGCTGGCTTATTTAGCTGATTTATACTTAAACGGCGGACTTATGTTATCTTGTTGTGACTCACTTAAGGTTAATCTGCCATTTAGTAGCCGATTAAACGGAAGTCAGGTTATTTACGGCTGATTATATAATCTTTCAATAATTACATTAATAGAATGCTTTTGATGACAGATTTATGTAATGTAGCGGCTGACCTAATTGTCTTACCTGATTAATGTGCATCTAATGGCTGATTTTTAAAACTTATAAAATTACTTAAATATTTGTTTCCCCTATTTTTGTGTGAGGGCTGATTTCTTGTGGCGGATTTTTTAGTTCCTTTGGTGGCATGTTTACTATGTCAGCTTCCACATCATTAACATTAACATTATTGCATAAGTCAGCTACAACGTTTAAGAGTTTCTTAGATTTGTAAACGGATTAATTCATATCAAATTTTTAATTCTTGTTCAATTCATCGTTCTTGTTCGCCATTGTTTCAGTTCTTGTTGAGCTTAACAAGGTCAGTCGATTCTTTGTTTCTGTGTAAACATTGATTCGAATTGTGCAATAAACGTATTTGGCTTCAGTTCCGTTTGAATTGAAGTTTCTTTGTATCACTCTCTACGCCAAGCTCTACGACAAATACACCAAACTCAATTTTCAGCAAAATCTTCCCTTCAATTCTCATGGGTTTTTAGTGTCTCGCATTTGTGGATTCGATTTGACTTCTCTCAAATTCGATTTCTTTTTCCGTGAGAAGAAATATTCCGAATTCGATGAGATTAATAAGGAGGAAGAAGAGAAGGAAAAAATTAATATGGCTTGGATCTAAAAGGAAGAGATTCCTCATGGTTGTACCTGGCGATAATCAAAAATAAAAACGATGAAAAGAAGAGATAAATGGTTAAGAAGATAGATGAAAAAATTACGAAGATGAAGAAAAATGCTTAACTTCGCGTAAGTCAGCCGTGACTTTAGAGTAAGTCAGCCAGCCGTGACTGGAAATGTAAGTCAGCCGTTACTTAAGAGTAAGTCAGCCGTTACTGAAGAGTAAGTCAGCCGTGACTGAAGTGTAAGTCAGTCTGAAGAGTAAGTCAGCCATGACTGAAGCGAAACTCTGCCATGACTGAAACATAGAATCCTATCGGCGACAGTAGCAGATGATCGGTGACAAACAAATAGCAAAACTCATCTGATACAAGCATGGACCTAGCTACGCACACAAGTTCCTCGCCAACACGTTTTCGCGAGGGAAACAATCGGTACTTTCAATGTGACGATTAACCGAATAAACCACTATTTGATGATGAGTTAGAAAGAAACTTCAATTCAATCGGAACCGTAACCAAATTCGTTTATTGAACAATTCGAATCAATGTTTACAGAGACACAAATAATCGATTCATCTTTTTAAGCTCGACATGAACTTCAACAATGACGAGTGGACTTTACCCAACTTCATCTTTTAATCCCTTTCTTGTAACATATTCTGGGCTTGGATTAAATAGAAAGAGATTTGTCATGGTTGTACCTGGCGAGAATTAAATAAAAACGAAGAAAGAAGAGATAAAATACTTGAGAAGATTGATGAAAAAATTATGAAGACGAAGAACAATGTTTATTTCCTGATTCATTGATAATTTTTCGGCTGAGTTATAGTTTACTATTGGCTGATTTACTGCGTAATCCGGCTGAGTTATTGATTATTTACGGCTGATTTATGTAGAAGCATATAATTAAACGATATAATTGTATAGAAATCCGCATGAAACCAAATTAAACGATAAATAAAACCAAATTAACCAAAATAAACTAAATAAATTCAACATAATTTCACCAAAGTAATATCAACCGAGTTCCAAGGGAAAAAAACCAAATTTTCAAATAGATTTTGAAGGGAAAACAATATTTCAATCTTTTTTTCCATGGAGCGAGTCGCAGTACTCTCTTAGAAACATTCCCATTGGACAGATCTTGTCTAAGCCGACCTTCGTCCAATCCTTCGGGTCTGCTTCATGCCTGCGAATATCGCTCTCAAGGTTCCGAACTTGCTTAACAAGATCTTGGTGCCTTGTTACTAACGCTTCGTGCTGAACCTTGATCTGTTTACAAAACCAATTAGAAAACAAAGAAAATACAAATCAACAAACTATGTCTACTTCATACTCTGTAACCAAAGCTTTACTAGTTTAAATAAATAACTACAGAAACATGGTAATATACAGATCCATTATAACTGAAGTTACTAATTATTACATATCTTATTTTAGTTGAGACTTTACCTTATTGACGAAGAACAGAGCCATGCGGTTTTCTTCTTCCGAGAGACTCTTCAACCAATCTTCAGTTGGAGATTTCACCACACCAGGGACGAATATTCGTGGCTCTGGCACGAAATCCGGGAGAGAATTTTTCCATGGGGAATAAAGAACACTACGTCTCTCTTCACAAAATGGATAATGGTCGGTCGGATTGGAAGGAGAAGAACACACAGGCGATGGAATTCGAGTTGGTTCATAACGACATCTTTTCGCATGAGGCGATAGAGTCAGTGATTCAGAACTAGATGAGGATGTTGTTTTGGAAAATAATGGGGATGATGGGGTAGGAGATGATCGGTTAGGCGACGAGGTTTCTGAACCGCTGTTCATTTTGGTAAAAGATGAAACGTTCTAAAGATGATCATATATTGAGAATAGTAGGTGTATATATACAGAGGAGAATCAGAACGTTGGAACTCTAAATCTTTTGTCGAGAGAATCAGAACGTCGCAACTCTTCATCATCCCTCGAAAACATAAAAAAAGTTGCAACTCTTCAGTATCATCGTGAGGTGGCCATAAATCAGCCTACAGTTAGTCATAATTTATCCATAAATCAGCCGTAACGTAAAACATAGTTATAAATCAGCCAACCTATTGTTGTAAATCAGCCACAACATTGTCATTAATCAGCCAAAACATTGTCATAAATCAGCCAAAAGATTATCATAAGTCAGCCAAAACATTGTCAAAGTTGCAACTCTTAATCAGCTGTCGAGAGAATCAGAAAGTCGCGTAACTACTTTTCAACTCTCGAAATCATAAACTTTGCAACTCTTCAGCTTCATCGTGAGCTGCCATAAATCAGCCTACAGCTAGCCATAAGTTAGCCATTAATAAACCATACCACGCCATAACACATCCATAAATCAGCCTACACGATAGTCATAAATCTCCCATAAAACCCTAGCCATAGATCAGCCGTACCTAGTGAATACATAAGACTTTATTATGCAGAGTTACGAAAATGTTGCCAGATATGTTCAACCAAATCATGTTTCAACTGGTTATGTACTGTTGTATCCCGTATTTCATTCCGAACGGCCATCATATTTGCGAGACTGGAAGGCATATTTGGCGAATACGAATAATTCATATGTGAAGTCCCACTTCCTTCTCCTTGATAGAATTCTGAAACATTGGTTAGATTGTATCCATCTCGTTCGTCTTCCACAATCATATTGTGCAATATGATACATGCTCTCATTATCTTCCCTATTTTTATCTTATCCCAACTAAGAGCGGGATTTCTGACAATCGCAAATCGAGCTTTCATGATCCCAAAAGCACGTTCGACATCTTTTCGGGCAGCTTCTTGAAATTGAGCAAATAATTTTGCTTTCCGCCCTTGTGGAAGTGAGATATATTGAATGAAAATTGCCCAATTCGGATATATACCATCAGTTAGATAGTAACCCATATTGTATTGTCGTCCATTGACAAAGTAAGCCACTTGTGGTGCTCGACCTTCTAATATGTCATCAAATACCGGTGAGCGGTCAAGAACATTTATATCGTTTAAAGATCCTGGAGCTCCGAAAAATGCGTGCCATATCCATAGATCTTGTGATGCCACAGCCTCTAAAATGATTGTAGGTTTCCCTGCGCCATGGGAATACTGTCCTTTCCAAGCTGTTGGACTATTCTTCCACTCCCAATGCATGCAATCAATGCTTCCTAGCATCCCGGGAAATTCGCGTGCCTCTCCTTGATTGAGTAATCTTTGGAGATCCTCTGCTGTCGGCCTTCGTAGGTATGTATCTTGAAATAAGTAAATAATTCCGTCCACAAAATTTTCCATACATTTTAGGGCGGTGCTTTCGCCGAGGCGGAGATATTCATCCACGGCATCAGCTGCAGAACCATAAGCCATCATGCGAATGGCTGCGGTACATTTTTGTAGGGCAGACAGACCCAATCTTCCCGTAGCATCTTCTTTTTGTTGAAAGTATGGCATTTGAGATAGGGATTTGACAATATGTAAGAACAATGGCTTTTTCATTCTGAAACGACGTCGGAACATACTTAGAGAGTAAGTTGGATTTTCCCCGAAATAATCATTCCATAACTGAGTGTGGCCATCCTCTCGTCGTCTTTCAATAAAAGCTCGTTTACGCCTTGAACGAGTGTCCCGTTCATGATAGTCATAAGTAGCCATGGTTTGTTGAAAATGACGATCAATTTGTTGATTAAACTCGAGATCAAATGGATCATCCGCAACTTCATCTAATTCATCACCAACAGGAGTAGATGACATGTTGTTAATCTGGCGAGAGAAATTCACATACGAAACAAGGACTATGTTTAATGTAAATGAATAAACGCAACGCAATCGTTATTATATAACAGAGCAGATAAAGATGAAGCTGGAGGTGTAATATCGGATCAGCTACTACAACCACACAAAAACTTAAACCAGCAACTTGTTTGTTGCCTTCTGCCACGTGCCCAGTGGATCATTTATTACCTTTGTTGTTACCTTCCAGTCTTCCGAGAAGTAATAAAGTCAGCCGTAAGTAAGACATAAATCAGCCGTAACTAAGACATAAATCAGCCGTAACTAAGACATAAATGAGCCGTAACTAAGACATAAATGAGCCGTAACTAAGACATATATGGAAAGTTTGTTCAGTAAATCAGCCGATACTTGCTGACGGGATCATTTATTGAAAACATAACCACTCTCTTTTATTAATTTGAAGTTAACCACAGAACAACCATTGGAAAGTACAAACATTTTGTCTTATTAAAAACAAGAGAAAAATTGAATTCATCCCCTCACAAACTATCCTAACATCTCAGCCATTAGCTTGTTTTTCAAGGCGAGTTCATCTTCAGAAATATTAGTTTTGGCAATTAGATTTGCTAGAAGTCGCTTATTGGCTGTTTTATCTCTGGAAGCTATGTCTTTCTCCTTGATCTCCCACATATTCTCCAAGTGTTGCAGGGGAGTAGATTCACCAAATGAAGTAGAGACAAGTCTTTTTCCTTTGCATTTGGTAGCCTTAACACCAGGAGGGCGACGACAGGCTTCTTCCTCAACACGAGATTCTCTATTGGAACTTGATGAATATGTCCCACCCGCAGATAGCTTAGTTCTTTTTCCACTTTCATCGCCAAAAGAACCTAACCATTTCTGTTCACGCCTAAGCATCTTCCAAGCATGCTCTAGGAGGAAAGGCTTCTTCGTATCACTGAAGTACATCTGGTTAGACATATGCAACACATCATCTTCAGACTGCCCACTACCTCTTTGAGCCGAAGCGTGTCTGTAGCTTCCAGCAAACTTGTTACATTCACTGTTGATCTTCTTCCACCTCTGCTTACACTAAGTTATCCCTCTCCCTGGGAAGCCCGCGAACTGTTCACTAGATGCATAATACTGCACAACTCTTTTCCAAAATGCACCACCTATTTGTGCATTACCGACGATAGGATCTTTGCTGGTGTTTAGCCAAGCACTGATCAGAACCATATCTTCAGTTGACGTCCATCTGGTTCTTAACTTTGCAGGTTGGTTTTGGGCATCACTAACTTGGGTGCTAGACTGAGGGAATTGGGAGGAGCTCATCTGGCCAGAAGGGGACAACTGAATATGAGAAGATCCTGACTGAAAACTAAATATTCATCAAATGGAATATAAAAAAGCATTTTTATTTTTGAGTTTTGTTCTTAGTCAAATAGATAGTTGAGTATGTCTTTGCCAAAATACTGTGTCATGTTACGTTATGCAGAACGTTTCCCAGAACTTTATAAAGAAACAAGGACAGTATGTAGAACTTTATGTCAGGACGAAGACTAACCTTTATTACGTTGACCAGATCATCTTTCCGTAATATGGTCAGTTGTTGTAAATGAACAAGAGCACTGCAACAGTATGCAACAATCTTCATAAGGTTCTTAATAAGTAAATATGAGTTAAAGGATAAATCAAAATCAGCAGACTACTTACCCACGTGTCTCAGCAAGGTCTTCTGTTGAGTCATATCTTAAGTAGTAGTAAGGTTCTAATTTTGAAGCAATGACACCAACAATTCTCTTGTTTACTCCGTTGAGCCGAGCAATGGTTGCTGAAGAACAGACTTTGGCCTGAATAAACACAGTATGTACATCAATAAGACACTAAGTAAAAAAAATTCAGCAGTGTTAATCAGAGAAAAATCTCCTTATACTTTTTCTCATCAATTAGAAAAAGCAGCACAATGAAGTAGCAGTAAATCTGGAGCGTCTCATGTAAATGAGTTAGAGCTTGGGAAGTCGATGAAGCTGTTTGACATTTCTTGTGATCTGCATCCCTCTAAACACAAAGCATTACACAACATATTATGAGAACAATCAGTAGCTATTTCACTCTTGCGTTTAACTACCACACAACGCGATACATACCTTAACAAAAGAAGAAAGACGAGTATGAGCCTCATATCCAGGGACCAAAGCAAAATCAAGGAAATCAGAGATGACAGACCCGGTGACCTTCCGACACAGTCCCACGGTCGGACGAACAGCAAGAGCTAAATGCCGGAGGTTCTTGGTTGACGATTCAGTATCGAGCATAGCTGCTATATTCTTCAACTCTGGGCAAATAACGGTTTCTAATTAAAACAATGTGCCACTCACATACCAAAAAATTTAGTACCAATTGGAAACTATGCCAAACAGTAGCATATATATGCTATTTTACGTTGTAGCGTAGAGGTAGGAGGTGATGAGACGGATTGAGATGAACTTCTACAATGTTTCATTTCCCAGTTTATCACAATCGAGTCGTCGGATGCCAACTCGATACATCCGATGCGAACAGAGATAGATTTCGTATTTCGGATTCGAATAAGGATTTGAAGAGAGTGATAAAGAATTGCGATATCAGATTATAATATTTTTAACACCAATACAGCACAGACGCGTGGCATTTCTTTCTCTACTAAATATGGCTCGCCGTCGAAGGCATCACATAGTTGCAATCTTCTTCAGCTTTATAGTAACCATATCCATAAATCAGCCAAAACATTGTCATAAAGCTGCCATAACATGTTGCCATAAATCTGCCATAACTGAGCCATAAATCAACCGTAACTAAGACATAAATCAGCCGTAACTTATAATAAATAATAAATCATCCCATAACTCGGCCATTACCAACCCTATGTCAGCCGTACGTAAACTGGAACTCGGCCATTACTAAACCATATATCAGCCGTTAAGCAAGCAACATGAAATTATGTCCATTTCATGAACACAATTAAATTAAGAATTGCATATAAGTTGAGCATAATATTGGCAAAATGGTTTTTATTAGTCTAATAACAGACGCTACTAAATATAACTCGAGTGTTAATGTATCAGAGAAAACAATACAACAATTCTATATTAGTTTACAAGTTTTCGCATTATGTCCAACTTGTTTACAAACTGAGCATGCGTGTTGCTTTCTTGGGCGTTTCTTCGCACTTGGCAATTCTAAAGCAGATTTTATTCTAGATTTTGATGGTCTTCCTGGTTGATTTTTGGCAATTGGGGGGTTACACACTTGTTCCGCTATGTGGTCTGGAACGGTAATCGCCGAATCTATAGGCATCACTGAACCTGCATAGGCGTTAAGCAAATACCTACTGTAATAATATGGGTTACATAATGAGATACGAGAAACACCCTTGTGCTGAGCGGCTGCAATTGCATGTACGCATGGTAATTTGTCGATGTCAAAATGATGACAAGTGCATCTCTTCGATCTCAAATTGACAACATGCAAAGATGTTCCATAGATAACTTGTATATTCGAAGCATCAATCGTTTGTACCGTCGCATGTATGGCACAATTCACACAGTCATGTATAACTCAAAACAATAGAATTGGTATATTATTATTTCAAAATGGCTGAATTATTAAATAGATTGGCTGACTTATAAAATATATTGGCTGACCTGTAACAATTTTTCAACACCACGTGTAAGTGTTGTTTTCAACGACATTGCTGACTCTCATCGCTCATTAAACCATCTTGTCATCATTGATCTTATCGATTCCAATATGCGAACGATTGGATAACTTCTTGCTTTAGAAAGGACCTTGTTCATCGATTCCGCTATATTTGTCGCAGTTAGGTTATACCTATCACCCGGAAAATGAACACGGGCCCACATTCGTATATCTGCTCTTTCGAGGTAACCATGAAGTTCAGGGTTAATCACTTCAATATCATGGAAGACAGATTCAAATTCGTCAACTCTATAACAATTTGCAGCTTTCTTCACTCAACGGAACAAATTCCCCCCTCTGAAACGTAACAGAATGTTCTTGTATAAATGATACGTACAAATTCCACGAGATGCCAATGGAAACACGGTTCGAATTGCTTTCCCAATTGACTTATGCCTATCTGAGATGATCGCAAGACCCTTATCATCAGGAATCACGTTGTTCAATTGCGAAAAAAACCATTGCCAAGATTCATCATTTTCAGTGTCAACCACCCCAAACGCTAATGGAAAGATCTGAAAGTTTCCATCTTGAGCTAGTGCTATAAGGAGCGTCCCTTTGTATTTTCCATGGAGAAATGTACCATCCACAATGACTACTTTGCGCATAAAACAAAAGCCACTGATGCTTGCTCCGAATGCAATAAATAAATACTTAAATCTCCTAGACTCATCGAGTTCAAGACTAGTAACTGTGCCTTGATTTACCTTTTGTATCATGTAGAGATAAGAAAATAAGTCTTCATATCCCTTTTCAAGAGTTCCCAACTCGATCTCTCTTGCAAATCTTAATGTCCTATAGGTCTTCCAGTAATCCATCTATTTATCATTATATAAATAAGTTAGAGCTGTACATAAGTCAATCGCACTAAAGCCATAAATCAGCCAATATATTAAACTATAAATCAGCCAATAAGTTAAACCATAAATTAGCCGTAACTTATAATAAACAATAAATCAGCTCGTAACTAAACCATAACTCGGCCATTACTAAACCGTATATCAACCAGCAACTATAATAAGTCAGCCTCAATTTACATGAAGTAGGAGATTACCTTAATTCCAAACTGCTTAGTAATTGATACTCCCACATGTCTAGGCAGAACTGATGGCTCAGTGTCGCCAATCAAATCCCTATACACTGCTCCCAACACATCCGGTGTTGCTTGTCGAGATCGAGTAGATCGCTCTGTAACAGAACATGTGTGTTCTGAATCGAACTGACGAATATAGAATTCTGAGGACTGTCCTGTTCTAGAAGCACAAACTCTCCATCCACATCCGTTTACCCAACACTTAACGATCAGAGTATCAACACGAGAAACTGATACATCAAAATCAATCCTATCTCTCACCGATAGAAGTTTCAGTCGTTTCACCAACGCTTCTTTACTCTTGTATCGTTGACCTACAACGAGACTTAGTGAAGACAGATCTAACCTAACTGGATCAGTATCTTTTGATACTTGTTTCAAAATATTCTGTAGTCTTTTCTTCGGAGGCAATACCTCAAAATCTTCATCTTCTTGTTCATGCTTTCCCATTAAGCTGAAGTTATCATCATCAGATGATGCACCATCCGGATTGTCAAACATATCAAATCTGCTGTCAAATTCGTCTTCTTCAACGTCGTTTTCTTTTTCGTACTTTCCGTCCTTGCTTTCCAGATCTTCGTGATCCCGTTTCTCATCAGATCTCCCATTACTTAACTCTTCTTCTGGAACATGACTCAGTGGTTGTTTAATCTTCTCTTCCGATTTATCATGATGCATAACTTCACTGTCTTCTTTATCTATAACCTCAACGCATAAACGTAGCTCATCACTCTTGCGTAAGCTTAGAAAACCTCGCAATTGACGAGAATTAGAAATATAAACCGGTGGAGTATCAAGCGCGATTTTTCTCAAAGTCTTGCTTGAGAACATGTAGCTAAGTTGGATCTTACAGCTTAGCTCATGTAACCCATAATCCTCAATAATCATCTGCACAAGTTCGTCGAAGGTTGTATGTTCATTGACTTCCAGAACTCGACACCCTCGTTTGTCGGCGTTGAAAATATATCTGTTATTCTGTACCTAATTGCCGCAAACTATAATTACCGGGTCCATTTAGGAATGAGGAAGATAGATAACTCAAGAAGATGATGGATGAATGATGAAGACGAACAAGGATTTCAGTGTCAAAACCGACGGCTATACTATCTAGTAAATAGAGGTAAATCAGCCACTTAATAGGACCACTCACACAATGTCTGAGTTACTCCAGACTTTGACGGATTTATGTACAAACGGCTGACTTATGTTTAAATTTAGGCTGATTTATTAAACTGGTAACGGCTGATTTAATACAAACAATGTCTGGTCAATTCAAGTTTACGGCTGACTTATCTATACTTTGGGTTTTCGAATCGCCTTAGCCTCAGATTTTGTTGTTGAACATATGTCAGCTATAAATATTCTTTTTTTACATTAAGCATCTAACATAATTATATAAATTGTTCATACATGTTTGGGACTTCATCATAAATCTCTGCTGCCATCTTTTCACGTATGCCCTGGATATTATCATCGCTGAGACCTTTGAAAACGACGCCAAGCGATAACATTTCAATATACTTAAGTGCGAAGACGCCACAATCACCCACCTTTTTATTTTGGGGGATGCCTTTTCTCCTCCTGAATTTGAATTGCTGATTAGTTGGCTTTCAGAGGTTAGAGGGAATTATTTCATTCAACAATGCAGGCACCATGCGCGTGAACATCCGGCACTGGTCATGGATTAATTTATCAGACTCTACAGTTCCTTCTCCTATGATACTGTCGTAACAATCTATCTTCTCCTTAGAGAAATCAATCTCCATCGTTACCCAGTGGTCTCCGTTAACGTGATGAACCAAGTACGCGAGATCTACATCCACATACCATATCTTGTTTGATGGCATGTCAGCAGGAGATTTGCCATTCGCTAAATCCAGATACGATTGGGTGAATTTCCATTTCTTTGGATCTAAACTCCACTGTTTGTAGTCTTTCACCCACATACACACTAACCATGGATCGATAAAAACAATCCGGTCAGTATAAAAAGGAGATGGAACGTTCATAGACCTCTTCCAAAGCAATCGTAGAAACTGTGTCAAGTGCTGTTATTAAGAAACAATAGCATAAGTCAGCCCATACTTAGAATTAAGTCAGCCGTACCCACACATAAGTCAGCCGTACTTAAACTTAAGTCAGCCTGGACTTAAACTTAAGTCAGCCTTAAACTTAAATCAGCCATAACATACAAAATAACTATGCCAATCGGCCGTAACATACCTCAGATGCCAGCCATCCATACATATTATCAGGCCAATCCGTTCTCGGGGTGATAAGCTCCCTATAGAGCAGGACATCATCAGGAATATGTTTTTTCTCACTGAGGGGAATAGACCTGATGAAAAAAAAACAACAGACTGAGATGAAGTTTAGGCATATACGAAAATAAAATATACATATGTACATACTCATACGATCGGAGGAATTCTCTAAGTTTCTCCATTTTTCCATGATCCACTCTTTTCAAAGGATCATATATTGCTTTTGAAGGAACCACACCCTTCCTCATTAAGGACATTCCATTCAGTCCGACCATCGGATACAGTGCAGGTGAAGGCCAAGTTTTCTTCGGACGCTTTCCAAACACAAGATGCTCTCCCCCTAGTTCCTTCTCTAGCAAATTTAAAGCAACATCCAACTTTGTTTGCCTAAGCTTCTCCTCCTCGTTCTCTTCAGAGTCATCGAGCAATTTATTCTCAGCTACAGCGACTTGATCGGTTATATCTACCAAATGAGTTGTATCTAGCAATGTTGGAATCTGTTTCATATAATGTTGCTTGGGGTGCTTCTCTTGTTTAACTTTTTTAGGAATAAACAAGTCCCTTCCTCCCTTATCCTTTACCTTCTCTTCATGGCCTATATTCTCGGCATTGTCTTTCTTCTTTTCATTTCCTTTCTTCTCCGCTTGGCTTTTATCTTCTTCTTTTCTTTTCTTCTCTTCATTGCCTACTTTTTTTGTCAGAGCTTTCAGTTTCCTTTTCTCGACTTCTTTTAGCAGCGCATTGTCATCTATATCACAAACTTTTATCGGATATGGTTTATGCTGTATCAAAAACAATTATATATTAGACATAATATATAGCATAAATCAGCCATCATGTAAAGTATAAGTCCGCCACCTCACAATTGTAAGTCAGACATAATATGAAGTATAAATCAGAATATTACCGGGCTAGTCACCTCTTCTCCTTCGAAAACCTTCGACATGCCATTGTTTTGAATGGAATTTTCAATTTCACGAGATTCTATCAGATCTTTCAGCCTTTTCAACATATTCTCCATATCCCCAACTTTGTCTTCGACACATGTTATTCGATGGCCATATTTTTCTTCGAACTTCACTTCAAGCTTATCTTCTATCACTGCCACAATGCTGTTGATGTTTTCGTCCACTACATCAAATCTTCTGTCAAATCTCAGCATCATTTGCTCAACCAGTTTAAGAAGGCTATTCCCAGAAACATCTGGATCATAATCTTCTATTTTCATGCTCTCATGAAAATAAACAGCACCCTTTCTCTTCTTAACGTTTCCTTCTTCATCCACATCCCCTTCATCAATCTTTTTTCTTTTCTCCTTCGGATGCTCTGATTTATCGACTTTCTTTCTGTTGTCGATAACTTCCACATTCTTGCCTTTGCCTTTCGTCCTATATGGTTCAACTTGCTTCACATCCCAATAACCTTTGACAAACTTATCTTCAAGAATGTCGACTATCAGGTTCTGAACTTCTATGCTTTGCTTGTCATCATCCCATGTAGGATAGATCTCATCAATAGGCTTTATGACCATCCTCTTAACACGCACCTATATCAATATCAAACATTATTGTAAGTAGGCCAGCAACAATATTGAATACTTAGTCATCCGAAAATGAAGCCATATTGGGATATTGAATACTAACCAAGCGTCAACGTACAACCATAAGTCAGCTACAATTATAAACTAAGGTAGCCGAAAATGAAGCAATAAGTCAGCTACAATATTGGAATATTGAATACTAACTCAAACTCAACATTACACCATAAGTCAGCTACAATAGTAAACTAAGTCAGCCGAAAATTAATCCATAAGTCAGCTACCTACAATATTGAGATATTGAATACTAACTCAGCCACAACATGAAACCATAAGTCAGCTACAATAGTAAACTAAGTCAGCCGCTATATGAAACCATAAGTTAGCTATAATATTGAGACATAAATCAGCCCGCTGTTCAATCTCCTTACTAATAACCTTCTCTAAATCAGTACGCGTACGATTTCCACCCCATCGAAGAAATGGAATAAGAGTCGACTGATTTCTTCTCCCAAAACGCTCTCCGAATACCGTAATCGATTCATACGCCCAAAACAGCAACGCGTGCACGCAGCCATTGACGGTATACGAATTGCATTCAAACTGAACCATCTTCACACCTTCTATAAGGCTTTTAAATGCAACCCGACCCCATGGATAACCAGCAAAGTCTTCATCCTTGAAGACTCTTTTTGCTGTTTCTAAAGGCATTCTAGAATTATGATGTATACCATAAATCCCCATGTGTAGAATGCATAGCAACCCCAACATCTTCCTTTTTGGTAAATCCCATGCACGGCACCTACCAAATGCTTTGGCCAACTCATCATACTTTGGCCCAACTCCATTCGGCACCCCTACTTTAAGCGACACTTTAATTAACATGTACTTTAATTCGGAGCTCTCCAACGGGTTTAGGTGTAAATCTTCAAACTGATCAAGACTAATCATCATCCATAAAGTTCCTGAACTATTTTTATCAAATACTATACTCAACCTAGGTTCAGATGAAATTGGTTTCACAATTTTAGCACGAGTCAATAATTAATGAGAATTCAAACAATATTGGACATAAACTGCTTAACTAATCACGACTGTTCGATGAAATCGATCTCAAAAAATTATCAACACACATCCAAAAATTTTGAAAGCAATTTTAAAAAATACTAGACTCATCATAGGTTCAGAATCAATTGATTTAACAATTTTTTAATAAGCTAATAATTTATGAAAATTCAAACAAAATCAGACAGATTACTGTTTAACTTAGTGATGATGCCCTGAAGTCAGCCCCATTATTTTATAAGTCAGCCATGACTAAAACTTAAGTCAGCAACAACTGAAACTTAAGTCAGCCATTGAATCGTAAGTCGGCCATGACTGAAACGTAAGTCAGACATGACTAAATCGTAAGTCAGCCATGACTGAAACGTAAGTCAGCCATGACTGAAACGTAAGTCAGCCATGACTGAAACGTAAGTCAGCCATGACTGAAACGTAAGTCAGCCATGACTGAAAAGTAAGTCAGCCATGACTGAAACATATATTGTACAACCATCCATGACTGTTCATCTTCTTCGATTGAAATCCTGTAAACCTAGAAAAATGTGCGTTAATAATTTTTTTTAAGAATCACTGTACATAATAACTTCAAGGTAACTTAAACACAAACCTTTATAGCTTTTGAATTCCCAAATCGAGTTTCATTTGCAGAAATTTGAGTTTCTAATTTTTGGAATCCAATTGCGGCAGATGAATAACTCTTTGGAGATAGTGCAACGAATGCGGATGTAGGGAGATAGAGGAGAGGAGGCACGACCGAAAATTTGAGGAAAAAAAATGTTTTTGCTTCTTAAAGTTTTTTTTTTATGTAAAAAATAAATCATAATGGCAAAATCCGTAATTTGAGTTTTAAATTTGGCTAAACTGACATTTTCATTACCAAAACTGATATTTCAGTAATTTCAAAAATAAATATCTATGGTAGTCATTTCACAACTTTTCTGGTATATTTAAGTAATTCTTTCTTAAATAAATAAATGAAGTCTAGCAACTTAGCGGAAGCAAACTACTAACGATACAATCTCAACAATAAATAAATAAAACAAAGCAACATAAAGTCAACCCCGACTCTGGTCATGTCATCCATCCCCACAACCTTGGACCTACGAGCTCCAGTAAGAATCAATCTTTACCTCCATCACATAACCAGATGCGTCAGTATAAAAGATACTGAATGAGGCAACAACTACACCAAAGCTAACATTCACCAATGTCAGCAATCAACAATCACAATCATATAAACAAGCAACACATGCCATAAATAGCAACAATAACCATCCATCACTCCTAATGGACCAACAAGAACTACGGAAATGAGGACCACTCCAAGTCCTCAGACTAACCACAGTCTAACACACAAGCACTCACCTCAACACCTTCGGGATATGTCTGGGAAAAAAATATGACGCCTTTTGAAACTTCCGAAAATCCTAAAGACCTATTAACCAAAAATACCCGGGACATAAAATATTAATAATTAATATAATAATATTAAATATAATATTAAAATATTATTATTTAATATTAAAATATTAAATTAACCTAAACCAAATAATTAACCACCTAATTACTCACTAACTATGACTTATTCACCTAAGTCATCTTCCTCCTTCCTTCCTTCACGCCGTCACTGCAACTCACGACGACCCCACGGAAGGTCACCACCACCGGAAAACACCACCACCGCCGTGAGTTCATCCTTAACAAAATCACCATCAGTTCAACAATCACAACCACGATCCAATGTCACCGAAGCTTCTCTCTCTCTCTCTCGCGGAACGGCGACAACAACACCACGGACCAGCCGCCACGATGCCATGGACCATCACCACCGACGACACCGTCGTTTACCCCTTTGCCGTGACTCCACCTCCCGCCAACAACACATAGATCAAGCCCGCACCATCATGGATCACGCCATGATCAACGGCGAACTCGACGACACGACAACAACAAATAGAGAGAAGGGAGCAGGATTCTTACCGTGCTTCTCCAAGGACGGCGGTGCGACGCCCAGCTCCGGTGGCTCTTCTCAACATAGCTTCTCCCCTCTTACTCGACGGCTAGGTTAGAAGAAATCGACGAAGAGGGAGCTACATACGCTTATACATATATATATATATGTGTTAAGTTTCCGTATTACACGGATCGGTCCTCTAATTTCTCCAAATTTCACAATTGACCCCAAAACTTTTAAATTGATCAACTTAACCAAATCCAAAAACTTCCAATTCGATCAGTTAAACCCCAAACTTTCTGAAATCACCAATTGGCCCCAAACTTCCAAAATTTTCCATTAAACCCACCTGCAACTCCTGGATTTAATCAAATCAACCCCTAACTTTCGAATTCAACAAATACACCCCGATTATTGGTTTGCGGATGTTACATCTTCTCTAGCTCCACGAATGGATTGAAGTTGATGCAAATCTGGTGGCTTTTCATTGATTGTCCATTCTCTCAAGTACTTATGATTCTCCATGTCTCCTGTTCCTTTTTCGACACTCATGGGACAGAAAAAGTGCATTATACTTGAAGTAGAAAATTCTAAAACATGATTGTTCACAATTGGTTTATAAAGCACATTGAACAAATTTGAATCACACAACTCATTTTTAATCACATGTTTTAATTCAGAAAAAGTTTTAACCAATGCATTTTCAGTTTTCGTTCTAAACAGCTCAAATGCATCACTACACAAAGAAACTTTCAAAGAAGAGTCAAATTCACAAAATTCTTCAAACATAAAACCATTTAGCTCAAAAAACTTTTCAAGCGTGAATGTTTCAAAAGTTGGAATTATTTTGTCAAAAATGGATTTTGAAAACACAAAACTATTTCACATTTTCCAAACCAAAACATTTTTCATCTTGAGCAGAAACCATAACAAACAAATTAGATTCTCTCCTAATCAAATCAATTTCCTTACAATGCTTTCTTGGGTAGTCAAAAGGAAATGGCATAA
The DNA here is from genome assembly GCA_028015245.1 of Cardamine occulta. Taxonomy (NCBI): domain Eukaryota; kingdom Viridiplantae; phylum Streptophyta; class Magnoliopsida; order Brassicales; family Brassicaceae; genus Cardamine; species Cardamine occulta. Next base: position 8,422,779 of record CM051384.1, read on the forward strand.
GGGCATGTTTTGGTACAAGACTGGTTAGCTGCTCAGATTCATTAATCAGTGGTAAACTCCTTTGCATTGTTTTTGGTGATTCTTCTTCTAAGATCTGTGAAAAACAAACAATACTACTCGGATACACCGGTTCTAAACTGGTTAGTTTTTCAAGCACAGAATCAAATTGGGTAGAAGAAAGAATACACTTAGCTTCCAAAGACTTTTTGAAATAGGGAAATTGCTCCACTATTTTGCTTTCAGTTTGCTCTTTCAAGAGGGTGTTGCTGACTGCTCTACTTCTTTTATTGGCTAGAGAACACGTAATGAGCTCTGAGTTTGATGGCATGTCTTTGCACACATCTATGGTTCCTGTATCTTCCTTGGCACTTACGGATAAAATCAAGTGTATTATACCAGAAACTTCAACATTCAAAACAGGTTGCTTGAAACTACAAGTGAAGATGGAAATATTCCAGTAATGAATAAACTCGCAATCTAAACTTACTTGAGTACCACCCAAGATGTTTGGTAACACTTCAGCTTTGAAGATGGTGATATTTGAAACATAGTGAGCTCGACAAGCTTGTGAAGTGGTTGACATCAAATGTGGATTCTTCTCCTTTGTGCTTCCTTCAACTTTGTCATTCTCATGCTCCATAGTATGGCATTGCTTCGGTTCACATGGTTGAATCTCTATTTTCTCTTTCATCTTGTTCTCAGCATTTTCTTGCAGCACAATTTCTTTTCTTTGTGATTCCTCTTGTTCTTTCCTTTGTTGATGCTTTTGACGAAGTCCTTTATAATGATCATTCACCACTAGCTCCATTTGAGTTGTAAACGTTTCTATCCAGTGCTTGTTGTTGTCCTTGGTTGCTTTGCCATGTTCTGTAGTAGTGTGGCTTTTGTTCCTGCTCCTTGGTGCATACTTTTCCCATAGCAGCTCCTTTAAACTTTCCCAAGAAGTGATAGTTGGCTTCTTGTAGAATCTACGGTCTTCTCTTTCTTGCTGCCACCACTTATAAGCGCTTCCTGTGAGTTGTTCAATTGCAAAACCTAGTTTCTCTCTTTTCAAGACCTTGTTGTAGCAAAACCAGTTTTCCATGTTTCTTTCCCACTCTAGATAGTTTTCTTTTCCTGAAAAAGAATAGAGTTGAATTTTAGAAACAGAATCAGGATAAGAATTAAACTGAACAGATGATTTAAGAGTGTGGGAAGTTTGATATGGTCTGCTCCATGTTGAACTCTTTGTGTTGTCTGGTGGCTTGGGATTAAGCTCTTTTTCCTTCCTTTTTCGGCCATTGATGGATCTTTCTAGCTCAACTCTCAGCTCTGCTCTCATGGTTGCCATACTTTCGTCCATCATGGCTCTAAAGGAATCAAAGAGTTGTTTATTGGAGTTGGATGATTCTTCTTCACCATTGCTGGTTCCCACCATGGTACCTGTTCAGATTCAAACAAGTAACAAGTAAAAATGCCCAAAGAAACACAACAAAGAAAAACTCAGCAAGCTTTCTAGAATCCTAAACGACTGTTTGACTTGATCGAACAGAATAAATTATCAAAACACGTATAAAATGTTTAGAAACAGTTTTCTAAAATACTAGATTCATTTTCAAAACAGATTCAACCGATCTCACGATTTTAGCAATTAAAACGGATTTATGAAAATCAAAACACTGAAAATCGCAGAAATCCTTTTCTCGAAAACACTTGAAGATGATCGGTCAGATTAAAATATCAAATCATGTCCAAAAATTCTGAAATCAATTTTCGCAGAAACTAGACTCTTAATAGGTTCTTTATTTCACGATTTTATCTATCACCAAACGATTATGAAAATTCTAGCAATCGACAGACAGAATCGATTCAAATGATCTGCGG
>CM051384.1:8424741-8499741 GCA_028015245.1 Cardamine occulta
AATATGAAAGGGTGTGATCGATTTGAAAAGACACAACCTGGCATGGAGTCTGCTCTGATACCACTTTATATGATCCTTGTGAGGATCACGTCCCTGAATGTTCTCCAAGAGGTTGTGATGGTCGGAGTGAAGAGATGATGGATGTGGAAGTGATGAAATGATGTGAACGGCGAGTATGGTCTGATGAGTTTAATGGATCGATGCGAAACTTCCAAAGGTTGTGAAAGACCTTTAGACTTCAAGCTTGTCCAGGAGAGGGTAAAGACCCAATACTTCGAACAAGGGGTGGAAGTGAGTGATACTTCTTAAGGACTATGACTGATCCTTAGTCTATCGGATTGCTAGGTGTGAAGGAATGAAGACCCGACACTTTAAGCAAGAAATGATCAAACAAGTTAAAAGAGTTTTAGAATAAAAGTTTGATAATTGATAAAATGAGTTCAGATCAGAATATAAAGAGAAGGAGGCGAAGAGAAGAGGAGAAGAGACTTAAATGGTGTAGAGTTACGAGACATGCCTCGTAAACTCACACAAAAACCATGCAGAATTAAAAGAGAAAGTTTGAATTCAAACATTATTGAAAACTTACCTCGAAGATTAAATGATTGGACATTTTTGTTGTGAAGCTTCAAGTGAGGTTCAGCATCATAGTTATTTTCTTGGAGATGACAAAGATGAACATATGAGCCACAAGCCTCATTAAAAACCTTACTCGGAAAACTCAATGGGACAAAACCAAGATAAGGGAAAAAGAGTGAAAGTACATCATATGGCCATGCACTAGCTTTCTCGAACGTGTATCATGACCAATGTGGACCTGATACAACCTCCAAAGTTCGAGAGATCCTATTAATATTTCTGGATCAAATGTTGTTGTTGAGCTAAGCTATTTCTTCTTAGCTTCCTCGGCTACAAGCTGCTCCACTTCAAGCTGCTCCTTCATTGTGCTTGGCATGATCACATCAGATGCACAACGGTTCTATGAAATGTTAGATGCTGCAAATCAACAAATCTACGAAGGATGTAAAGAAGGTTTGTCAAAATTGTCATTGGCAACTAGGTTGATGAACATTAAAACAAATCATAATCTACCTGAGGTTTGTATGGATGCATTGTCAGAATTATTCAAAAAATATTAACCAGAAGACAACTTGTCTGCTGAATCTTACTATGAGATTCAAAAACTGGTTTTTAGTCTTGGATTTCCTTCTGAAACGATAGATGTTTGCATTGAGAATTGCATGATCTATTGGAAAGATGATGATCAGTTACAGGAATGTCGATTCTGCAAGAAGCCAAGATATAAGCCGCAAGGTAGTGGAAGAAATAAGGTACCGTTCCAACGGATGTGGTACTTACCAATACCAGAGAGTTTGAAAAGATTGTATCAGTCTGAAAGGACAGCAGCAACAGTGAGATGGCATGGAGAACATTCACAGATGGAAGGGGAGATCAGTCATCCTTCAGATGCAAAGGCGTGGAAACATTTCTAAACATTACACCCAAAATTTGCTAGCAAAGTCTGAAATGTTTACCTTGGATTATGCACCAATGGATTTAGTCCATTTGGGATGTCTGGTAGACAATATTTCTTGTGGTCAGTAATTGTGACACCTTACAACCTGCGGCCAGGGATGTGCATGGAAAATGAGTTTATATTCCTTAGTATACTAGTTCGTGGACGTAAACATCCAAAACGGTCACTCGATGTATTTTTGCAACCTCTTATACATGAGTTGAAGGAGTTATGGTATATTGGGGTTCGAACATATGATTGACCGGTAAAAAGGAATTTTATTATGAAAGACATGCTTTTGTGGACAATTAGTGATTTTCCTGCGTACGGTATGCTATCAGGTTGGACAACACATAGTAGATTATCTTATCCATATTGCCTTGGAAGGACAGATGCATTTCCGTGAAGTACGGAAGGAAAAGAAGTTGGTTTGATTGTCATCGCCAATTCCTCCCAATGAACCATACCTATCGAAGAAACAAGACGTGGTTTAAGAATAAAGTAAGTGTACGTGCCTTACCACCAATGTATTTTACTGGAGAACAACTTGAAGCACAAATTGATCACTATGGTGCTCAGAAAACTGTCAGGCGTTTGGGTAATTGGCATGTTCCACGTAATATGCCAGACAGATACGGGGAACATCACCATGGCACAAAAAAGCATTTTTGGAAACTTCCATATTGGAAGGATCTTCTCCTCCGACACAATCTTGATGTGATGCATATCGAGAAAAACGTTTTTGATAACATAATGCACACAATATTAAACGTGGCAGGCAGAACAAAAGATAGCAAGAACTCAAGGTTGGACTTACCTGCTATTCGTTCAAGAAGAGAGTTGCACATTAGAGACGATGGTCAAGTATCATTTCCAATCTTTAGGTTGCACTTAAATGCAAAGTCAGCGTTGTTCAAATGGGTGAAAGAAGACGTGAAGTTTCCCGATGGATATGTTTATAATCTCTCTAAATGTGTTGAAGAAGAGTAAAAGTTTTCAAGGATGAAGAATCATGACTGTCATGTCTTTATCCAACGACTACTTCCATTTGCATTTACTGAACTACTTCCAGAAGATGTTAATGAAGCACTTGCAGGTAATTGTAACTAATAAGCTTAATTAATTATTACCACCAAATATATTTAACTTCAAATTCATGTTGTTTGTTCTTATATATATGTATTGTTGCGTTTTTCCGGGATCTTAGTACAAGTACCTTGAATGAACAAGTCATTCAACAACTTGAAACCAACATTCCGATCTTATGGTGCAATTTAGAGAAGATATTTCCTCTGACAGTTTTTGATGTTATGATCATCTTCCAGTCCACCTTCCTCATGAAGCGGCACTTGGTGGACCTGTTTAGTTTCGATGGATGTACCCATTCGAGCGTTTCATGAAACACTTGAAAGAAAAATCAAAAAATTTAGCAAAAGTAGAAGGCTCAATAGTTGCAGGTAGTTTAACGGAAGAAACATCTAACTTTTCATCATATTATTTCGCCCTGAAAGTTCATACACGAAAAAGAGCTCCCCGGCGATATGACGATGGTGGTGTGGCACCAATATATGCAGTGGAAGGCGTCCCAGACATTTTTTTGCAAATTGGTCGACTTGATGGTAAGTTAAAAGAAGTTTGGTGGACAAGTCCTGAAGATCGTCATTCTGAACACACATATATCCTTCTAAATTGTGAGGAAATAAGTGAATTTGAAAGGTAATTAAGTTATATATATATATAAGTATTTAAATTTTCTTATAATCATATGTTGATGATTTATCTCTATTTTTGGCAGTGAATTTGTGACTCAAGTACGAGAATCCATCGAGGGAATATTAGAGGCTGAAATCAACAAGCGCAAAGATGAATGAGATCTCTATTATATATTTACTTAATTATTAACTAATGATATAATTATAATATGTGCTTCATATAAAATAATGTTCAAAAATTTGCTAGGCGGTAGCTAGGCCCTCACTAGGGGCCTAGGGCCGAGGCGGATTAATCGGGGCCTAGACGGAGCCTAGGCATTAATAGAGTATTTACATAAATTTTTTATATTTTTATACTTATATAGTAAATTAGTATAAGTAAATTTTTTTTCTCTTGAAATGTTTGATTTCCATATTTCAAAAAGAAAAGAAATAAAACTAAAATGTAAGAAAAATAAAAACGTAACTAGATCCTCCGTCTTCGTGTCTCTCTCCCAATCTCTCTGTTTTCGGTTTAGGTTTAGAGAAGCAAATCAGACACAATAAGAAGTTAAGAACTGAAGAAGAAAAGACATTTACCCCCTAAATCCCTATTAAAACACACGATTTTCTCACAAATTAAATCAAAATACCGATTAGTCTGATTTCGCCAATTTTATCCGATTTGACCCGATCTGTCCCGATTTACGCCGATTTTGTCCGATTTCAGTGAGTCACCGATTAGCTCCACCGAAATGAAGAGAATCATAGCGCTCATAGGTCTGATCCCGATTTTCCGGGCGCCTAGCCACCGATTCGGCCAATTTTTAGAACATTGATATAAACAATTCAAGTTAATTATAACGATCAATTTTTTCCACCATGGTTGCATGAGTTGCTTCAAGGTCCAATCGCGAGGATAACCACTGCTCCCATGTATTAATTCACTCGAGGATATGCGGTTCATGCTTATGAGTACGGTAGACATCGGGTTACTGTTGATATTAGTGTTTTTACTCAGGGACTACTTCTGTGGGCAAGGAAAATCTAGCAGTAGGAACTTGTCCTACTGGATGTAAATTCCCTGTCAGTTTTGTATCAATTCCCTAGCATTCCCAAGTAAAAACAATGAATCTTAGGTATGTGTGTGTATGCAGAAGGATGTATCAATTCCCTAGCATTGTCATTGTAATACTAAGGTGTCAATCCAAATGGGTGTGATGCTAACAATCAAGATGTGATCAGATACAACTAAGTCAAGCCAGGTAGAAAGGAAATGTTTATCTAACAACCTAAAAATGAAATGCAATAAGATGGGTGCACTCAAGTGGAGCCTAAAAACGACGAACAACCATGCACTCGAGTGGAGCCTAAAAATGACGAACGACCATGCACTCGAGTGGAGCCTAAAAACGATGAACAACCATGCACTCGGGGTCAAGACCGAGTTAAGAGAGATGAAAGGCAAAGTGCAATTGAACAAGTAAATGACTCAGGACAAGATGATAAAGCAAGAATATGTAAATAGAGGTCTAAGGATGGGGGGGTCGAAATGTGATTCTCCTTGGTCTCTCCTAGGTGCTTAACAAAACTTCACAGAAGCTATCTCTAGACAATGAACATCAAGGTAAGGTGACTCCACTTTCGTGACAAACACCAACAAACCTATACCACTTCCTAATCTTAATACCTAGTCAAAGATACAAGGAAACTTAGACAAGATATCAATGAAACACAATATAGGCAAGCATTAAGAACCAATTCATTAATGTCAAAATACAGCTAGAACCTCTTAAGCCATGGGTTAAAGCTATAGATCTCTGGTAATAGCTGGTTCAAGCATTTCATCAACACCTTCTGAGTGGGAAATGCTTGAGATCATAATTATCAATGTCTTGGCTAACTAAGCATTAAGAACGCCTAATCCAGAAGAGATCTATGCGATTTAAAACTCAAACATGTAAGGAGACCAAGAATCCTACACAAACCTAACCCATCCTCAAGAACCCTAAATCACTACTCAAGAACACAATTCATAATCATCAAGAACATAAACCCAGAAAAATCAAACATCTCAGAATTCATTGAAAATAGTTTAGAAAGATAGATTAGGATGAGAATATTAGGACTGCAAAGAATTAAAGCAAACTAAGTACTGGATTAAGAGAGATCTGAATTACAAAATGAAGAACAAGGTCTGAGGCAGAGAAAAACCCTAAAAATAAAAGACATGTCCGCTGGATAATACCTAACAGTGGTATTTATAGTAAAATGCGGAAAACCCTAAAAATAGAAAAAGACAGAAAAATAGCTAAGTCTTCGCGAATGGTTTAGCTAGACCAAGTCTGGTCGAGTGGTGTCGAGTGTGTTGAGTGGAGTGGGGACTCGAGTGCCAGCGTCGAGTGGTAACGATGAGTGCAGCATCGAGTGGATTGTGGTGGAGCTGAGGTCGAGTCGGGGATGCGATGTCGAGTGCGGACTCGAATGGAGGTGGGCTCGAGGAGAGAGCGTCGCATGGCAGGGCTCAAGTGGGGTGGCAAGCACGGGCTCGAGTGGGGTCTCGAGTGGGGTGGCAAGCGTGGGCTCGAGTGGGGTGGCAAGTGCGGGCTCGAGTGGTGTCTCGAGTGGGGTGGCAAGCGCGGGCTCGAGTGGTGTCTCGAGTGGGGTGGCAAGCGCGGGCTCGAGTGGTGTCTCGAGTGGGGTGGCAAGCGCGGGCTCGAGTGGCGTGGTGAGCGTGGGCTCGAGTGGGGTCTCTAGCTGTCTTAGCATCCATGCTCCAAGTTGTACCTGTTTTAGCTCCAAAATGCAACATGTATGCAAATGCTAGTACAAATTCTCCTAAGTGCAAAAACATATGAAATTGGACTAGAAATGCTGTGAACTCAAGGTGAAACTAAACAAATAGAAAAGAAAATGTATGCATAAATCATGTAAAATACTGACATATCACTGTAAACAACGGAGTATGTGTGAAAGGGGAAATAAAATTTTATGGGATCTTGCAAGAGATCATTGAAGTTGAGTTTGCAGGTTTAGTGAAGATGAAATGTGTACTCTTCAAATGTGAGTGGTTCGATCCAACAATCGGCTTAGGGGTTTGCTATAATAAATATGGAGTTGTGGATGTTAACGCAGAATGATGGTACAACAAGTTTGAACTTTTCATCTTGGCATCTCAAGCAGACCAAGTTAGCTTAATTCCATATTCCCGAATCAAGAACACGGGAATCACTTGGTTATCGGCTATTAAGATAACGCCTAGAGGTTGAATTGTAGAAGATGAAGCACCATTGCAACAAGATTCTTGTAGTGATATACCAACAACAAATCAAACTAAAGACGATGTTCTGCTTATTAATCCCAACAACCAAGTCTTTGAAGATCTCCCAAATGATGCAGTCAATGAAGATAACATAAATGACAAGTTTGATGAAACTGAGGAACAAAGCAACGCTTCAAGTGATGAATCAGACAATGAGAATGAGTAAACAGTTTCGTTTTTAATTGTTTTTTATAATTAAGTTTAAGAGTTTGGTGAGTTTTTATGTGTTAAATTAAGATATGTTTTTAACTAAATAATATGTTTTTATGTGTTAAATTAAGATATGTTTAAATCAGTCGCAATATTGTAATTATGAAGTTGTGTGCTTAAGCATCGGATTTACGACGATTCGTCGTAACTGCGTTGTTACGTTGCAACGCATTTAAGATGAATCGTCGTAAATCCGACGCTTAATCATGCAAGCACATGCACGCGTGTTAGCCTTGCACGCGTGTCGTTAGGCAGCGTAATGACGAATTTACGACGAATCATCGTAAATGCGTTGTTACGTTGCAATGCTTTTACGATGGTTCATCGTAAATCTGACATTAAGTTACGATGCTTTTGCGACATGAAGTAAATCTATATTTACGCGCCTCACCCTCCCCCTCTCGTCGCTCATTCCACTCAAATATCATTCTCTCTTTACAATTTGCTCCTCCTTCTTTTCTGCACTCGAAAATCAAGGTATGTAATGTTTGATTTTAGGATTAGATATGATTGTAGGATTAGAACAGTTAGGTTGTATGATTGTAGGATTAGAACAGTTAGGTTGTATAATTTTAGGATTAGATATGTTTTTAGAACTGTTATATCGTATGATTTTAGGATTAATTAGATTTAGAACGATATTGATAATATGTTTTAGAAATGTTAGATTGTATGATTTCAGGATTAATTAGATTTAGAACGATAATGATATTTTTTTAGAAATGTTAGAAATGTTAGATTTTAATTAGGATATATAATAATTAATTGATTAAAAATGTTTAAATTTTAATGTCGATGGTTAGGACTACACGACGGGCTGCCGGCAAGCGTCCGCACTATAGTGCTACATTATTAGGAGGGGACTCCACTAGTATACCGGGAGCGTCGACATTGGCTCATATGATCCCATCTACTTCGGCGACTACGAAGACGATACCGGAGACGATACCAGAGACGTTACCGGAGACTAATCCGATGACACCATCTGGGGCACCTCCACCTCCACCACCTGCAGGAGCCGTTCATCCTGATTTACTAGTCCCAGCCGATGCTCCATACACTCGTTAAACGGTTGAAGATCTCCTGGTGCAACCGGGACGAGAGGGATTGCTGAGGTTGGATCCCAATCGCCCTCCGAACACATTTTGGTATGTTCTTTTTTTAATAAATATTAATTGACTTAATTAATTTTTATATAATCTAATAAAATTTTATATAATTTCTAACTTTTTGATATTTTTAGGTTTGGTGTGGATTCTAAGGTTGGGCATAGCGTATCTGATACTATCAAGAGCTACTTTACCGAGCCACATCCGAATTGTTCTCTCACAGCGGATCACATCAAGAAAACGTGGTTCAAATGTTTTGCGGTAAATATAATTTTATTTTTTTTACTTACTTTTACTTGTTATTTTTTCAACAAATTATGTTTTTTTTTGTCATTACTAATTTTTTTTATAGCAAAAATGGCATTGGGAACTTGCTATCAACTAGACGGTGAAGACAGAGTTCAATGCCAAGGCGATGAGGCGACTAGCTAACATAGTCTCCGACTGGAAGGAGCTTTGGATCCTTAAAGGAGATGTAGACGGGAAACCCACATTTATGACCCAGGTGTATGGGAGGGACTTATGCGCTATTGGAGTGATCCGCATTCGATTAGAGTTTCCCACAAGTGTTCCGCCTCTCGTCTCACAATTGGCCTGCATGGACATTTACCTACACTGCATACATCCGGACAAACACCCTTTGCGGGTGTCGGTGTCCGCTTACAGATGGTAAATACATTTTTTGATTTGTTAATTAAATTGTTATTAAAGCTACATATATAGTTTATTATACTAATTATTACTTTTATGTTTTTCAATTTTTTTTAGGCTAACAAAGGACCACTGACTTCGCTTTCAAGATTGTTTGAGCAGACCCACAAGAAAAACAATGGGGCTTTCGTGGATGCCAGATCTGAAAGAATCCACAACGAGGTCACCACACCGATGCTTGACCGTCAGACTCAGCTTTCTCAGCAAAGCGAAGATGGTACTCCCGTAGAGTTGAGTACGTTGGAAGCTGACCAGATCTTTCAATCGGTAAGTTTTCTTATATATAAATCTTTTAATAATATCTTAATTCTTTTCTTTTTTACATTTTTTGCATTTATATGTTTTCCAGGTTGCTCCAAAGAAGAAAGGACGGGTTTTAGGCATGGGATCGGTTCAAGACGTCCTGATGACTACTTATTCATATGCTCGTAGATTGGATGACGATCCCGTACACTTATGATTCAACCTAGCTACTGCAAATGCCGAGATTGCATCTTTGCAAGCTTCCCAGGAGACGACAAGGAGTCAAGTTGAAGGACTTGACTCCTTGTTTGATATTTTTGCGGTGGGTAATCCGCAGTTGACTCAGGCATTGGAAGTAAGACGGGAGGCTATACGACGACAGAATGTGTCTATCCAGCAGACACAGCAGGAGCATCAAACCGAGTTGGAGCATCGAGCAGCTGAAGCCGCTAAAGGAGATCTTTTTCTGATATTAATTTGAACAATTAGAAATAATTTTTAGAGTAGATTTTGTAATGTATAAAGTTATCTTATGTTTATTATGTTTTATTTTAATTTTAATTTTAATTAAATTTAATTTCTTTTTATTTTAATTATATATATTATTAGAAATTAATAATTAATAATTATATAAATTAAAATTATTATATAAAACGTCGTTAGCTTTACGACGAATTAACGACTACTATTAAAAATAACGTCGGTATTTCGTCGTAAAGTCTACGACGATTTAACGTCGTATAGATTTACGTCAATGTTACATCAAAACATTAACGACGATTATACGACGATTTTGTTGGCCGTAAACTAATTTACATCGCAATTACGACGACCTCTATTACGAAAAATTTACCATGAACACTGTACTCATTATATTTTACGACAATTTCTCCATTACGGCGAGCTGGTTATGACGATTTTGTGTTCGTCGTAACTTTGCTGTAAAATGTCATTAACGACGAATTTACAACTATCCCACTTTTATCAACAAATCGAAACACCACCGCCATTTGTTATTTATCAGAAACATTAGCCGACTCATCCACCAACCCAAAAACATCATGATCAATTTCTTCAATAACAGATTTGACTAGTTCTTCTGCAAAACAATGCACAATATCTTTCTGAATCTTTGGAGACGTCATCTTATTGTTTCCAAGAGCATTTTCTAACACAACTTACTCACAACTTCATTTTGTTTAGCAGTGTATTTCAAGAGCTCCACAAAATTTCCTCTATTGACAGATTTTTCTAACTCATCATGGCCACGGAAAGGTAACCCTTGTCGCAATAAGTATCTAGAAGCATCAACTGAAGCATTAAGCCTAATCCGATACTCATTCTTCGTAACATCATATTGCTTATGGAAAACATGCTTGATAGACTGACTTTGTTTCATCAAGTTTTCACTCTTCATGACTGCATTGTTATGAAAACTATTAACAGCTCCCACATGTTCAGTAAAAGCTCTTAACTTATTCCAGCCGGAAAAACCTTTAGTAGTAAATGCATCATTGCTTCCGCCTTTGCCGGCATTATCCCTGAACAAGTAACAATATAAGCAAAAAGCTGCATCTTTCTTCACACTATACTCCAACCAATTACCAAACCGATCAAACCAGGCAGAATTAAATCGCCTCAATACACCTGCTATCGGTGTTTGTTTTAAAGTATGACCACGAGGTTGGCAAGTACCTCTAATCAAATATTTGCAGATGACTTCATTTCTTTGATTTGGATGATATTCTGATATTTTTTCCGATCAGCAGGATCTCATGGTAGATCATCTAAATCACTATAAGATGATGATGGAGCTTTTCTTTTTAAAATATTTTCCACGGTCGTTTGCATCTGAAAAGAGAGAAAAAATATCATAAATTTTAATTTAACAATGTTAACTAAAATAAACAAAATGCCTAATACATTATAACTTTAGCTTAGTATCCACGTTTCTCATTCCATCATAACGAAACCTAAATCAAACAAATACATTATTTATTAACCAGTCTTGTTATTAACATTAATTCAACAAATTAAGTAATTGGGCAAATACACTCCAATAATAAGTTAATAATGAAAATCATAACATACCATTAAGCAAACTCCTCACGAAAGAATTATGACAAAAAAATAATTTTTTTAAGTACCAAATTTTATATAACTAGAAACAGAGGATGGTTGTTGTTAAATAAGAGCAACATTTCAGTTTTGAACCAAAAATTAAAAAAAACTATTTATTTAAACTAATCAAAAATATCTAAATATAGATTAAAATTAGAAAGAATTAAAATAAAATTATTACATCAAATCTAATTATCACATACCGTATACTTACCTTGTCAATTGGAGTTGGAGATCTCACTAATGAGTAATGAATTACAGTATGATTGTATGAAATAATTATCTCTGTCACTTTGTGATGTCTCGTTGAAATTGTAAAGGAAGAAGAACAAAGACGAATAACAATTAAATTTCCATCAATCAATCGTGTGTAATTAGTAATTAGGTTAGTTATAGGGTTATTACAATTGTAACTTATCTAAATATTTGGGCTATTAGTTTTGTTTTATATTTGATAATGGGCTTACTGATTTGTCCAACAATCCACAAAAATATAAAGTGTCAATATAAAATAAATGGGCTAACAATAATTTATTAGGAGGGTCAAAAACCAGATTTGACGGGGTCAATGTAAAAAATTATTTAAACTATTAAAACAAAATCAAAATTAAAGGGGTGTCATTGCATACACTCTCACCTCTGTGGGTCCGCCGTTGTCAACAATTCAGAAAGCATCAAGTGTATAGCCAGAGAGATCATAATCCTACGCAAGTTGGATCATCTTAATGTCATTAAATTGGAAGGGTTGATGTTTGTAGACCATGATTCCTCTAAACTCTACTTGATCTTTGAGTAAATGGAACATGACCTCTTGGGACTCTCTTCATTACTCGGTGTCCAATTCTCAGAACCTCAGGTACTTTTTACCGTTTCAATTCAAAAACTCCTTGGTGTCCAATTCTTAGCTAATCTCTTCTCCTTCTCTTTCAGGTTATTTGCTACATGAGGCAACTTTTAAGAGGGCTTGATCATTGTCACACTAATCATGTACTCCATCAGTTTGACTGCTTGTCTTAGGTTTAGATTTCGTGATGGTATAGCTATGTTTGTGTATGAAAAAATCGTGAACCCTAAGCCTTACCCTACTGAGTAATTTCCAATTACTCACCCCTCTCTTTTTTTTGCAGGTAATCAAGATGAGTAGTTGCGAAGTCGAACAATTGGTGCAGGATTAGGGGATAAATTGTCCTTTCGTTATTTTATTCGTTATTGGATTTTATCAAATTAATTATTTGTTCCCATATTTACATTAATGGAAGACATTGAGTTGGAGTATTGGAGTATTTATTTATTTGCAGTTAAAAAATAAAATATCTTGCGTTATAAGTTATTAGAATATGCCATGTTGTGTAAGTAAGAACGGGGTGTTACAATTATAGTGTTCCCTTGACTACCCGTGTTAGTATAGAGGTTCACCACTTTTCGGAGATCATAAAAGTCTCCCGTCTTCTCACCATATGCAACAACAATTGGCCTGTCTGTTTGTATATGTTTAGAGGTTTAGTTCAGATCTGATCTTCAGCTGACAGCATCGTTCTGCTATATGTATACAAAACCATTTCGCAAAAGAGTTTAATTGGTTAGAAATTTTGGTAGTTTGTCCATCGGCAAAGTTCAAGTGGGTTAGCTGGAAATGAAGCTTTAAGCAACTAAACAGCCTCTATAGCATAATTTATACAATGGAAAATGTTGTTCAAAGAACATGTGTTACCCTGTTGAATCTTCAAGATTGTAGAGTTACTCCTAATGTGAGCCTGGTAAAACCAAAAGGAAGAGTGAAAGATTTACACAAGAAAATATATCCAGAAGGGAAAGGTTGATGTTTTTTACCTTCGTCTACAATCTTCCGACGATGACTCTCAGTAGTCATATTGTTCAAAACAATTATTTAGGACACAACTATTTTGAACATAAGTTTTAGACGTATGAACGGCTATTATTAATCATATACCAACCTCTGTGAAGGTTATTACCTGAAAGTTTGTAGCAAGCTTTAGCACTATGCACAGAGTCTATAAGTGATCCCCATACTCACCTTATGCAACAACAATTCAGGTGAAGAAGCATAAATTTTCATTATTCAAAAGAAGCTAAAATAAACTTATTTGATTTACCAATTGGCCTACATGTTTGTATCAATTGAGCAAACATCCTTCTTGTTTTATGAGTCTACAAAAACAATCGTAAAAAAACCGGTTAATGACGTTAAAATGATTGTAGAATCAAACGGTAAGGGTAAGATAATATAGCTAATAGATGTTAAGATTTAGGGTAGGTGAACCCTAACCTTGATGGTTACTGATGGGCATAAGGTGACATCTTTGATTAGTTAAATATACACAAACCATCCATGATTTAGAATGAGCCATTGTTTTCACCAGCAAAAAAAACTTTGATATGGACGCTCTGGACGCGAGTTAGAGGGTGTCTTTACTAATGAAACGAAGAAAGCTGAATAACATTAGAGAAGGAGATTTACAGTACCAACAATTTAATCATTGGGAAATGAATGGAGTGAATCTTATTTCCGAAATTAAAGTAGACAGATAGATTGTTTACCAAGTTTGCAGAGGCTAACACCCGCGAGAGTCAAAATTTAAGTTAATGGATGTTGAAATCGATTTGAGTTTGGTTTTGTTACCCTTGATTAGCTAATACAGAAGGAGTGTAATCGAATTTATGGTTTTTGTTTTCGCTTCCCAGATGTGAACGACGAAGGAGAGGAAAGAAAGAAAGAGAAGAGATGACATAAAACAAAGTTAATGGATGTTGCAATCGATTTGAGTTTGGTTTCGCTTCCCAGATGTGAACGGCAAGGGAGAGGAAAGAAAGAAATGGAAGAGATGCATAAAACGAGAAGCGTTATAAAAATAAACTAAGAGGATTTTTTTTTTTTGAAACTAAAAACAGACATGTGTCAGCAGAAGAGAATCTGACGTGTCAATCAAGTAGGAGGGTGCCATACATCGGAGAGTCGGTCATTTCATGCCTCAAGTGAAGTCATGTGTTAAATTTTGTTTATCAATGGTACATAGTAATTTAGTAGAGTAGAAGGAATTTTGTAATTTGTCATTATTAAATATTAATTACTAACATAAGAAAAACAAATATAAATTTAACACATGACTTTACTTGAGGCATGAAATGACGGTCCGTCATTCATCTTTCATATATGTGATTAGTTGAAAGAGAAATAACCATATTGAAAATGAATTTAATTGCATATGGAACACTTAATGTGTCAAATATAAGCTTCAAATAATCCTATGGAGAGTAGATGAATTATGTTATCCCTATACGTTTTATATAAATTTGATTTAAATATAAGCTTAAAATATTCTTTTTGTATAATACTATTTTATATATAGTTAAATAATTTTACGGTTTGTTTATAAATATTTTTTTTATCGTTTCACTTTGTATATTAAAAGTAAACAATCACACATATAAATAGTGCATTAATGGTAGTGGACATCCATAATAGACAAGCAATTCATAATGATCGATCAGTTTGTATTGGCGTGAATGAAACTCAAGGATCCTCTCCTCCGATTGCACTAAGACAAAGGTTTTACAAATCTCGATTGGTCACACACTCAATAGTCGTTTTTTATAATTATTTATGGACAAAGATACAGAGAACCCTAGCCGTCGCCTTGCTCCTTCTTTCTCAAGGCAAGCTATTTTTGCCGGAATCATGGGACCTCTGTCCCTTCCGGTGGATTCTCAAAGTGTAAAGGACTCTGACAAAGCCTCCAGCGTTTCGGTAACATGTTCTACTATCAAGCTGATCAAGTAGTCGAGGGTGGTTCTAGTTCAGCCCCTCTCATTTTGAATGGGGTGGCTGAAGTGTCAATCCCTGATGAGATTCTCGATGATGAGGAACCTCTTTGGAAAATTTTTGTGGTTGGCTACTTCATGGGTGATGCTCCACACGTGGCGAAGATTCATGCCACTGTGAATCGAATTTGGTCGTCTCCAGCAAAGCCGTCGAAGATAGATGTCCAATTTATCAACCCGATAACTGTTTTGTTCAGAATTAAGGATCCTCAAATTCGTCTGCGAGTGTTGAAGCGTCATTGGCAATTCTCTGATGTGTGCCTCTGGTTGCTAGTGAGTGGACCCCTAAAACGGCTCATGCTAAACCAGACCTCTCGGTTATGCCTTTGTGGGTGGATCTTAAAAATGTTCCAGGACATCTATTTACGCTAAAAGAGATTC
Organism: Cardamine occulta; assembly: GCA_028015245.1. NCBI lineage: Eukaryota > Viridiplantae > Streptophyta > Magnoliopsida > Brassicales > Brassicaceae > Cardamine > Cardamine occulta. The sequence goes on from CM051384.1 coordinate 8,439,886, forward strand.
ATTTTCTTGCTGGTATTACTAAGAAATTTGTTAAAATGCATCCTAATACGGAACGTTGTACAAGTTTGGATTTGGCGCATGTATTAGTGGAAGTGGACTTGCAAAAACCACTCATGGAGAAGATTTGTTTCAAGAGTAAGGAGGGTGTTGATGTATCAGTGCTTGTTAGCTATCCCTTGCTTCCACCTCCGTGTTCTGCTTGTGCTGGTTGGGGTCACAATGTAAAGTCGTTCTCAATGGCAAACATTACAATTCTTGGTAAAGTTTCATCTAATCCGATAGTGCAAAAGGAAGTGGGAAATCAAAGTGAAAGGAATGATGATGCTTTGGGGACCGAATTATTGCCAGACTTGATCAAGGAGTTAACAAATACAACACCTTTTCACGTGTCTGCAACAAAGGAAGTGGAGGTGATAGGTTAGCTTTTTGGTGTCTTTTTGATTGCATTTTATTATAGATTTCTTGTGTCTGCATTGGATATTTAGGTATTTAGGTGCAAATTTGCATATATTTCTTGTTTTATAGGTATTGGAGTAAGCTGTGCAACAAGAGAGATCATTTGGATGCAAAGAATGGAAACGATGATCCATAACCAATCCCAAGTGTCTTAAGATCAACTCGGATGAAGACCTTCCCTTGCGATTTATCTCTAGAACTTTTGCTAAAAGATATATAAAATTGTGTTAACTTTCCAATGGAGCTGGTATCGAGTGATTTGGGTCAGCGGTTAAGGAGATATGACCAATTTAGTGAAGAGCAGTACGACTGAGCGACCTCATGTGCCCGCTGGAGAAGTGACAAAACTCACTTGATGAACCAGCTAGTGGCCAGACTGAGCGGGATTATGACACCGCAAAGCTCTAGCTGCCAGTTTTAGCGGGATGATGACACTGCTATGACGCTTCCGAGTTTTCTAATTTTGTTGCTGAACCAAGTCAAACATAGTTTACTTTGAGTTGACCAAGCTCATTTTGCTTCCCCCTATAAATACCAATAAATCTAATTAGAAACCCTTATGCTTTGTTTTAGAATCTCTCTTCGCCTCTTTTGAGATTTTTGAAGAACATTGTATTTTTGGATTTTAATCTATCAAATAGCTTTCTCTTGTTAATTTTTTTACTACTTATCTTTTAAATCATGATTATGCAAGGATCATGTATATTGCTTTGTGTTTTCATGATTTTTGGAAAGTCGACCAATTTATACCCACATGTTCATTAAGTCGAAATCATACATCAACTAAACTAATTGGCGAATTTATACTTAAACATATCGAATTGGCAAAATTCATACACCAACTATGATGTGATCATGGAAAGCTATCGGGAGCAGCTTGAAGCCGAGGACGCTTTGACTGTGCCAATTGGACCGATGACAAGATCAAGAGCCAAGGAGTTTCAGAACGAAATCACAGCACTACTCAGTCAAGCTCAACCGTCTAAAGCTCAGTTCGAGAACATGGAGGATCAAACCGTCTTGGTTGCTCGAGTGGACTAATAAATGGGTGATTCGTTTGTACTCTTTTTCCTAGCCTTTGGTTTTGTCCCAATGGGTTTTCCAAATGAAGGTTTTAATGAGGCAAATGGGTCACTCTAATCCATCAAATCCACAAGAGTCCATAAGAGAAGTTTCCGTCCAAGTTCAAGTTTTTTTTTGGGTTTCAATTTTCTCTCAATTTTCAGAAGTGTCAAAGCCCAAAGGAGGAGAATATTGGCCCAAAATATTATTCTTCTTAGCAAAGTAAATTAAGCCCATCAAGAGAAGAATTAGGCGCTGGAGGATTTGAAGAGTCCCCCCAGAATTAGTTAATGTTGTTTTAATTTTTTGCGTTTAATTCTGACTTTTTCTTTACTCTTTGCTTCTTCTTTATAACTTAAGTTTTTTTATAAGAAAGGGGCAGACATCTTTTTATCAATATTGAGAGTGATTTCTCTTGAGTTCTTTGAGAACAAAATCTCGATTGTTTGGTGAGTAATATCCAACGATCAAATCGATTCGTTCGATGAGTTATATCCGAAAGAATCAAACCTTATCTTCTCGAAGTGTGTCATATCTTGGGAGACATTGAGGTATATCAGAGGTGTTCCGCATCCTCTGTGTGACCATTCAATCAATCTTTTCTTTTACCCCTTGAAAGTGCATCAATCCGTGGGAGTTTCGCATCATTTGGTATCAAAGCACACTTTCGGGATCGGTATTCGTTTCTATTCATCTTATCATCTTAAAGCTTTCATTTTCTCTTGTCTTTCTTTCTGTTTTCTGATCGGATCAATTCATTTGGAATTGAAAAAATAAATCGGTTTGATTGCTAAACATCTAGGCGATTAAATCTGTTCATATTTGGCGATTTTGATTCATTGATCAGATCAATTTTTTTCTGTTTGATCTTTACTTTTTTCCTTCTAAATCTGATCGTTTTATGTTCTAAAAAAAAGAAAAAAAAGAAAAAAAAAAAGAAATCTGTCCGATTGAAGTTCTAAGGGTTTTTTTTTGTTTGCTTATTGTTTCAAATTTTCTCTTAAATATTCCTGATCAATTTTGATCTGTTTCGATTAAAAAAAAAACTACTAAATCTTTTCTTTCTATCTCGATTCTAATCGTTTCGTTTGAGTTGTTGGAATTCTTCATCGGATTTGATCGGTTTTGTTCAATACGAACCATTGAGAAATCGCTGAGAGAGAGCGCATCTTGAGTGTTGAGTGAACCAAAGAGTGAAACACTAGTGAGGATCGACTTTTTTTTATTACTAACGGTTTGCTAAGTGTTACAGGGAAAACAAAAGAATAATCAGAATGTCTAATAACGAAGGCGAAGATACTGAAAACGCCAACCAAGCACGAGGAGCTAGAAACAACAATTTGGACGTGCAGGCCCTTATGGGAGAGATGAGGCGTCTAATGAGGCGAGAGGTGGATTCAGTTCATGAGAGGATTGATACGATACAAAAATCCATTAATCAAGGACTGCCGCAAAATACTGCTGGTAGAAGAAGAAGAGAACAAATACTGCTGGTAGAAGAAGAAGAGAACAACCTCCAGAAGAAGATGACGAGGAAGAATTAAATTACTACAGCAGGGGTAGTCAAGCTTCTAATCAGAGTCGTAGAAGGCCAACACGTGTAAGAGAAGCTAGGGGACAAAATGAAGATAATCTCAGTGGTCTTAAGTTGAAGATACCACCGTATCATGGAAAAAATGATCCGGACACTTACTTAGAGTGGGAGAAGAAGATAGAACTCATCTTTTATTGTCAAACTTATTCAGAGCAAAAGAAAGTTCAAGTAGCGGCAACGGAGTTCTATGACTATGCTATCAATTGGTGGGATCAGATTGTGATGAGCAGGAGACGCAATCGAGAACCGCCCGTAGTTACTTGGGAAGAGATGAAAATTCTGATGAGAAAAAGATTTGTTCCAAGTCACTATCATCGGGAGTTGCATCAAAAGCTTAGGCGTCTAACTCAAGGTAGTAAGAGTGTGGAGGATTATTTTCAAGAGATGGAGTCTCTAATGATTAAAGATGATATCGATGAAGACACCAAGGCGACAATGGAAAAGTTCTTGAGTGTTTTGGCTCGTGATATTCAAGATAGAATGGAGCTTCAAACGTATGACGATTTGGAGGAAATTCTTCATAAGGCTGTTTTGGTTAAACAACAAATTAAGAGGAGGGGTACTTCTAGATTTTCCTATGGAGCTGGAGCGGCCAATGCTAGGATGAGTTACAGCCAAGAAGATAGGTCAGTTTTCAAACCAAAACAAGACCCTAAAAGCCCTACGCCACTACTCAAGACGCCAAGGGTAAAGCTGTGGTGACTTCGTCTAGAAACCGGGATGTTAAGTGTTTTAAGTGTCAAGGGAGAGGACACTACACCAACGAATGCACCAACAAGAAGACTATGATTCTTTTGTATAATGGCGAGATTAAAACAGAGCAGGAAGAGCTTGAAGATGATGGCGTTTCCGAGGATGAGGACATAGAGTTACCTGCAACCGGAGAATTATTGGTAACGAGATGGTCATTAAGCATTCATGCTAAAGATGATGACCAAGAGTAGCGGGAGAACTTGTTTCACACGAGATGCTTGGTACAAGGGATGGTTTGCAGCCTTATTATTGATGAAGGAAGCTGTACTAATGTGGCTAATGAAACAATGGTGAAGAAGTTGGGGCTGGACGTTAAGAAGCATCCGAAGCCTTATAAGCTTCAATGGCTAAATGATGATGGTGAGATGAACGTGAGCAGCCAAGTATTGGTTCCTTTAACCATAGGCAAATATGAGGATGAAGTTTTGTGTGATATCTTGCCTATGGCAGTTCGATAGAAGGGTCTTGCATGACGGTTTTACTAATCGATACTCCTTTGAGTACAATGGCCGAAAGATGATACTTGCTCCATTAACACCACAAGAAGTTCATCAAGATCAACTTCAGCAGAAACAACGAGGAAAAACCATTGTGAGTGATCCCCTAAACACGCCACCACTAAAAAAAACGAGAGTTTGAGAAAAACCAAGAAAAAGGCCTGTGAGAGCAAACCCGTGAGGCATTCAAACTTCCTTGTGAGATCTAATGTGGTTAAGAGAGCTATGTTCTCTAAACAACCCATTCTTTTATTTACAAAGAGGCTTTGCTGAACCTTACTAACCCCGTACCGGAATTTCCAAGTAGAATTGCTCCTATTTTGCAGGGATTTGAAGATGTCTTTCCGGAGGAGAACACCGAGGGATTACCGCCTATTGGTGGGATTGAGCACCAGATCGATTTCATGTCTGAAACTTCACTTCCTAGCAGGCCAGCATATAGAACCAATCCGGTTGAGACCAAGGAGCTTCAAAAGCAAGTGAGTGAACTCATGGACAAAGGATACATCCGAGAGAGCATGAGTCCTTGTGCTGTGCCGGTGCTGCTCGTTCCAAAGAAGGACGGAACTTGGAGGATGTGCATTGATTGCCGAGCCATCAATAATATCACTGTAAAGTATCGCCATCCTATCCCTCGTTCAGATGATATGTTAGATGAGTTGCATGGCTCTAGCATATTTTCGAAAATAGATCTTAAGAGTGGATACCTTCAAATTAGGATGAAAGAGGGAGATGAATGGAAAAATGCTTTTAAAACTAAACATGGCTTGTATGAATGGTTAGTTATGCCATTTGAATTGAAAAATGCACTTAGTACTTTCATGAGATTGATGATATCTTAGTCTACAACAAAAGTTTAGATGAACATGTTAAGCATCTAGAAGCGGTTTCGAATGTACTTAGGAAAGAAAAACTCTTTGCCAATCTGAAGAAATGCACTTTTTGTACGGATAAAGTTGTGTTTCTAGGTTTTGTTATAAGTGCAGATGGCATCAAAGTGGATGAAGAAAAGGTTAGAGCTGTCCGCGATTGGCCCAGTCCGAAAACTGTAGGAGAGGTGAGGAGTTTCCATGGACTTGCGAGATTCTATAGGAGATTCGTGAAAGATTTCAGTACCATAGCTGCTCCACTCACTGAAGTGATCAAGAAAAGTGTGGGATTTAAATGGGAGAAAGCACAAGAAGATGTGGTCCAAGCGTTAAAGGATAAACTTACCAATGCCCCACTTTTATCTTTACCCGATTTTCTTAAAACTTTTGAAATAGAGTCTGATGCATCTGGTGTAGGTATTGGAGCTGTCTTGATGCAGGAGAAGAAGCCTATCGCCTTTTTCAGTGAGAAGCTTGGAGGAGCTACGTTGAACTATCCAACCTACGACAAGGAATTGTATACACTGGTCCGTGCATTGCAAACGTGGCAACACTATGGCCAAAGGAGTTTGTCATTCATACTGATCACGAGTCTTTGAAGCATTTAAAGGGTCAGCATAAGCTCAACAAGAGGCATGCTAAGTGGGTAGAATTCATCGAAACATTCCCATATGTGATCAAGTACAAAAAAGGTAAAGAAAATATTGTTGTTCATGCCTTATCTCGAAGGTACACCTTGATTTCTACTTTAGATGTTAAATTGTTGGGATTTGAACAACTTGAAGATCTTTATCAAGCCGATTCTGAGTTCTAAGAGATTTACAAGTCTTGTGAGAAGTTCCCTTTTGGAAAATATTTTAGGCATGACGGGTTCCTTTTCTTTGAAAATTGTTTGTGTGTGCTAATTGTTCTGCGAGAGACTTGCTAGTTAGGGAAGCACATGGAGGAGGCTTGATGGGACATTTTGGTATCGTCTAGAATTTAAAAGTGATGCAAGAACACTTCTCCTGGCCGCAAATGAAGAGAGACATGGAAAGAATTTGCGGGAGATGTGTCACTTGCAAACAAGCCAAATCGAAGGTACAGTCCCAAGGTATGTACACGCCCTTGCCTATTCCTGATCAGCCTTAGACTGACATTTCTATGGATTTTGTGCTTGGATTGCCTAAAACTAGGACTGGAAAAGATTCAATCTTTGTCATTGTTGATAGGTTCTCTAAAATGACGCATTTTTTGCTTGTCATAAAACTGATGATGCTTCTCATATAGTTGACTTGTTTTTTAAAGAAATAGTTTGTTTGCATGGAATACCTAGGACTATAGTCAGTGATAGGGATACAAAGTTCTTAAGTTATTTCTGGAAAACACTTTGGTTTAAGCTAGGAACTAAGTTGCTGTTTTCAACTACTTGTCATCCTCAATCAGATGGTCAAACTGAAGTGGTTAATAGAACTTTGTCTACCTTGCTGCGTGCCTTGATTAAAAAGAACTTGAAAACTTGGGAAGAATGCTTACCACATGTCAAATTTGCATATAATCGATCAGTGCATTCCGCCACAAAGTTTTCTCCGTTTGAAATTGTTTATGGCTTTAATCCTTTATCTCCTTTGGATCTAACCCCATTGCCTTTAAGTGAAAGAGCAAACTTGGATGGGAAAAAGAGAGCTGAACTTGTTAAACAGATTCATGAGAAAGCAAAGCACAATATAGAGGAGAAGACAAAGCTGTATGCCAAACAAGCTAACAAGGGCAGGCGCAAGAAGATTTTCAAGGAAGGAGATCAAGTGTGGATACACCTAAGGAAGGAGAGATTTCCAGCTGAGAGGAAGTCCAAACTCATGCCAAAGATTGACGGCCCATTCTGAGTTACAAAGAGGATCAATGACAATACTTATCAACTCGATCTCGAAGGTAAGTACAATGTAACTTCAAGCTTTAATGTTTATGACTTAATCCATTTTGTTGCAGATGATCCAGATTTGAGGATAAATCCTTTTCAAGAGGGGGGGGGGGGGATGATGTGATCATGGAAAGCTATCGGGAGCAGCTTGAAGCCGAGGACGCTTTGACTGTGCCAATTGGACCGATGACAAGATCAAGAGCCAAGGAGTTTCAGAACGAAATCACAGCACTACTCAGTCAAGCTCAACCGTCTAAAGCTCAGTTCGAGAACATGGAGGATCAAACCGTCTTGGTTGCTCGAGTGGACTAATAAATGGGTGATTCGTTTGTACTCTTTTTCCTAGCCTTTGGTTTTGTCCCAATGGGTTTTCCAAAGGAAGGTTTTAATGAGGCAAATGGGTCACTCTAATCCATCAAATCCACAAGAGTCCATAAGAGAAGTTTCCGTCCAAGTTCAAGTTTTTTTTGGGTTTCAATTTTCTCTCAATTTTCAGAAGTGTCAAAGCCCAAAGGAGGAGAATGTTGGCCCAAAATATTATTCTTCTTAGCAAAGTAAATTAAGCCCATCAAGAGAAGAATTAGGCGCTGGAGGATTTGAAGAGTCCCCCCAGAATTAGTTAATGTTGTTTTAATTTTCTACGTTTAATTTTGACTTTTTCTTTACTCTTTGCTTCTTCTTTATAACTTTAGTTTTTTTATAAGAAAGGGGCAGACATCTTTTTATCAATATTGAGAGTGATTTCTCTTGAGTTCTTTGAGAACAGAATCTCGATTGTTTGGTGAGTAATATCCAGCGATCAAATCGATTCGTTCGGTGAGTCATATCTGAAAGAATCAAACCTTGTCTTCTCCAAGTGTGTCATATCTTGGGAGACATTGAGGTATATCAGAGGTCTTCCACATCCTCTGTGTCAGCATTCAATCCATATTTTCTTTTACCCCTCGAAAGTGCATCAATCCATGGGAGTTTCGTATCAAAATATAAAAATATAACCAATTCGTACAAATAGGGGTGACTATGCATTTTAAGGTGATAATGTGTCATCCACATCATAGTTAACAGATGACGTGGATGACACGTGATCAACACATAATTAAAAAAAAAATCTTGAAATGAAAATTAGGGGTATACATCATTCCGAAAGCAATATACTTGATCCTTGCATAATCATGAAAATGTTTGGGTATAAGTTGGTTGATTGTGATGATTTGATGGGTTGATAATGATGTTTAGGACTAGATCTTAAGTTATCCTTCATTTAGGTTGATAGTAATACTAGATTTAAGATTGTAACTGAGAATCTAGATCAATAATATTTTTTGTCCGGTAGGTGTTCGATAAAATGCTTGAAATAACCAAAATGAGCTTTTCTTTCTTAGCATATGGAAATAGTTTATTATGGTGATTAGGGGTTGGAATATACTTGATTATTAATGCTTTTTGATTACTCAATCGCTAACAGAAGTTATTGCTGATTAGGTGATTAAAGAAGGGATTTGTTTTTTGATAAAATGTGAATTCTATTACCAAAAATGGAACGTTGGTTTACTTACAATAGCTGAGAGCTAAAAGAGTTTGGAGGGCTCAAAAAAAAATTAAAAAGCCCCTTACAAGCTGAAAATACCCGAAGGTTACATATGAGTGAACCAAATAGACAAAAGATCCTTACAAGCCTTCTTTTTACGGCGGGCAAGTAAGTTGTCTTGAATATTGTGGTCTATTTGACGAAACAGAGTTGTTGGTGGTGAGGAGATGGCGTTGTGAAGACGATTATTCCTTTCCCTCCCAATATAGTAGATCGTTGAGTGACAAACCAGCCGATTCAGCATCCTGGAAGTCCCAAACGGTTTGCTCGAAAGCCAATTGAAGAAGGGTCGGAGACCAAGCGTTTGCAGAATTAGAGACCATACCTCAGCAGAGTAGTCGCAGTGGAGAAAGATGTGGTCTTGAGTTTCCAAATCAAGAGCACAAAGACAGCAGCAGGTTGGGACATTCATCCCCCAAAGAGCAAGACGAGCTCGAACTGGTAGACGATCTAGGTGAGCAGTCCAAAAGTTAAATGCTAATTTAGGAACAGCACCTTTAAACCAAACGACCTTTGACCAAGGCTGCTTAGAGTCAGTTGGTCTGATGGCATTCCATGTTCTACTAGTTGAGAAAGAACGGAGAGTACCATCACCCGTTTCCCAGAAGTATTCATCAAGACCTCTTTGATCATTCGGGGCCTGTTCTGCGAGAAGTGTGTTTCTCAATAGAAGAAGCCGACGGTTTCGAGTCCTTTCGGAAGGAAGTTTCCAGCCATTTCGAGAGGTTGCTTGAGCTACTGTAGCAGTGAGGGGAATACCCATAGATGACGTACCAACTTCCCTAACCAGGTCAATTAGCGGCCCGCGGGAGGCCCAACTATCAAACCAGAAACTTGCCAGATTGCCGTTACCCAAACTGCATTTGAGGAATGGCTTAACCATAGGTCTAAAGGACAGGAGGTGGCGCCAAACCTAGGAAGCAGAGTAGGAAGGTTTGACATTCCAAAAGTTAGTATTCTTTAACCTGTGCTCTTTAGTCCAAGCAACCCAACGGGAATCTCTACTGGTGAACAACAGCCATATGAGTCTCATATTTAACACTTTATTCCATAAGGTAAAGTTTCAGAGCCCCAGACCTCCTTCATACTTCGGCAAACAAACTTGGGACCAAGAGACCTTTGTGCCATAAAGCTTTGAGGTGTCTCCATTCCAAAGAAATCTCCCACACAACTGCTCAATGCGTTTCAAACATCCTTTAGGAAGCGAGAAAGCCATCATCCAGAAGTTAACAATGTTGTAGATGGTAGAGGAGATTAGCTGCAATCTCCCAGCAAAGGATAGAGTCTTTGTAGCCCAATGGTTAAACTTTGACTCAATCTTGTCCAATAAAGGCGAGTAGTCAGAGTTGTGAAGCTTACGGTGCAAGAGTGGAAGGCCCAAGTACCGAATAGAGAGTGAACCAGAGTGGAAACCAAGCGAAGAAATAGCATGAGTTTCCTCAGGGTTCAATCCCGCCACAAATAATTATGATTTCTCTTTATTCACTGTTAGTCCAGAAACCGATTGGAAGGAGGTGAGGGCAGCTGTAATACCTCGCAGAGAAGTTGGCGAGCCATCAAAGAAAATCATAACATCATCAACAAAGCAAAGATGTGAGATTCTTGGGTTCTTAGCAAGTGGGTGACAACCAATTTTCTGCGAGTCAAAGTGGGAGTCAAGGATTCTTGAGAAAATCTCCATTGCTATAACAAATAGATAAGGGGATATAGGGTCACCCTGTCTTAGCCCTTTCTTTCCAGCAAAATATCCACAAAGGTTTCCATTTATATTTATCGAGAAAGAAGTCGTTGTAAGGCATTGACTTATCCAATTGATAAAGATAGGAGGAAAACCAGCAGCTTGTAAGACATGCAAGATAAAATCCCATCTTAATGAATCAAAAGCCTTTTTCAAATCTACCTTTAGCATACCTCGAGGAATGGCATTTTTGCGGCTGAACCCCTGGACTAACTCTGTTGCTAGCAAGACGTTCTCCACAAGTAATCTGCCCTTGATGAAATCAGATTGAGTATTGGAGATTATTACTGGCAGAACCAACTGGAGCCTCCTTGAGATAATCTTAGAAATCACTTTATACACTGCATTGCATAGAGAGATAGGCCTGAAATCCCCCAATCTTTCAGCTAAGGTCTTCTTGGGGATAAGAGTAATTGCTGTTGCATTCCATTGCCTTAGGATTTGTCCAGACGAAAAGAATTCCTTTACAGCCACAATGACATCCTTACCCACTATATCCCAGGTGCTTCTAAAGAATTCACCCGTGAAACCATCAGGTCCAGGCGATTTGTTAAACGGCAGAGCAAAGATTTCCCGCTTTATATCCTCAGCAGATACCTCACTAACAAGAGCCTCTTTAACCGAGTCAGGACAAGAGAAAGTAGTGAACCGGGTGATAAGCTCAGAGTCGGCTTGGGAGAGCAGAGGAGAATCAAAGCCTAGGAGGTCCTTGAAGTAGTTCACCCCATGCGCTTGGATATCTTGCTGAGATTCAAGCCTAGAGCCATCAGAATCTAGGAGATAATGAATCTGAATTATTGCTTTTCTTTCAGCGACCATTCTATCGAAGAAAGCAGTGTTAGAGTCTCCCTCCTCAACCCATCTTACCCTCGATCTCTGTTTGAAAAAAATGTCTTCAGCCTCTGCGAGAATAGACCATTTCCTATGAGTCTCCTTCTCCAAACAAGCCAACTGGGGAGAAGGATCCCTAAGTAATTTCTCTTGACAGTCAACCAGAGATAAATGAGCTTCTTTGACCCTGTTTTCTAGGTCCGAGAAATGCTCTCTACTTAGCTCCTTCAAAACCAACTTCAAGGATTTCAACTTCTTAGATAACACAAACATTGAAGGGATTAGTGTCATAGAAGTGGACTAGTCTTGATTTGTGATCTATAACCAAGGATATTGTTCGTAATAAGTTTTTAGCATCATCAAAGAGTCATCATCTCATCTAAATCATTGTCATTCCCTTGACTTGTTGCTTTTCTTTATTTGATTTCCAAAAATGTTTTACTCTTTTCCCACTTTCATTTGAATTTTGATTTAAAACAAAAAAAAAACACTTTGTTGCCTTAGATTAAGTTTGAATCTCCATAATTAGTGTGCTAATTCTATTTTCTCTTGTGGATTCGATCCTAAAGTACAAAAGTATTATAGGTTAATTGATAGACCTTGATCCTAAAAAGTTTCAACTATCAATTTGGCGATGTTACCGGGGACAATAGCAATTAGCTATTAAGATTTGGATTCGATTTGAGCCTAAGGCTTTATTTTTATTTATTTTTACACTAACATTTCGCTTAGTTTTTGTTTCTCTTGTGCTTTTCAATGTGTATGCAACGAAGAATTCAACAAGGAGAGGTTATTGGTTGTATTGCGGAGTTGGGTCAACTTCAAAGAGTGAATAAAAGGGAAGCGAGAGAAAGGAGAGCTAGAGAGCGTGAAGAACATTTGAGACACTTGGGAATAGATGATTAAGGAGTGCATCCACTGGGTATAAGTGTTCAACCACAAGCACCGGCTAATGGACACCCGGTGCTTAGGCCTATTGATGCTTTTGATGAACCTAATACTAGAGGGATAGCAACGGGAATCCCTACACCCGCCATTGTAGCCAACAACTTTGAGATTAAGTGAAACTTGATCAACATGGTGCAAAACCAAAGATACAATGGGATGACAATGGAAGACCCTCTAGATCATATTAATCAATTCGAGCGACTTTGTAGAATCGTAAAGATGAATGGTGTGCCCGAAAAATATATCAAGATGATTTTGTTTCCTTTCTCTCTAGGGAACAAAACCTCTCAGTTGGAGAAGAAAATTGTTTCGAAGCTTGTGTCTACTTGGGATTAAGGGTGTCAAAGCGGGTTACCCCGCCCCGTTTAATCCGCTCCATTGCGGGTTGAGTTAATTTATGGTTTTGGTGGGTTACCCCGCAAAAACCAGCAGGGTCTAAACTAATAACCCTAACCCACCCCGCACTATAGCCGCGGAGGTCGGTCCGCGGAATTCAAAACTTAGTTACTAACAAAAAGAATTAAAAGTTTATAATGTAATTTCATCGATAATAAAATAAATGCATCTCGTACCCATCCTAAACAAAACAAATAGTATCAACAATCACAAAATGTATAAGTAAATCAACAAATTATAATTTTTCAAATATTCAAATCTGAAAATGATCTGAGCATTATCAACGTCTCCAACTTATTAAGAAAAATGAAAAAAAAATGTTTCTTCAAAGTTTCTAAAGTAAAACCAGTCTGAAGAGGCATCTCGACTACCTAATTGTCCTTAGTGTCTTTGGTATCCAAATAGACATAGACTTAGACATTAATTTGATATTAGTGTGAAACCCCATCAGCTTCTTCTTAATCGATTACTTGGCCTTGCCTCTTGACACACGTACAAAGAGAAACAAAATAGGTGAAAGATTTTTTTCTCTTGGAAAAATAACTTTGAGGTTAAGTATGATTAGGGTTACTCGAATATATCCAGTTTTTTTTTTTAATATTTGGAAATTTGAAAAAAATAATTTAAAGGAATAATGGGCCATAATCCATAAATATATATAAAATATTAATATAAAAAAACTTAACCCACGGGTTAACCCGCAACAAATACGGATTTTTCCAACAAAGACTATAGACCGTGGGGGATCAATCCGCAATGCATGGTTTTTTTTGGAAAATCAAAAGATGAACCCTAACCTGTCCCATAGCGGTGCGAATTTCTCGTCTTGAGAAACTAGATTATGATAGGGACTTGAAAGACACTAGCACTCAAGACAAAAGGTTTAAGGAGCTAAATGAGAAACTAGACAAGATGAGCAAAGCATTCTAATAAGCGAAAAGCCATTCAACTATGTTGGAGAAGTTGAAGGGTGTCAGCAAGGATATCAACAAGGATATCAAGAGATTGGTGATGGTATTGAAGCGGTTCTTAAGAGGTCCATTATTTGGGTAACCATGGTGGCTTCTAAGGGAATACATTTAACCAAAACTTCCAGCCAAAGCCATTTGTTAACCTCCAACCAAGGCCCCAGCCGTCAAACCCACACTATCAAACTTCCAACCCAAACCACAATATAACAACCCCACCCAAACCTACTTCCCAAACACTAACCAAAACTACCATCCCTAATCCCAAGTAACAAAGCCAAACCAAACCTCTACGGATGATCCTCTTAAGCAACTACTAGAAGGACAAACTAAAGGTACAGTAGTGATATGCAAGGGGATTAACAACGTAAACTCAAAGGACTAAGAACATGTATAAGAAAATGTTTTAAAGGACTAACCTCCTACACGAATTCATTCAATGTTTCGATTGGAACGTCTGTACAGACAGGAGTTCCATCAACGATCGGCTGAGATTGGAGAAACTCCTCACCAAGCCGGTTCAAGGTGTCAACGGTCTCCTGATAAACCCCATCTTGTATGAGGCTGGTCTTCTTGTTAGTGTGGAAACTATAAAAAATAAATAAATTAATATAAACTATAAGTAAAATACAAAAAATGTGAAAGAAATAATTTACAAGTTGTTTCTGCCGTGTTTTCTTGCTTGTTGCTCCAAAATTGTGCGTCGCTGGTCCTTTTCCTTTGCGGTCGCTTCTGCGGTTGGTAGAATGGGTTGCAGCGTCGGCAATGGTCTTTTCTTGCTTCCAATACTCTATGAACCTGTTCCATCGGTCCCCGTTTGCAACCAATTCTCTTGGAATGCTCCGCACTATAGCCGCGGAGGTCGGTCTGCGGAATTCAAAACATAGTTACTAACAAAAAGAATTAAAGCTTTATAATGTAAATTGATCGATAATAAAATAAATGCATCTCGTACCCATCCTAAACAAAACTAATAGTATCAAAAATCATAAAATGCATAAGTAAATCAAAAAATTATAATTTTTCAAATATTCAAATCTGAAAATGATCTGTGCATTATGAACATCTCCAACTTATTAAGAAAAATGAAAACAAAATGTTTCTTCAAAGTTTGAAAAGTAAAACAAGTCTGAAGAGGCATCTCGACTACCTATTTGTCTTTAGTGTCTTTGGTATCCAATTAGACATAGACTTAGACATTGATGTCATATTAGTGTGAAACTCCATTAGCTTCTTCTTAATCGATTACTTGCCTTGCTTCTTGACACACGTACAAAGAGAAACAAACAAGGGAAAGATATTTTTCTCTTGGAAAAATAACTTTGAGGTTAAGTATGATTAGGGTTACTCGAATATATCCAGTTGTTTTTTTAAAAAAATTTGGAAATTTGGAAAAAATAATTTAAAGGATTAATGGGCCATAATCCATAACTATACATAAAATATTAATATAAAAAAACTTAACACACGGGTTAACCCGCAACCCATACGGATTTTTCAACAAAGACCATAGACCATGGCGGATCAATCCGCAATGCATGCTTTTTTTTTGGACAATCAAAACATGAACCCTAACCTGCCCCATAGCGATGCGGATTTCTCGTGTTGAAAAACTAGACTATGATAGGGACTTGAAAGACACTAGCACTCAAGACAAAAGGTTTAAGGAGCTTAATGAGAAACTAGACAAGATGAGCGAAGCATTTCTAATAAGCCAAAAGCCAGATAACTATGTTGGAGAAGTTGAAAGATGTCACCAAGGATATCAACAAGGATATCAAGAGATTGGTGATGGTATTGAAGTGGTTCTTAAGAGGTCCATTATTGTGGTTTCCAAGGGAATACATTTAACCAAAACTTCCAACCAAAGCCATTTGTTAACCTCCAACCAAGGCCCCAACCGTGAAACCCACACTATCCAAACTTCCAACCCAAACCACAATATAACAATCCCACCCAAACCTACTTCCCAAACACTAACCAAAACTACCATCCCCAATCCCAAGTAACAGCACCAAACTAAACCTCTACGGACAATCTTCTTAAGAACCTACGAGAAGGACAAACTAAAGGTACCTTAGTGATATGCAAGGGGATTAACAAGGTAAACTCAAAGGACTAAGAAAATGCATTAGATAATGTTTTAAAGGACTAACCTCATACATGAATTCGTTCAATGTTTCAATTGGAACTTCTGTAAAGACAGGAGTTCCATCAACGATCGGTTGAGATTAGAGAAACTCCTCACCAAGCCTGTTAGAGGAGTCAACGATCGCCTGAGAAACCCCATCTTGTAGGAGGCCGATCTTCTTGTTAGTGTGGAAATCGGTGAGCAACCTCAGATTCGATTGTTCTACACCATCTTTTTAAAACTATAATAAATGAATTAATTAATATAAATTATAAGTAAAATACAAAACATGTGAAAGAAATAACTTTCGAGTTGTTTCCGCCATGTTTTCTTGCATGTTGCTCCCAAATTGTGCGTCGATTGTCCTTTTCCTTTGCGGTCGCTCCTGCGGTTATAGAATGGGTTGCAGCATCGGCAATGGTCTTCTCTTGCTTCCAATACTCTATGAACTCGTTTCATAGGTCCGCGTTCACAACCAATTCTCTTGGAATTCTCCGCACTATAGCCGCGGAGGTCGGTCCGCGGAACTCAAAACTTAGTTAATAACAAAAAGATTTAAAGCTTTATAATGTAAATTCATCGATAATAAAATAAAAGCATCTCGTAACCATCCTAAACAAAAAAAAAATAGTATCAAAAATCACAAAATGAATAAGTAAATCAACAAATTATAATTTTTCAAATATTCAAATCTAAAAATGATTTGAGCATTATCAACTTATTAAGAAAAATGAAAACAAAATGTTTCTTCAAAGTTTCTAAAGTAATACCAGTCTGAAGAGGCATCTTGACTACCTATTTGTCCTTAGAGTCTTTGGTATCCAATTAGACATAGACTTAGATATCGATGTGATATTAGTGTGAAACCCCATCAGCTTCTTCTTAATCGATTACTTGACCTTGCCTCTTGACCCACGTACAAAGTGAAACAAACAGGTGAAATATTTTTTTCTCGTGGACAAATAACTTTGAGGTTAAGTATGATTAGGGTTACTCGAATATATCCAGTTTTGTTTTTTTTTTAATTTAGAAATTTGGAAAAAATAAGTTAAAGGATTAATGGGCCATAATCCATAACTATATATAAAATATTTTTTTTTAAAAATTAACCCATGGGTGAATCCGCAATTCATACGGATTTTTCCAACAAAGACCATAGACCGTGGCGGATCAATCCGCAATGCATGCTTTTTAGTCTATGATAGGGACTTGAAAGACACTAGTACTCAAGACAAAAGGTTTAAGGAGCTAAATGAGAAACTAGACAAGATGAGCAAAGTATTTCTAATATGCCAAAAGCCATTCAACTATGTTGCAGAAGTTGAAGGGTGTCAGCAAGGATATCAATAAGGATACCAAGAGATTGGTGATGGTATTGAAGAGATTCTTAAGAGGTCCATTATTTGGGTAACCATGGTGGCTTCCAAGGGAATACATTTAACCAAAACTTCCAGCCAAAGCCATTTGTTAACCTCCAACCAAGGCCCCAACCGTCAAACCCACACTGTCCAAACATCCAACCCAAACCACAATATAACAACCCCACCCAAACCTACTTCCCAAACACTAACCAAAACTACCATCCCCAATCCCATGTAACAAAGCCAAACCAAACCTCTACGGATGATCTTCTTAAGCAACTACAAGAAGGACAAACTGAAGGTACCTTAGTGATATGCAAGGGGATTAACAAGGTAAACTAAAAGGACTAAGAAAATGTATAAGAAAATGTTTTAAAGGACTAACCTCATACATGAATTCGTTCAATGTTTCGATTGGAACTTCTGTACAGACAGGAGTTCCATCAACGATCGGCTTATATTGGAGAAACTCCTCACCAAGCCAGTTCAAGGTGTCGACGATTTCCAGAGAAATCCCAGCTTGTATGAGGCCGGTCTTCTTGTTAATGTGGAAATCGGTGAGCAACCTCAGATTCGATAGTTCCACACCATCGTTTTGAAACTATAATAAATTAATTAATTAATATAAATTATAAGTAAAATACAAAAATTGTGAAAGAAATAACTTACAAGTTGTTTTCGCC
Source organism: Cardamine occulta (assembly GCA_028015245.1). Lineage (NCBI taxonomy): Eukaryota > Viridiplantae > Streptophyta > Magnoliopsida > Brassicales > Brassicaceae > Cardamine > Cardamine occulta. The sequence continues at coordinate 8,457,661 of CM051384.1, forward strand.
GTGTTTTCTTCCTTGTTGCTCGCAAATTGTGTGTCGCTGGTTCTTTTCCTTTGCGGTCGCTCCTGTGGTTGGTAGAATGGGTTGCAGCATCAGCAATGGTCTTCTCTTGATTCCAATACTCTATGAACTCGTTCCATAGGTCCAGGTTCGCAAGCAACTCTCTTGGAATGTCATTCACATTCCACTTTTCCTTCCACTCGTTCAACTTGTGAGAGTACATTGTTGCAACTTTTCTATCGAACTCACGTCTAACTATATAATCAACATCTAATAAATATAAAAATTCGAAATAAATTAAAATTTCCCAAAATTTCAATAGTGGACAAAATTAACACATAACATCTAATATTAACAAAAAAATTCAACAAATCAAAAAAAAAAAATTAACACTTAAAATTAAAACAATTTCTAATCAATTTCAATATTAGAATTAAAACAATTCAATATCAAAATGAAAACATAAAATTAACACATAAAATGTAAATAATTCTAATCAATATCAAAATCCAAATCAATTTCTAAATAATTCTAAATTCAAATCAAAATAAAAATAATTTTCCAAATCAAAACAATTTGTAAAATCAAACAAAACCTAAATCAAACCATCCAAAACCAAAATCTAACCATTCAAAACCTAAATCTAATCATTCAAATCTTAAATCTAACCATTTAAATCCTAATCTAACCAACACATAAACCTATGAATTCAAAGTTCCAAATCTAAAACAAGAGTAAGAAACTTACAAATTGGGAGGATTTTGGGCCATTTTGGTTAGTATTTGACTTACAAAGATTGAGTTTCACAATTTGAGGTTTTTAGGTTTTTTTGGTGGTTTCGCGAATAAACTTGCAGAGAAGAAGAAGTTGTATATATAACAGAATTTTTGATGGATATGTCTGTTGGAAATCCGTCGGTTTTTGAAAATATTCCCACCTAAAATTTTGCAGTTCCGTCAGAAATCGGTCAAAATTTCTGAAGGATTTCTGACGGATTCGCAAAACTTTAGGCAAGCGGGAGGCGAAAAGGAACATGGCAGTTTAATTTTCATTATCCGTTGGAAATCCATCAGAAATTATCATTGGCCAGTCAAACCGGTGCAACCCTTAACAAGTGACACGTGTTTACCTGAATCTGTCGGAAATCGGTCAAAAATTTATGACGGGTTTGTGGTTTTGGGTGTTTTTCGAATCGTTTCAATTGATATATGTTTGTATTATGATATGTTAATGATTTCAAACATAAATTCATCAATTTAACCCTTGTTAATATTAAATTTACCAAAAAAATGAATTTCAGTTTCCGTAGTAATATATGTGAGTTAAAGTATATGTTTCATTATCTAACAGTTTGTGTAAACCATGAAAAATATTTAAAACATCTCATATACTTTCAAAACAAGTTTAAATTGTCTTATACCTTATGATGTGACTATTAGAATTGTGTTAATAAGTAAACTGTGTAAACTGTAATAATAAAATCCATGAAACCACAAATCCGTCGAAAATCCGTCAAAAATTTCTGACGGATTTCCGACGGATTTATGGTTTCATGGATTTTATTATTACAGTTTCAATTACATATTGATGGTTCATGGTTTATAAAATTTAACCACAAAACAATGCCAAAAATTAAACATTTATGGTTGTTTTTGTTGTTGTTGTGTTGATATACCATGGTTTTTACGGTTTTAAAGCCATGATATATGTCTTTAATTGAGTCTTTTATGTGTCTTTAGAGTCCTATTAGAGTCTTCTACAGGTTTACACGTATTTCAGTACTTTCGAACATTCTGGAGCATTTTGGAGCATTGTTGCTGAGAAGCTGAAGTTGGTGCCTAGACAAACCCTTGGTGTCGATCGACACCACCATTGGTGTCAATCGACACTTGCCACATGCTGAAGCCACACTCGGAAATTTACAAGTTTTGAAGATTTGTAACTTTGCCCAGAAGTCTTTATTATTTACAAAAAGACCCCACTTGTGTTTAAGGGTATTAATTAGGGTTTTTAGGTTTAGAGGAGAGATCTATCTTTTGTGCAAGGAGACTTTTGGAGATATTGAGAGCTTGGGGCTAATTTTACTTTGTACTTCTGAGAGAAGATCTTGAACTCCTGTTTCTATTTCTCTTTTGTGTTTTATTATGATATTTATTCTATTCATGTCTTTGATTTCATTGATTATGTTTGAGTAGATCACTTGTTAGGTTCAGGGATTCTTACTAGGGTTTTCATGGATTTGTAATATTTATTGATTGGTAAGGATTCATAACTTTATAAGTTCTTCACCTGGGTTGTCCTTAATGCTATATATGGCCTGATCACCTAGAATCTAGAGCTTAGGTTATTGAATTAGCACAACGGTGTGATTTGAAACTTGACAAAACCTTGAGTAAGCAAATTAGATGATTACAAAGGAATTTGGATTAGATAATTTTTGAAAAAATCAAACTTGAACTTAATGCTTGTTTAAAATCTTAAGTCTCTCAAAGGAATTTGGTTTCTTAGATTTTAGGCATAGAGAATTTTTACAACGAGAGTTGGTTAGTTCTAAGTTAGTCCTTTGAGTTCTAGAACTTGTATTTAATTTGATCTTAACTAGTCAATTGATTTACATTTCCTGAATTTCTGAGAAATTCCCAGAGCTTGAGGATTTTCCCTATTGAATACAACAATCTTCATTTATTTTTCTGCATTATTTTGATTCACCTCCTGTCTTACTTAGCTTAATTCCAAACTAAAGAATCTATTGTGAAATATTGTGAGTCTCAGTGGATTCAACCCCTATATACTACAATTGCATATATGTGCGTTTGCAGTGTAGCACTAGGGATTAAAATTTGAGCATATCAAGTTTTTGGCGCCGTTGCCAGGGACTCTTTTTTCCAATAGATTTAAGTGTAGAATTTAGACTAAGTTTTTATTTTTTAGTTTAACGTACATAGTTCTTTTATTTTTGTCTTGTGTGTTTCAGGTATATATGCCTAAGCGTGCTACCAGGAGCAACAAAGACAGTCAGCTTTTGTCTCTTCCGAATCAAGAGCTAGCAAAGTTAGAACGAGCATGAAGGAAAGCAAAGAAACCAGCAGAAATTGCTGAACGGGTAGTTTTACTGCAGGATGATGCTGGTGTTCTTAGGGACTAAGAAGGTCATGTGTGCAACAACCAAGGGCAGAGACTTGATGATAATGGGAATTCCATTGTGCCAGTAGCTATTGCAGGTGCAGGGAATGCACAAGAGAATGCGCCAGCACGCGAGGGAAGAGGAAGAACACTTGGAGATTACAACAGGCCTGATGAGTTTTATGCGAATAGGTCTGATATTCGACTTCCTACTTTCCAATGAGCTAATTATGAGCTGAAGCCGTCCTACTACACCTTAGTTGGACAACATCCTTTCCATGGGCTTTCTCATGAGCACCCCATGGATCACATTGAGAGGTTCAAGGATCTGGTGACTAGCATGAAGCACAATGGAGTAAGCTATGACTACCTCTTTTGTAAGCTTTTCCCACACTCTCTTAGTGGTGCAGCAGCTTATTGGTTGAAGCAATTGTGATGAGAGCATGGCCAGCAAGGAGGATGAACCAATATAACATAAGGATGACAAAGAGGATCAATGGAAACAGCTTGAACCGGAGCAACAAGGACATGAAGATTGGCACATTTCCCCGGGCCCTATTACTAGGTCCAAGCAACCTGAGCTCAATACAACTTTGCAACATCTTCTCAACACCATCCAGAGCAGTTTAGTGTGTGCTAATCCAACTACCCAGGTTGTGATACAAGCCATCTAAACATTTATCAAGAGAGGTGATAATTTTTGCAGGAGTTCCAAGATGTGTTTCCGGAGGAACCTCCCCAAGACTTGCCGCCAATCCATGGAATATAACACCAAATCGATTTCATACTCGGAGCTTCTCTTCCCAACAAACCAGCATACAGAACCAACCCTCTAGAAACTAAGGAACTTCAACAACAAGTCACCGAGCTCATGAAGAAAGGACATATCCGAGAGAGTATTAGCCCATCTGTCGTGCCCGTTTTGCTTGTCCCAAAGAAAGATAATAGCTGGAGGATGTGTATTGATTGCCGTGCCATCAACAATATCACTGTAAAGTATCGACATCCTATACGTAGATTAGATGATATGCTTGATGAATTGCATGGTTCTAGCATATTTTCTAAGGTAGATCTTAAAAGTGGTTACCACCAGATTAGGATGGGAGAAGGGGATGAATGGAAAACCGCATTTAAAATTAAGCATGGATTGTATGAATGGTTAGTCATGCCTTTTGGGTTAACAAACGCACCTAGCACCTTCATGAGGTTAATAAATCATGTTCTTAGGGCTTTCATTGGTCATTTTGTGGTTGTGTATTTTGATGACATTTTAGTTTATAGCCGCAGCCTAGAAGATCATGTAGAACACCTTAGAAAAGTTTTGGAAGTGCTTAGGAAGGAAACCTTATATGCTAACTTTACGAAATGTACTGTTGGAACGGATAACCTTGTGTTTTTAGGTTTTGTGGTAAGTGCAGATGGCATTAAGGTTGATGAGGAAAAGATTCAAGCGATTAAAGAATGGCCAAGTCCAAAGAATGTAAGAAGCTTCCATGGCCTTGCCGGGTTTTATAGGAGGTTTGTAAAGGACTTCAGCACAATAGCAACGCCGCTCACTGAGGTTGTCAAGAAGAATATCGGATTCAAGTGGGAGCAAGCTCAAGAAAACGCGTTCCAAACCTTGAAAGACAAGCTTACACATGCCCCGGTTTTATCTCTTCTTAATTTCGATAAAAATTTTAGATTGAATGTGATGCTTCAGGAATTGTTATTGGTACTGTTCTCATGCAGGAACAAAGGCCTGTAGCATACTTTAGTGAGAAGCTTGGAGGCGTCATACTCAATTATCCAACCTATGACAAAGAACTCTATGCGCTTATTAGGGTTCTACAAACGTGGCAGCATTATCTTTGGCCCAGGGAGTTTGTTATCCACACGGACCATGAATTTCTTAAACATCTCAAAGGACAGCATAAGTTCAACAAAAGACATGCCAAGTGGGTTGAATTTCTTGAAACCTTTCCCTATGTGATCAAAAACAAGAAAGGTAAGGAGAATGTAGTAGCCGATGCTCTTTCTCAGAGGTATGTTCTTTTGAATTATTTAGAAGTTAAGCTACTAGGATTTGAGCAAATAAAGGAACTATATGCTACTGATGCTGACTTTAAAGAAATCTATGCTTCTTGTGAGAAATTTGGTGTGGGAAAATATTACAAGGCTGATGGGTTCTTATTTTATGAAAACCGATTATGTGTCCCTAACTCCTCTTTGCGAGACTTGTTTGTCAAGGAAGCTCATGCAGGTGGACTTATGGGTCAATTTGGCGTGGAAAAAACATTAAGTGTACTACAGGAGCATTTCTTTTGGCCACATATGAGGAGCGACGTCGAGAAAACTTGTCAACGATGTATCACGTGTAGGCAAGCTAAATCCACCATCCAAAACCACGGTTTGTATATTCCTTTACCTATTCCATTACATCCTTGGCATGACATTTCCATGGATTTTGTCATCGGATTACCCAAGAAAAAAACTGGTAAGGATTCGATATTTGTGGTAGTGGATAGGTTCTCTAAAATGGCTCACTTCATTCCTTGTCATAAAACTGATGATGCCATTCATGTAGCTGGAATATTCTTTAAGGAGATAGTTAGACTTCATGGCATGCGTAGAACTATTGTATCGGATAGAGACACTAAGTTCCTTAGTCATTTTTGGAAAACGATTTGGTCTAAACTAGTCATCCGCAATCTGATGGTCAAACTGAAGTAGTAAATAGAACTCTATCTACTTTGTTACGTGCTATAATTAAAAAAATCTTAGAACTTGGGAAGATTGTTTGCCTCATGTTGAATTTGCTTATAATCATGCTAGGCATTCCGCATCTAAGTATTCACCATTTGAAATTGTTTATGGGTTCAATCCCCTCTCACATTTGGATCTAATGCCTTTACCTATGAATGAAAGGATAAGTCTTGATGGAAACAAAAAGGCAGAATTAGTCAAGCAGATTCATGAGAAGGCTCGAATTAATATTGAGAACAAGACCAAGTTATACGAGAAGCATGCAAACAAGAGCCGCAAGGAGATGGTCTTTGAAGAAGGAGACTTGGTGTGGATCCATTTGAGAAACGAAAGGTTCCCTAACGAGAGAAAATCCAAGCTGATGCCCAGAATTGATGGTCGATTCAAAATCATCAAGAAGCTCAACAACAATGCCTACCAGCTGGATCTCCAAGGAAAGTACCATGTATGTCCGAGCTTTAATGTTACTGATTTGGTTCCCTATTTTGCAGATGAAGCAGATTTGAAGTCAAATCCTTTTCAAGAAGGGGAGAATGATGAGAGAACGGCCAGCAAGGAGGATGAACCAATACAGCATAAGGATGACAAAGAGGATCAATGGAAGCAGCTTGAACCAGAGCAACAAGGACATGAAGATTGGCATATTTCCCCGGCCCCTATTACTAGGTCCAAGCAAGCTTATCTCAATACAACTTTGCAACATCTTCTCAACACCATCCAGGGCAGTTTAGTGTGTGCTAATCCAACTACCTTGGTTTTGATACAAGTCATCTAAACATTTATCAAGAGAGGTGATAAGACTTATACTCTTTTTCCCTTGTTTTGTTTTAATTCTGCATGGTCTTTGTGTGAGTTCTGACGCATGTCTCGTAACTCCACACTCTTTTATTGCTTCTTTTCTTTCTCTTCTCTTCTTATTCCAATCTGAACCTCATTTGAAAAGACATCAAACTCTTTTTATAAAAAAAATCTCTTTTTAACTTGTTTGATCATCGCTTGTTTAAAGTGTCTGGATCTTCATCCCTCACGCCTAGCAAGTCTCGATAGTCTAAGGATTCCTCCATAATCCTTAAGAAGTATCATTCACCTCCACCCCTTGTTCGAAGTATTGGGTCTTTACCCTCTCTTGAACAAGCTTGACAGTCTAAAGGCCCTTCATAACCTTTGAAAGTATCACTTCGATCCATCCTCGAATCAATTTTTCATCGTATCGCCTCACAAAACCACACTTTCGCAACATGATGTCTCCACATTTTAGAATGTTTTAGCATGCATTTGTCATCGTTTAGGACTATATTCATCATATGTTTCACCCCATTTTTAGTCTTTTCACACATTTAGCATCCATACTAGGATTTTGTATTAGATTTGCATACATATGCATTTTGGAGTTGATTTCAGTGACTTGGATGATGTTCTGGACGTTTGGAGAGTTTCACGCCACAAGCACCAGCAAAGTGCTATACCAGGAATTTAACAAGTGCTCGAGCAGAGATTTTGCAAGGCACTCGGGTAGCTCCATCGCGCACACGTCGAGCAAAAGGAAGAACAGGCGCTCGAGCAGGTTTCGAGCAGTCCATCGAGCAGATTTTCAGTGGGTGCTCGAGCAGAGTTTGAAGAAGTGCTCGAGCAGATTTTGAGCAAGTGCTCGAGCAGCACGTCGAGCAGAGTGCTCGAGCACACACACGTCGAGCAGGTGATCCAGCAGTCTTCACTCCCAGCTCGATCACCACTACACATACGCCTGCCCAAGCTGCATAAATCTCCGGAGACTTAACCATTTATTTTGTCTTTACCCGTTTTTAGGGTTTTCCGCATTTTGTATAAATACCCCTTTTGGGTTTTGTCCAAAGGATATTCCGTTTTTATTTTTAGTGTAAGCTTTTTATATTTAGGTTTTCTCTCTGTTCTTGAGTGTTCTTCATTTGTTCTTCATTGTTCTTGATTTTTCTTCATTTGTAATCCAGATTTCTCTTAATCTACTTGTTAGTTTGTTTTGATTCTTTGCAGCCTTATTTTTCTTGCCTTAATCTATCTTTATAACCTAATTTCAATGAATTCTAAGATGTTTGGATTTTCTGGGTTTATGTTCTTGAATATATGTGAGTAGTTTTTAGGGTTCTTGAGAATGGGATAGGTTAGTGACAAATCTTTGATCTTCTAGGGCGTTTGAGTTTAGTTGTTTGTGAATCCCTTCTGGATTAGTGTTCTTAATGCTAGTTTCTCTCTGATCAATTGCAACTAGATCTTAAGTGTTTCCACACTCAAAAGGTGGTTGATGAAATGCTTGAACAACTAGTGCCAGAGATTTGCATTCCTAGCCTAAGAGATTGGATGTTTAGGGTGTTCATTGACAAGAACGGGTTGAGTCTTAGTGCCTGTTAGGGTAGATTTCGTCAGAGACATCTGAGTCTGGAACTGCCTTAGCTTGAGGTCATCTGTCACGACAGTGGATTTGATTGCTTGTGAACCCGTTGTCTAGGGATTAGCTCTGTGTGAGTTTGCCAGCGCCTTAGATAGATTTCAGAGGAGTCACTAACCAATTACCCCATTCTTGAGAGCTTGTTTGTCTTAGTTGATTTTACCTTGTCTTAGTTATCATTTTCGCTTGCTAGTCTCTACACTTAGTTTTATCTCATCAATTTATTTCGTCATTTTCACTTGCTGCATTACTCCTACAGCATCTGTGCATTGCTTCTCTAGCACCTGCACCCTCCTCCCTAGTATTTTTACTTAGCATATATTTTGCATATTTCATGTTTCACTTAGGTTATTAGACAATCCAACCTCAACTTGCTTGCCTTGAATTAAGTAAATCTGATCTCATCCTGATTGTTAGCATCACACCCATTTGGATTGACACCTTAGTACTACAATGACATGTTAGACTAAGGAATTGATATATCCATAGTTTACTGCTTTCACACCACACATACATATAAACTTGTATTTTTACTTAGGAAAAGCATAAAGGACAGGGGATTCGCATCCACTAGGACAAGTTCCTATTGCTAGGACTTCCTTGACTATAGGCTGAGTACTGAGTAAAAATACTAATATCACAACACTACACCACCATTTCGACTCGTTGCAACCTGTTGGAGATCATCCTCGGACTTGATCCCTACCAGGATCATATCAAATTGCCTATAGGGTCTTTAACCAATTGGAAGGATACAAGAGAGCTTTTCTGCGAAAATTTTATGATGATGCGAGGTCAAAGGATTTGAGGAATAATATCTCTCAGTTCACGCAAAGACCTACTGAAGCATTCAAGGCTGCTTTGTTGAGATTCAAGGCTTTTTAGAGAGATTGTCCGCATCATGGTTTCAGTGAGGTTCAGCTGTTGGGTATTTTCTTCGGAGGTGTTGATTGGAGATATCACATGGCTTTAAATGCTGCTAGTAATGGGAATTTCAACACAAGGTATCCAAAAGAAGCTTATGTGTTGATTGAGAACTTAGCGTCTAGTAATAGCACCAAGAATGCTGATTTTGAGAGACAGAAGCAAACTGGGAACATAGATGGAAAACAGACTGCTTAGCTGAAGACTAAGTTAGATTCGGTTCATAACATTCTGCAGAGGTTAAAACTTTTGAGCTAGAGGAAAAAGGATGTGATGAAGAGGATGTGAACTACATTGGTGGGACTAGTTTTCAGGGTCAGAGATTTGGTAATCAACAAGGTAGAGGTGGTTACAATGAGAATAATCAGAGGAACACTTACTCAGGTAACCAAAACTTTTATTGCTATGTCTCCAAGCCGCAGTACCAGAAGCCTTTCCAGAGCAACAGTAGTTTCACTAGGAACTATGGATCCTCGTCCAACCAGACACCTCATGTACCAACTTAGCAAAGTGAGATGAAGTCCATGCTTGAGCAGATTTTTGAGGGTCAGTAGAGGATTACAGTTGATTTTAATGGTAAAATTGATGCTCTGTACACAGACTTGAATGGGAAGTTTGAGGCTTTAAACACTCATGTCAAGCAATTGGATACTCAGGTCGCGCAGACTTTTGGGTCTGTGAAACGACAAGATGGAGTTCTTCTAGGAAGAACAGATGCTAACCCGAAGTATCAGTGCAATGCCATGATATTGAGAAGTGGTAAGAAGCTTAATCATGTACTTAGAAGTGGTTTAAGTATTGATGAACTCGTGGAGTTAAAGGAAATTGAAGAAGATGTTGCAGATGATGGACCAGTGTTGATCAACACACACTATGGTGTCGATCGACACCAGTAGTCAGATGAAGCACCTCTGAGTTCTAAAGTGCCTGCATCGACCGACACCCTACCTAGCATCGATCAACACCAGTAGTCTAAACCCAAAATATCAAATCAATCAACCAGTGTCGATCGACACAACACTGGTGTTGGTCACCACCAAGACACAATTGAGAAACCATGTTCTGCAAAGCCACAGGTTTCGGAAGAACGAGTCTACAATCCTAAGGTACCTTTCCCTACGAATCCCAAAAAGTCTAAACATGAAATGTATGAAGCAAAGTGTAAGGCTATGATGGCAAACCTCACCTTTGAGATTCCATTGATTAATGCCATCAAGACTACCCTTGTGGTTAAGAGATGTCTGAAGAACTTGTGTATGCAGAGTATGCGAGAAGAAGAAGGTGTTATGATGATCTCTGAAGTTTGTACTGCTATGATTCAGAACAGAATTCCAGAGAAGCTTAAGGATCCAGGAAGTTTTTTTTGGATTGTTCTATATTCAATGATAGATTCAAAGGTTCGCTATGTGATATGGGTTCTAGTGTGAGTTTGATGCTTCACTCAGTTGTTGTAGGTCTTGATATGACTGACTTCATACCTACAAGGATTTCTTTGATCTTAGCTGATAGAAGCATCAGGATTCCAGAAGGTGTGTTGGAAGATGTGCCTATGCGCATAGGGGAATGCATGATTCCCATCGACTTTGTGGTACTGCGATACACCGATGAGCCTAAGGATCCTCTTATCCTAGGCAGGCCTTTCTTGGCTACAGCTGGTGCACTAATTGATGTGCAGAATGGTAAGATAGCTTTGAATGTGGGAGATTTGATTATGAACATTGATATGGATAAGCTAGTGAAGCGACCCACCATAGACGGATAGACATTTTATGTGGACACTCTCAGCAATCTCGCAGAGGAGATTTTCCATGAGATGCATTTTGAAGACCCTCTCGAGAGAGCTTTACTTAGTTCCATGCATGGAATAGAGCATCTAGATAACATTGCCGCTGAGTATGTCAAGATGATGGATGCTAGTAAGAGTGTGATGCACTTGATCACACAAGGAGAACTCGTTTGTAATCCAAAGAAAGCTGCAAAGTTGAGTGATTGGAGCAAGGAGCTCCAAAGATTAAGCTTAAGCAGCTCCCTGCCGGGCTAAGATATGCATTTCTAGAACCTAATTCTACTTACCTTGTCATTGTTAATGCTTCTTTGAACAACGCAGAGCTCACGTTATTGCTAAGCAAGCTGCGCAAGTATCGCAAAGCTCTTGGTTGTTCTCTTGATTACATTTCAGGTATCTCTCCGAACTTGTGCATGCATAGGATTCATCTAGAGGATGAGACGAAGTCATCAATTGGGCATCAGAGAAGGCTGAATCCAAATCTCAAAGATGTTGTTACGAAGGAAATTCTGAAACTCTTAGAGGCGGGGATCATCTATCCCATCTCAGACAGTGATAGGGTTAGTCCGATACATGTTGTTCCTAAGAAAGAGGGGGTCATATTGGTTAAGAATGAGAAGAATGAGTTGATTCCTACGCGGATTGTGACTAGACACAGGATGTGCATTGACTACAGGAAGCTCAATGCTACAACAAGGAAAGATCATTTCCCATTGCCATTCATTAACCAGATGCTCGAGAGGTTAGCCAATCACCCTTATTATTGCTTTTTGGATGGAAACTCAGGCTTCTTTCAGATTCTTATCCAGCCCGACGATCAGGAGAAGACTACATTTACATGTCCCTACGGTACTTTTGCATATCGCAGAATACCATTTGGATTATGTAATGCCCCAACGATATTTTAGAGATGTATGATGTCCATATTCATAGATATGATAAAGGGTTATATGGAAGTATTTATGGATGACTTTTCAGTTTATGGATCATCTTATCATGAGTGTTTGGATAATCTGTGTAAACTGCTTGCTAGATGCAAAGAGAAGCACCTCCTTTTGAATTGGGATAAGTGCCTTTTTATGGTTAGAGATGGTATTGTACTTGGGCACAGGATTTCACAAGACGCGATTGAGGTTGACCGTGCAAAGATTGAGGTTATGACAAGTTTGCAGGCATCGGATTTTGTTAAGGTTGTGCGGAGTTTTCTGGGACATGCTGGATTCTATAGAAGATTCATTAAGCATTTCAGCAAAATTGTCTGACCATTTACTGCTTTGCTATGTAAAGACGCGAAGTTTGAGTTCACCGCTAAATGCCATTCAGCCTTTGAGCAGATTAAGCAAGCATTGGTCAATGCTCCAATAGTACAATCACCAGACAGGGATTTTCCTTTCGAGGTGATGTCTGATGCCAGCGACTTTGCGGTTGGAGCTGTACTAGAACAGAAGAAGGATAAGAAACTTCACGCCATCTATTATGCTAGCCGAACACTTGATGACGCGCAGAGGAACTATACAACTACTGAGAAGGTGTTGTTGGCTGTAGTGTCCATATTTGAGAAGTTTCAATAGTACTTGGTTGGTTCTAAGGTGATAGTACACACAGATCATTCGGCTCTGAAGTACTTGATGCAGAAGAAGATGCAAAACCAAGGCTTCTTCGGTGGATTTTGCTTCTTCAAGAGTTTGATAATGAGGTACGGGACAAGAAAGGAATTGAGAATGGAGTCGCTGATCATTTATCCAGGATCAGAGTTAATGACGAAGTCCCTAATGATGATTTTCCACCTGAAGAAAATGTCTATGGAGTTGTCTCAGAAGGACGCAACCGATGCATGAGCGTAGTACAGTAAAGCTCGTGACATTAAACAAGCACTGAGTGGGAGGCAACCCACTGGTAAGTCTGTATATACATTAATTTTGAGTCTTGTCTTTGTTTGGTTTTTCGTTTTTTTAGGTTTAGAGTCATGAAATGCAGAAAAAAAAGAGTTCTTTGTCGACCATAAGGGTCGATGTCGATTGACACCACCCTTGGTGTCGGTCGACACCACTGCAAAGAAACGACCCACCAAATCAGGGTGTTGGAGTCGATCGACACCACCCTTGGTGTCAGTCGACACTAATTCCCATGAGGTAAAGCCTATAAATTTCTTTCTTCTTCTTCCTCTTTTCCATTTTCCCCCAAGCGAACCCATCGTCGCCCAACTTCTCCTAATCGCAAAATCCTCCATTTTTCATCAAATTGAGTGATTCAAAGTGCTAAACTCATTAGTTTTTTGTGCTTAATCCATTTCTACAATCCAGTCACTCCAAATCCAAGGTATGTTCTTCAAATCTCCCAAATTTTGTTTTGAACCCTAAAGATTGGATCTTCAATTTTTGCCTCTTATATCTTGATTTGTTGGTTAAATCTTATCTATTTAGGTTGCTAGAGGCATTATATAACATGGGTTTGTGATTTCTTGGACCAATTTGTACGATTTAGTGATTTCTTTGGTTAGGTGACGGAATCAACTTGTTTAGCTGGGACGAGTATGATACGCTTTTCTACAATGCGTGGACCAAGTAACCGAGAAACCGAGGTAGCAGAGACCGAGAAACCAGAGTGTTTCATCCGACCCATCTTGGATAGCTGGAACGAGTATGACACGCTTTTCTACAATGTGTGGTTATCGGTGGAGATCATGCCCACCCGGTTCAACGATCAAAACACCATCAAGGCGATGGGCATACGCGATGATGTGCTCAGGATTCTACATCGGATCGGGTTAGGCACGTTGGCGACAAAGCAGTACAACCTATATTCGGACTAGGTGCGACAGTTTCTAGCTATCTGCCGGGTTTCTTACACCAACGAGCGGGCCAAGGTCGCACAAGAAGGGGTCATGTCCTTCATGTGCAAAGGAGTGAGGTATCGCATCCCTATTCGTGATCTGTGTTGTTTGTATGGTTTCAAGAAGAAGCCGACCCGAGCGGTTCTCACCTCAGAGTGGCACGACATTCAGACTTTCTGGTTTTTGTTGGGTAACGGGGTTTATGACTCCAAGGAGAGCAAGAAGACAGAGGTTAGACATCTGATTCTGAGGTATGTCTTGCGTGTTCTGGAGAACACCTGATATGATCCTGGTGATGGATCTCCCCGGATTGCACTTTCAGGTTGGTGAAATGGATAGATTTGTTGGATGGAATGAAGGGTCACACAGGAGTTGCGGAATGGCTCCTGATATACCGAATAGTCTCCCAAGATATGAAACACTTATACGAGACAAATCTAGTGTTTTACTTGGATATAACTCACCAAGAAAACAAAAGAAGAACAGACTGGATGTGACACACCAATCTAGGGTTTGTTCTAGAAGAACATAAGAGATTCACTCTCAAATGATAAAAAGAAAAAAGTTGATTGATTTTATGGAAGGTCTCGACATGCTTAAATAGCAAAAAAGAAAGTCTAGAAAATATCAAAGCAATATTAATTGCTGAAATAAACTAAAAGATCTTTAAACAAGAATAAAAAATATCTCTTGAGCTTCTTGATGGTCAGCTCCACGAGATGGACTTATTAATTGGGCCAAGAAATCTCCTATTGGGCTTAGTAGATGTTCCAGGATGCCAAACATGATTTTGTAAGCTCTTAAACGGACTGGACTTGGAGTTCTTCAAGTACAGCACCAGGTTGACCCATTTAGGGAAATGAGCAATAACTTTGTGGTCCGATATCCATTTCGTCTGTTCTTAGGCTTGTTGGAAACCTAAGAGATCCAGTAAGATTATCCAATTGGTTTTACGTCAAGATCGTACCTTAGTTGGTCTGTGCATCATAATCTTTGGCTCAGTCGCACAATAGGGCCTGAAGCAGATCCATTGACTTGTAAAATTCATATCTCCCAAGTCTGAACCAGCGTTGTGGTGAATACAATTTTCCCAGATTCTATGATGAATCAAGATTCCATAATAATTTGTTTCATAGCTTGATTCCTTCTGGTTTGGTTGGAAATAATTATTGAACGCACATATGTCTGAATCATGTAAGCTGGGAGTCACTTGACTTGGAAGTTGAATAACTTCTTCACCTGAACTCGGATTGGAGTGATTCAACTTCGAGGTGTGCTCTAGATGAGGTGAGAATGTACTCCAGGTGGCCAATGGGATAGAAAAGTTGATTATAGACATTGTTTGTGCTGAACAAGGCACACGGGTCTTCTTGGATGATTCCATGATCATATCAACACCATCCTCTGCAAAGCTGAGCCCAGCAAGATGAGGAAGTCCGAGCTCATTCTACTGTACCATGGTATTGGTCATATGATTTTCGAGGAGGTTTGGGAATGGGGAGAGCCATGTGAGGATCTCAACATGGAAGACGAAAGCATTTGCAAGGAAGAAGGTCGAGGATGTCGGGAGTCTTTTGACTCCAATCTTCGAGTACTTTGGAATCGTCTTGAGCAACAACACCATCAATACTGATAGGTTGCTCATGGACCAAGACCATCTGCAGAGCGCTACTTGGATGAAACCCGGCCTCCATTGGGTTTTCACTGATGCACAGGATCGCGACTGGAGTATCCAGCTTTCATTGTCCGACCTCATATCCCTCGCAGACGATGATGCACTGCGACTGAACTTCCAGCCAGATTCCAGAATCCTCCGCCCCGTCCCATGCCACAAGCTCCATAAGGAAGCTTCTTCCAGTTCTGCACCGTCTACTGTTGCGGATGATGTGGTTGACAATCATACTAGAGCACCACCTCCTGATCTGACATTCCCGGAGCCTCTCGAAGGCTATGATAAGGATGGTCCCGCTTTTCGATGGTAAATGGTCAGCACTATGCGCCAGATGTGGAGGATGATAGATGCTGGTGTCACTTGTACACACCCACCTCCCCCACTCGCAGACATCGTCATTCTCCAACATCCGATCCCACCACTACCGCTGTAGTTTATGAGGATGACGACGAAGATTAGTCTCCTCTTGCTTTTCATTATCTGGTTTTTCTTTTCTCTCTCTTTAGTTTTTATGTCTCTCTTTATCTTTCTTTAGGTTTGAGCCATTTTTATGTTTTCATTTAGCTTTAGCTTTGTCTTTTAACTCTGGGATTTAATTATAAAGTTATGTTGCAGTTCTTATGTTGGATTTGAGTTGTTTTTCTTAACTTACAGGTTCTTGTTCCAACCGTTTGCGAAAATCCGTGTTGATGCATATGGCTGGTGTCAATCGACACCACTAGCTGTGTCGGTCAACATCATCACTTAACTCAAACCACCCTTGTCGATTTATGCCTGACTCGATCGAGACCAGGCTGTGTGTCGATCAACACAGGGACACTGCATAGGTAACTTTCACTTTACTCGTCCTCAGAGTTTTTCGTTTATATTTTTGCCGAACTCATGCTTCTATAACACTGGGGACAGTGTTGTTTAAGTCTGGGGGAGGTAGTTACTAACATTCTCTTTTCTTTTTTTAAGAGTCAAAAACTTGATATGCTCAAAGTTTAATCCCTAGAGCTACACCGCAAGTGCACAGATATACAATTGTAGTATAAAGTTGTGAGGTATATTGTACCGTTCACAATTTCCACTAAGCATGTCAGAAATGACTGACCACTTTTAATTCCTTTAGAAACCTATAAAATTTAGTAACAAATTATAAATTATTATATTCTTTAATTAATTATTCAAAAGTAAAATTAACTACCGTACTTAATTAATCACTTACGTAGAATTGTAGTCAAAGCATAAAGTCCGTCTCCTTATAGACTTGAAGTTCTTCTTCTGACTTTTCCGGATAGTAGCCACGTATCAACGCCATGTAGATCATGTAAAAACACCACATATTTAAGTTTACCAAAAAAATAAGGATGATTTGACAATTTACATAAAAAAACATGTTTTACCTTTCAGATTCTGCAATATCCTCACAGTTTGTTAGGATATACGTATGCAATTGTGTAAACTCCTCATATGAAAGATTGTGCTTCTTTCCTTTTCTACTCGCTCGACCAACTTGGGAAAATAACTCAGAGGCATACATAGGGTAAATCGCTCGCTCACCTCGATTATCATGGCGACTTGGACGTCTACTCTTTGTAAGAACTTCCAAAGGAAAAAAATATTCATCAAAGTGTGAGGTTTCTTCATTAAGGCTCTGTGCGACAATAGATCTCTCAACTTTGCTTAAATTTTTAACCATCTTCTTCAGATGAAACATATACCGCTCAAAGGGATACATCCAATAGTATTGAACAGGACCTCCTAGTGCTGCTTCTCGTGGAAGGTAGATTGGAAGATGTTCCATAACATCAAAAAAATACGGTGGAAAATCCTTCTCAAGATTGCAAATAATCATCGGTATATTATCTTCTAAATTTTTAATACCGTCAATTGTTAGTGTTCTGGTGCATATATCCCGAAAAAAGCACCAACAGCTGCATATAAAACATTAAGAAATTAAGATATATGTATATATATATATATAATACATGTTAATACTTAAATGATTTAAAAACATAACGATATATACCTGCAATTACTTGGTGGACATCTTTATGAAGAAGATGTGCAAAGGCAAATGGAAGGAGCCGCTGCATCACAACATGGCAATCATGACTTTTCATCCCAGTAAACTTTCCTTCATCACGATGCAATTTCATAGATTAGATGCGTAACCATCCGTGAATTTGACATCATTCTGAATCCAATCAAAAAATGTTTGCTTCTTATCAGCTCCCAACCGATACACAGGAAAAGGACATTTACCATTAGGAAAAACTTCAAGAAAATCTCGAGTGCAATACAATGGCAAGTCTTATCTAGACTTCATGTTTTCTTTTATTTTCTCTTGGACATTTAAAACCATGTTCATGATGTTGTCAAAGAATTTCTTCTAAACGTGCATAACATCTAAATTGTGTCTCAATAGATGGTCTTTCCAATAAGGCAAATCCCAAAAAATACTCTTCTTGTGCCAATTATGAAATACACCAACACCATCAACAAGATCATGTCTATTACCCCCTCCCCCACAGTAAGGAGTCCGTTCCGCACCAAAATCTTTTAACTGCCCCAATAAACTAATCCTGTCTATCTCATAAGGTGGACCATCAAACACTTTCTTATTCTTTGTAAACAATGTCCTACACCGACGATACAGATGATCACTCGTTAGACACCTTCTATGACAATCAAGCCAACACATTTTTCTACCGTGCTGCAATTGAAATGCTTTGGTGTTGTCTTGGCAATATGAGCATAATAAGCATCCATGGGTTGTCTATCCTGACAACATACCATATGCATGCACAAAGTTAGAGGCAAATTATACGGTGTTACAATAACGGGCCACAACAAATATTATCTTCCATGCTTTTCAAATCGGTTGAAACCATCTGTACGTAGTCCAAGGTACACATTTCTCTGTTCAGATACAAAATCCGGATACAATTATTGAAAATACTTCCATGCTTCTGCGTCTAAAGGATGTGTAATCTCTCCTTCTTGACGATACTCCTCACTACATCTCATGTGCTCTGTCGTGCGCTGAGATTGATATAACCTCTTCAACCTTTCCACTAACGGTAAATACCACGTCCGTTTAAATGGAATCAGAACTCTGCCGACAGTTTCCTGATATCGCGGTTTACGACAGAAGCAACATCTGTTGCGGTTTTCATTTTCTTTCCAATATATCATACAGTTTTCGATGCACACATCTATCATCTAATACGGCAAATCAAGAACAGCTACAAGTTTTTGTACCTTGTAGTATGATGCTGGTGAAAGATTATCTTCAGGCAAAATATCTTTCCAAAATTCGCTGTCGCATCTACACATTCCTCCGCCAAATTGAAGTTTGACTTGATAGTCATCATTCTACTAGCAGATGATAATGGTGAATGACCTTCCACTACAAAAAAAATGGACATTGATAGCACTAAATAATAGCGCAGTTTTTGACTCTTCTATCAATGATAGTATTGCAGTTTAGTTTAATCATTCATAGCATTCCAAAATTGCTAACGACTAAAATTAACTTAGACCGCCAACACTTAGGCAAACAACTTAGAAAAAAAGTAGAGACTCTTGAAAACAAAACAAACAAACAAAAATTAGGAACAAGATAAAAAAAATCTCTCATGCGCGTGACCTTCAGCTCCTTCGATTAGGTCACAATCACTCAGATTCTGACATTCGACTCGATTTCTTTCAGCTCACAATCACAATCTCTCAGATTCCGACCTTCAGCTCCTTCGATTCGATCTCCTTCAGCTCCAGTTTCGTTTGTTTTCAAACCTCCATTCTCAGCCTCATTTTCTTTCGATTTCAGTCTGAATCAAGACGAAATACTGAGTAGGTACCTCGATTTATCAATATAACTTTCCAATTTGGTTCGATTTCAGTCTCATATATGTCTCATTCACTTTAATTTCACTGTCATGTTATGAGATTTAGGTCAGATTTTCACTTACTTTGTCTCTCTCACTCTTCGTATATATATATATATATTGTATGTATCTGCTTCTACAGGGTGATTTAGTGTTCTTGGTTCGAATTTTGGTTATTTTAGTTGAATTCTGTGAATTACATTGAATTTGGATTTCATTTGAATTGGGTTTGCTCATTGCTTTCTATCGCTGGAATTACATGTGCCGATAACAACTTGTTTTTTTTTTGTTCTTGCTACTTCTTCCAATCGTCTGATGCAGAGTTTTAACTTTGTGTTGCTTGTTGTTTTCAAATCATTATATAATGGAAAGATGTATGTAAACCCAAGGAAGAAGGAGGTCGGTGTAGGAACTGTTGAGATGGTGAATGATGCATTTAGGGAGAATAAAAACTTAGAAGAATAAAAACTTGACTTCAACGGTAAACCATGCCATAAATCACTGCTGAAATTAATCTGACCTTACCAGCAAAACAGAGAAGCTTAGCAGTCCAGTTATGAAGCTTAGCTGTAATCTTCTCAATGAATGATGTCAAGATTACAGCTAAGCTTCATAACTAGACTGCTAAGCTTCTCTCATTTGCCTTATATCAAGCCTATAAAGCCGTATACCTAGACCTCCTTCTTCTTTGGATTTACATACATCCTTCCATGCCACTCTGGCACCAGAAGCAGATGAGGTTTTATTATTCTAAAGAAAAGCTGAACATAGTGAATCCACCTTTGCATATAATTGCTTTGAAAGAACAAAAACTTGAGTCCAAAAGTTAACCATGCCATAAATCACTGCTGAAATTAATCTGACCTTACCAGCAAATGAGAGAAGCTTAGCAGTGCAGTTATGAAGCTTAGCTGTAATCTTCCCAATAAATGGCTGAAGAGTGGATAGACTGATCCGAGATGGAGTTAGTGGCAAACCAAGACACCTTGTTGGGAATGAACCCTTGTTAATAACAATTAATTCACTTAAGCTCAGCGATTCCTCTTCTGAATATCCTCTAAAGAAAATCTCCGATTTTGCAGCATTAATATCCAGATCATAGTAGGACTTGAACTGATCTAGTACATGAAATAATTCCACTTAGAGAGTGTCTTAACCCATTAGAGAAGACGAGCATGTCATCAGCAAACAAAAGATGAGTAACTCTTGGAGAATCACATTGCCGATGAACTTGAATTTGTCTGATAGTTACATCATTATCCAACATTCTCGAGAGAGCTTCCATAATTAAAATGAAGAGGTAGGCTGATAGAGAATTTCCCTGTCTTAGACCCTTGCGCCCTTCAAAAAATCCAGAGAGTTCACCATTCAATGATACTGAGAAGCGAGTGGTAGATATGTATTCCTTGATCCAGGTTCTGAATAAGAGAGGAAAATCTTGTGCTTCTAATACTTTCAACACAAAATCCTACATTACCGTATCAAATGCTTTTTGGAGGTCGACTTTAAGCATTGATCTTTTAGCACAAGACAGTTTCTTGTAATTTCGAATCAGCTCTGTTCCCAAAAGCACATTTTCAAGAATGCAGCTTGCTTTGGAGAAATAAATTGTTGCAGCAAAGGTTTCAGCCTATTGGCTCATAGCTTCAAGATCAGCTTATATATAGGGTTACAACAGCTAATAGGTCTATAGTCTCCAATACTGCATGCTTCTGGAAATTTTGGAATCAGAGATATGGTTGTGCTATTGAAATCCTTGAGTAGTCTTCATGTCAAAAGAACTCTTGAACAGCAGCCCCAACATCAGGACCGACCACACTCCAAGAGGCTCTGATAAATTTCATTGAGTATTCATCCAGACCCAGGCTCTTGTTTAGGGGTAATGCAAACACAATAGCCCGTATTTCCTCCTCGGAGGCAGGTCGCTGAAGAGCAGAGACTTTCTGGTCCAAACATCTGAAGGGAAGAAGGATTTGGAGTTGAGAAAGGGAGCAACTTGATTGTGGCCGGTCTGAGAATCCGAGGATGGACTGAAGATACTCTGCAGCATGAGCTTTCAATGCTTCAGGTGCCATAATATTCCTACCTCTTCGATCATGCAGGTAGTGTATATGGTATTTTGCTGTGCGGTGGATCAATTTTTTGTGAAAACATGTTGTATTTCTATCATCCGGATGGAGCCATTGAACCCGAGATCTGTGTCTATAAAAATTTTCCTCAACAATCGTCAATCTATTCCATATCTCTCTTTCATGATGTTCCTCAAAAGCCACTGAATGAGAAGGATTAGTAAGAAGAGACATTTGTAACAACAGTAGCTTTTCTGTCTGCCCTTTCACGCTAGTTGTAATTCCCACTATAATGCGATTTATTCAGCCTTATAAGAGTAGGTTTCAGCAGCTTCAAAGCTCTAGCTAATTTGAACTGCTGGTTTCCATGGATGTTACTTGCCGTCCATGCATTTACAACTATCTCAGCGTATTGGAGATGGTCCACAATGTGATGGAAGAACATGAAAGGCATGCAGGGAGTGCGATGAAGAGATGGGAATCAGAACAAGCAAAGAGCATGGTCTGACTGTCATTGATCTAAAAGTTCTGCATAAGCATCTGGAAAATGAGAACTCCAATATTCATTAACAGAAGCATGATCAATTCTCTTTGAAACTGGTGCTGTTTCACTATGATTCCACCAAGAATAAGTTAGACCCTTTGCTTGTACTTCATGTAAACTGGCATCTTGAAGAGCAATATTGAAATCTTCCATGCCTGATATGTCAACCTCTTGTAAGAGATGTTCTGAATGATGAACAGTCCTTAAAATCTCATTAAAATCACCCAACACTGCCCAAGGATGATCAAGCAGAGGTGTGTGCGTGTTCAAATCACTACAGGAAATTGGGGTATTAATAGCAGTACTTCATAGCGTTTTATATGTTTCTGCTATAATTGAATTGTGAGAAATTTTAGATAGCGTTTACAAAATTCAAACGCTATGGTATGACGGGCGCGAAAACAATGTCGGAGTGGCGCTGAGTTTTTGGTTCGAGATAACTCTACAAACGCTATGGTATGGGTAACCGGGAAAATGAAACAACATTTGGCTCCAATTTAAATTTTAAAGTTAGAAAAAATAAATAGGAAAAAAAAATTGAGAGAAAAAAGTAGATCTAATCGACTTGAATTTTTATTTGTTTTAGGTTATCTCTTCTTTCTCTTCTTTCTTTCTTCTTTCTCTTCTTTCTCCCGAAGCTCAAACCCAATCGATCAAAAAAAAAAATTTCATCATTTTTCTCTCCATTCCGCTCACTCTCACTCGGAATTCCTCTTGATATCATTTGATTTATCGATCTACCCTATTAATCTCCACATGCAGCGATCCGAAATCTAATCGATTGTTGAGGGCGAAATTGACACAGAAGGTAACATATATGTTTGCATGTTCGTTGTTTGCAATTATGTAGTGTTTATTTCGTTTTGGGTTTGATCCATCTGCGTTTGTTTTTCTTTGATGCAGGAAGATTTGAGTTACCGATTCTGAGAAGATTTGAGTTGAGGTAACTGAACTGAATCGGTAATTGAACTGATTTTGGGAGTGTTTCAATTTTGGGTTTCGAATGATGTGTGTTTGAGTTGAAACGATTTTTGTTCTGATGTCATTGTGTATTGTACTATATTTAGATTCTTACAGTAGAAGAAATAGAAGTTATTTACGGATTCATCTTTGGTCATGATAGAGACACTACACTTTCATTTCAATACATTAAGACAAATAGTTTGGTTTAAATTTTGATATGATATTATGAATCTTTGATTTTGGTTTCCTTAAGCTTTCTCGTATGAAGATAATATAGTAGATACAGCTTAGAATTGCTTAACTTTTGTAATTCTGAGACTGCTTGTCGTTTTATGTTTGCAGGAAATTGATTCGGAGTCTTGAAACTTCTAGTCCATTCTGACCTTGTTGTTTAATTGTGTAAGATATTATTTTACAGCTTTTTTGTTCTTCATTTTGTTTCTGAAGTGTTGTTATGTGAGTGTTTGATCATTAAAGATATTATCACAAATGTATGTATAATTGGTGGTGGAGCTTGGGTAGTATTGGTGTAATATGGAGAAGGCATGGGCTTGGCTTCCAAGGTATGCATCTGATCTGTTATTTTCGTTTATGGTATCATTTATAATGTGATTCTAAACATTTTACTTTAATTAACTTAGGAATAGCCTTGAGTAGTAGATAGGAGCAAGGAATTTTGTCGTTGGAGCATCAAGTAGTTTGAGTAATCCTACAGAGATGTTCTGTCCCTGTGTCGATTGTAGAAATGTTTGCCATCAACTAATAGACACTGTATTGGATCATCTAGTGATTAGGGGTATGGATGAGAAGTACAAGAGGAATCCATGTTGGAGTAAGCATGGGGACAGGAGGGACAGAACATCTGGTGAGGTTCCAACTTCAGAGAAAGAGGCTTATGAGTTGATGAGGACAGCTTTTTTTGACTCTGAATTTAGTGATGAACAGCCATCGAAGCAGTGGGAGCCTGTAGAAGAATCTGAGTTTAGGGAGAAGTTAGAGGATGCTGAAACTCCACTCTACTCAACATGTCACAAGTACAATAAGGTTTCTGCAATAACGGTCTTATACCACATCAAAGTGAAGAGTGGGATGTCAGAGAACTTCTTTGATCAGCTACTGACGACTGTTAAAGACATGTTACCAGAAAATAATGTGCTTCCAAAGTCCACTGCTGAGATAAAAAAGTTCTTGAAGGTATTTGGGTTTCGTTACGATGCCATTCACGCATGCAAGAACGACTGTATACTTTATCGGAAGCAGTATGATCTGATGGAAAGTTGTCCAAGATGTAGTGCATCAAGATGGGAAATGGATAAACACAGTGGTGTGGAAAAGAAAGGGATTCCAGCGAAGGTCCTTACGTATTTCCCAATAGAGGACAGATTTAAGAGGATGTTTAGATAAAAAAAAATGGCAGAGGATTTGCGTTGGCATTTCAACAAAGTTAGTGAAGATGGTATAATGCGACATCCGGTGGACTCCATTACATGGGCACGGGTGAATAGTAATTGGCCCGAGTTTGCTGCTGAACCGAGAAACCTTCGACTCGGTCTGTCTACAGATGGAATGAACATTTTCTCTATGCAGAACACCAAGTACAGTACATGGCCAGTCTTGTTAATCAACTACAACATGCATCCCACTGTTTGTATGAAGGCCGAGAACATCATGTTGACTTTGTTGATCCCTGGTCCAACTGCACCAAGCAACAACATAACAGATGACTGTAAGCGGGAGACTTAGAACAGTGGAGTGAATTATGAAGCCTTCTCTGAGTAGAGCTAGTGCACGAGATAGTAAACAAATGGCGGATGTAGTTACATTCTATGGAGTGATCAGGGAGATCATACTGTTGGACTACCACATGTTCCATATTCCTCTATTCAAATACGTATACATTCACATTTTTACAAATACAAATACTCGTACTAGTTACATTATCTGTATACGAAATAACATGCGAAACCAATTACAAATTGTTGCATATCTCGACTGCTATTATCAATTTCCGACACCGCTATCCTTAATATTAAAACAGCAAACAATATTCGCTATTGGATAATAAAAGATTGCATAAATTAAAATGATATATTAATTAATATAGTAATAGCATTAACAAAAACCGCTATATAAAGTGTCCTACCTACTATAACGGGTGCAGATAGAGCGCTTTCTACACCGCTTTGGAATTTTAATATAGTGATTTTGCGATGCTATTAATACGCCAATTTCCTGTAGTGAATACACCAGATCCTCCCATAACAGTATACAATCGAAGACTTGAATGAAACCATATACAAAAGAAACAGTATCGTTGATGTTTTCTGCCTCGATGAATATCCCACAAGTAACCATTTGAGCTGAAGCCTTATACACCATTACCGAGACACTCGGATCCCAAACCATAACTATATGAGCTGTGTCATGAAAGTCAAAATTACCATACTACTTCCATCTTAAAGGAATTGCACTCGATACTTTTTTGAATTTCCCGGTTGTATGTGCGTTTCAGTTAACGCGCCCAAAAATAGGACGATGAATATTAATCCAGTCCTTTAACATAATACTTCTGCGGCTATTAAGCCCTTTAACGTTCCAGACAAAAAATATATTTACAATGGATAGTTAATGTAGCCGTGTGGCCCTCCGGCCACTCTTCATGTGGGTAACCAAGAAGAAAGGTTCCTGAGACTCTAGCTTTTCAGCCAGATCTAAAAGAGATGTTCTTGCGCCTGGTGGTTCAATTATCACACCTTTGTTTTTCCGACAGAACATTTGACTGTTTTGCTGGACTGATCCTGTTGTGATTCACCCTCTACCAGCGGTGCCTGGACCTGTGTTTGCTCAGTTTCCTGAATCATACCTTGCTCCTTATTGTCCCCTGCCTGGTCCTGCCTAGGCTGGTTTTGCTTTTGTTCTTGTCTAAGCTGGTCTTTCATTCTAGGCGAGCCCGAAGATTGAGATTTAGGTTTCCTGGATCGCGCCCTACCCTTTCTTGACTTTTTAGATGGATCAGCGACCATTTCAATTTCCCCCTGACTTCCTGCTTCTACTTCTACTACTACTCCTTGGATTTCTGAAGTGAAGGGTCTGCACCTCACTTTAGATTTCCTACGATATGGCTTTGAAGAGGATCTTCAGTCTATGTTTTCAACCTCTCTGCCTTGCTGCTTACGACAGCAAGAGCTTATATGTCCAAATTCCTTACAGCGCTCACATTTGGGTGGGAGCCACGGATAAGAAACTGTAACTTCAAATTCCTTTCCGGAACTGCTTCCAGAGATAGGCTTTGTTGGGAGCTCCTTGGTTAAGTTGACATTAATCAAGATCTTTGCTACTTCAAAATTCTCCTTTCTCTCTGTCTCAGGAGCCAGTGAAACCGGGTTTCCAACTGGAGAGGCAATGCGGCTTAGCTCGTTTTGTTGAAGAATAGGTAGGGGATTCCCTTGAACTCAACCATTAATTAGTTTTTGTTGAAACTAATGTTGTGAAACGTGAACATGGTTCATGTAGTAATGTATTAATGTAATTCTGTTTTTTTCTTTTAATTCGATATATTGACTTTCTAGATAATTAATATATTGAAATGAGAATTAGGTACAGGAAAAAAAACAAAAAAGATATTGTATAATACAAGTGCTATTTTAATTTTAAAAAATTACATATTATAAATGCTATTCTAATATTACAAGTAGCAGTTCGGAAACGCTCTGACTAGCTAATTAATAACAAAATATAATTGCTATTATAGAATATAAAACTGCAGTATCAAACACGTTATAATATCTAATAATAAAATAGCACCACCAAAAACTGCTATATTAAGTCCTCGACCTATTATGACGGTCGATAATAGAGCGTTTTCTACACCGCTATCGTATTATGAAAAAGTTGATCAACGCGCACCTGGAATCAAGCACGAGATCCCACCTCATGCACCGATCAGTAACCACCCGTTATCGATCGGTATCAAGAACCCTCTTTCACCGATTGGTAACCCGCCATAACCGATCAGTAACAATCAGTTGCCAAAACTGAAAGCTGCTCGACCTGGAACTATTGGAGAGTACAACACACCAAATCAGTTTTATGCGGACAGGTCTGCTATTCATCCATTTGTTCCACAAAGGCATGACTATCAAATCAAGCCTCAGATCATTCAATTGGTGAAGCAAAAAAATTTCAATGGGATGGCTTTACAGAACCCAATGGATCATGTGGAGCAATTCGAAGAGCTGTGCAACACAACCAAGGCCATTGGAGTGCCTCAAGACTATTTGATTCTTATGTTGTTCAAGTTCTCCTTAGGTGACAAAGCTTCAAGATAGTTGAACTTGTTAGAGCCGAGTTCAATTACCACATGGGCACAATGCAAAGATCAGCTCAATAATCACTTCTACCCCAAGTCGAAGTCGATTGCGCTGAGGAACAAGATTTTAACTTTTCCACAAGGTGGTACATAATCATTCCTTGAGTCTTGGGATTGTTTCAGGGGGCATTTCAATGATTGCCCGCATCATGGGTTCATGGCTGCGAATCTGATGCATATCTTCTACCAAGGGATAGCTGAGAAGTATCATATGGCTTTGGATATTGCGAGTAAGGGGAATTTTGTGATGAACACTGTAAGGGAAGCAAATATCTTGATCGAGAATCTAGCTTCGAGTAGTAGCAACCACTGTCCAGATTATGATAAATCTAGGAAGATTACTATTCACAGTGTGGAGACTGATGAGATGAAAGAGCTGAAAGAGAAACTCGAGTATCTCTTGAAGACGTCTAAGAGAGACCCTTGTAATTGGGGATGTTGTTAAGGATGAGGATGATGGAGCGTAGTGTGAAGGTACCGAAGAAGTAAGTTATGTTTAAGGGAACTATCAAAACCAAAGCTTCAACCAAAACTACCGGAACCATTCTAATTTTTCCTAATGTGGAGAACCCCCAAGATCAAGTGTATCCTAAGAAGCCTCAAGGAAAATTTTCTGTAGGTTTCCAAGAGAAAGGTTTCAATAGATATAACACTTTTCAAAAGCCTCAGTTTGTGAATCAACAAGTGCCGCCAAGAAAGCCAGTTGGAAAATATGATGCAACAACTTATGGAGAGTCGGAGGAAGAATGTTGAAGATATCAACACTAAGGTTGACGAAACGTACAATTACATTGATGGTCAAGTAGAAGCTTTAAACACTCAAGTATGTGATCTGGAAAGAAAGTTTATAGAAGCAATACTGATGCAAGCAGAGAAACCACAGAGAGTATACATTCAGGCAATCACATTAAGAAGCAGAAAACAAGTTGAAACAGAAAGGACAACCAATCAGTACCCAAAGAGCACTGATCGGTGTGACATACATGTTCATACAAATCAGCAGAATATCAATACCGATCAGTTAGAAGATGAAGTCGCGCCTAATGAAACTTTTATTACAGAAGATACAAGAGTTACATTGGAGATAAACATAGAAGCCGATCATCTGGATCGAGGAATTGTTAAACCAACTTAGAAGATTCATTTTCCTTATAGAAGGAAAGATAACGCCAAATAACTAGAATATAATAACATGAATTCTGTGGTTGGAGAAATTCAAGTGTGTCTTCCTTTTTGATGTGATCATGGAAAGCACTAAGGAGACAGAACGTGTAGCTGAGCTTGAACCGGAGCTTAAAGCCGAGGAAGACTTAGTTGTACCAGTTGGATCTATGACAAGGGCAAGAGCTAAGAAACTCAAAGAGGGAATTGGAGGATTGCTCAACCAAATATCCACTCAAGGAGACGAACTTCACACCACAATGGTTGTGATACAAGTAAGAGCGGATGACTATACAAGCTAAATGGGCTTGAGACCATTTTGTACTCTTTTTCCTTATCCTTGGTTTTATCCCAATGGGTTTTCCAGAAAAAAATTGAATGAGGCAAAATTTGATCTCAATGCTATTCAGCCCATTTAGAATCTGATATAAGTATAATAAAGTCCAAAAATAAACTCCTTATTTTGTGGCCCAAGAGGAGTGACAAAAATTGAAGTCAAGAGATCCATTGGAAGTTCAAGAGTTCAATTCTCATTAAACTCTCTTTTATTTCTTTTTATTTCCAAGACAATTTATTACTTGGCTTTGTTTTCAAGTTTATTTTTCTTTATATTCATGTAATCTCATTTGAGAAGAATCACCCATCTTTTTATCAAATATTTTCGAGAGTAATTCTTTTTTGTTCTTCGTGAGCATTTCGATCCTTGGTGTGTAATATCCATTGTCTAAACTTGATCCATCTTGGTTCGTCATATCCAAGGGGTCTTGTTGATTGTTTGGTGTGTCATATCCATTCAATCAACCTTGAATTCGTCTTAGTGTGTCATATCTAAGGGATTCAAGTTGGGGTAAATCAGAAGCCGTTCCGCAACTTCTGTGTGACCTTTCCATCCACCACCACCTTGTCCTTTGAAGATCTTCTCTTCTTAGTTGTAAGGCTTATCCATCTGTCTTGCCAACTCTAGAGTGACGAATCCTTGGGAGGATCGCATCACTTTTGTAGAAGCTATCAAGATGGTCCAATCGCTAAGGAGACTTTTAAAGGAAATTCTTCACACTAAAACGCCAAAGAAGGTCAGAGATCCATGACCTTTCGAGCGATGTCATGTTCAATTGGAGATTTGAGATTCAAGCGATGTTTATGCGATCTAGGTGAAAATGTTAGTTTAATACCTTTATCCATCTCGAGGAAATTGGGGCTAAATTCTTTCAAACCATCGCACATCACCTTGGTTTTGGCTGACCGCTCTATCAGACGACCTTAATGATTATTGAAAAACATCCCGATAAAAATTTGAGGATATTGGATTCAAACCGATTGCATTTTCCTAAAGCTTGATGAAGGCCTAAAGACCCAATCATTCTCAGGAGACAATTTTTAGCTACTGGAGGTGCGATGATAAATGTAAAAGAAGAAAAGATCAATCTTCATGTGGATGACCTCGTCATGAAGTTCGATATCAATAATCTCATCAAAAAACCAACGATTAGTTGTCAATCATTTTGGCTACAAATTGTTGAGGAAGTTGTTAGTGATGTGTATAAGGGGTTTAGCTAAGAAGATTGTTTGGAAAAAGCTTTTGACAGAGAAGAATTAACCCATAAGTCTCAAGGGGAAGAAATCGTTGAAGTTGTTCACACGATTGATTCTGCCCAAATCCACGACAGGAAAGTTGCCTACCTCTCACTGGACGAGGATGAGCAAACAATGAAGGAAACAAGTTACGCTGATGATTATACACCGATCGGTATTAAATTACCTCTCATTGGACGAGGATGAGCAAACAATGAAGGAAACAAGTCATGCTGATGATCATACACTGATCAATATTAGACTCGGACCGATCGGTGCTGATAACGACCATGTACCGATCGGTACTCGGACTTTACCGAGCGGTGCAAAAGAAACCGAAAAGGATTCTTCTGATTGAAAAGCCTCTCAGCTTGATAGATAACGTATGGTATGACTATAAGATAAGAAACTAGAGACCTTTGAAAGATTTGGAAGAACTGCTGTCTAAATTACCAAAGGGGGATGGTTGTGCTGGAATGGCGAATTATGGTGGCCAGATGGTGGTTTTGTCTGAAGAGAATGTGTGGTCTTACTACAATCGCTGAGATTGTTACTACAATTTGATGACTGAACATCAAATTACGTTTACTTTTAAGTTCTAAACTCTCTTCTCAGTTATAATTTTGTTTTCCTCTTTCTCTGTTCCCTCGGTTATGCTCTCTTTAATGTTTCAGAACACACGCATGTGTTAGAGAAAAAGCTTAGTATTTTTGTTGTTGCAGCAGTTTATAGTTAAAAGTTTACAAGTTTATCTGTATGAATACAAAAATTATTCATACATCTATTTGGAATAACACAACTTCTTTCAACACTCACTATCTACTCTCTAGACTCCATGAAGCAAACAAAAACCTCGACGGAAAAAAAATGCGGGCTATGATGCCGCATTTAAGTTATCCACTAGATCAGACTTGCTTCTGATATTTCAGCATTCAAGTGTAGATGCATCTCGTTTGTCTCATAGTGATCCATCTCCAAAGACGAAAGGGTATCAGTTGGTGGGCCTTTGAGTTCTTTATCTTCCACTGAGACTAAGTTATCATCAAAAGCTTCACTGTTGTAATCTACATGAGTCTTAGATTCTGCTGTGAAGAATGCCTCAAAGAAACTCTTGTTGTCTGTGTCTTTATTCTCTGAATTAAATTTCACATCAAGGACCGGAGTTAGGAAATCGACCGATGAAGTAGTCGGTTGAAAACCGAGAACACTCTTTAAGACATCATCTGTTCCAGGCTCTCCTTTGCATTCTTTTGCAGTAGTTACATTTGGATTCTTGAGCTCGTGACCTGAATCGGGATTTATGGGCTGAAGCTCTTTTTCTATATAATAATCAGCTTTTGTGCTTGATGTCACTGTCTCTTCACATAAATCATTGTTCCTGAAGCTTAAAACTGTCTCAGCTTCCTCATCTCCTCCAAAAATATCATCCAGTTTTTCATAAACTCCATTGATCATTTCGTGAGAATCGTTTTCAATACACGAAGAAACTTCAGGCTCTTTCTCTAAAGAAGTTGAGCTCTCCGAGGCAGAGTCTGTATTTTCCAACTCCTCTTTTGCACCAATCTGAGGTTTCTCATCTATCTCCATGTCATCTTCATCAGAAAATTCAGGAGCTGTAACTACAAGAGCTTGGCTGTATTTTCCATCCGTGATTGTATGTGAAGACAACAGTCCAGCAAGTGCAGATGCTAAAGCATCATTTATAGACACCGAACGTTTTGGTTTCTCTTCAAAAGATCCTCTTCCAAGAGAATCACCAACCTCCTCATTACTGATCTCAGATTCAGCCGAAATCCTCTCATTTCCTGAGATCGAGTTATTTTCACTCTCCAGCTCTACAAACTTCGGTACTACCACAGCACAATCTTCACTGTTGTTTATACTAGAAGAGTCAGGGACAACTATTTTAGTACAAGAGGTCAATCGTGGATCATCCGTGTATTTAGTCAATCCATCCAACTCATCTGTATCGCTGCCCAGAGAATCTGTATTCAGTACATTTGTTTCCAAAACCAATTCGGATTGAAATGATTTCTTGTCTAGCTGTTCGAGTTTCTTCTCTACTAGCTGAAGCCTTGCATCAATACTATTAATAGGTTTCAACATCTGATCTTCAAATCTTGTCAAGATAGTTTCTATTCTACTTACCTTTTCAACAAGCTGATCCAAAATAGTCTCCACATTTTTGCAAGATACAGTAGAAGGCTTGATCTCCAC
This sequence comes from Cardamine occulta, assembly GCA_028015245.1. Taxonomy (NCBI): domain Eukaryota; kingdom Viridiplantae; phylum Streptophyta; class Magnoliopsida; order Brassicales; family Brassicaceae; genus Cardamine; species Cardamine occulta. The sequence goes on from CM051384.1 coordinate 8,489,933, forward strand.
TCCAGATACTCCCGTTTCTGCATCAACCCGCTTTGCAATAGTATCGACTAAAACTGGTGCGTTCACTCCTATATGATCAGCTTTACTGAAATTTGTCTCCAGCGGAATCTCATTCACGATCGTATCTCCTAGATTCATGCTGTTGGATTGTTCGGAAATTTTTCTATCCCGTTCTTTTCTAACATCTTTTCCTCGAGATAGCTGCAAAAGAGCAGGCATAAACATAGCCATCAACGAACTACTAGATGAATTTCCGATTCCACTTGCTTCTTCCTGCTCTGTCTCACTTGGATCAACAGGATCAGCAAACACATAAACTTCATCAACAAGTGCACATCTTTTATCCTGAAGAGATAGAAGACGTAGTGTAATCGACATACAAGGTTCTACATCATTAATCTCTGCAGTAGCTTCATAAAAATCCTGAAAAAAATAGCAAATATATCCTCAGATTCACACAAAATTTCATCAGTTCCTTAAAATCTCAGTGTTCTTCCACAAAAAACTCGTTACCTGTTTCCCTAATTGTAACATTGGAAGCAAATCTTTTTCATTATTCACTTCAACCCAATCATCTTCGTTCGTTTGCCCATTCCCATTATCTTTCACCCTCCTCTCAATCGAATCCTTTACTCTCTTAGAAGCATCTGACTCAATAAGAGGGACCTGAAACACTTCTTCTTCTCTAATTGCAATCCCACAACGAACAGTACACAAGTACTCTTTCTCATTTCGTCGTTTTTTCGTGTAATACACTTCGTATACTCGTGCGCTACTTCGGATATAGACTTGCCTTAATTCATGTTCTTGTGCAAATGTAACTACAACCATAACATAACATAGAAACTCAGATCACCACATGAAAATTCAAATCGATTTCATTATATAACACTATTGATCTAACTTCAAAACTAACAATTCGAGATTCTATAACGATATCGGAGTTGTTATTACGAAGATAAATTCAGAGCAGCGTACTCGTAATTTCACAAGGTTCGCCGTTGGGAATTGGAGGAAGTAGAAGTAGTGGTGATTTGGTTATATGATCGACGGCGGTGGAGATGACGGAGGATTCAGATTCGTGGTTTGCTGTGAAGGAGGACTCAAAGGAGATTGAGTTTGTGAGGGTACCACCGGCGAGTTTCCAGTTTGTGGTGGAATTGAAATCGTCGTTGTGGTTGTTCGCATCCATCGCTGTTTCGATTTTGGGAAGATTTTGGATCCAAAATTTGATTTTTCTATTAAACTTGCTCAGTGTTATGTCATATGTATGAAGTTGGTTTTCTGAGAAAAAATTGAAAACAAAAATTCATAGAAACTGTTGATAAATCATAAACCTCTTTAATAGAGTAAACAAAATTGACAATAACATATATTTGTTACTGTTTAATTTTATTAACAAAATATTTTGTACAATTTCACTTTAAGTAATTTATCCAATGACAAAAACAAAAAAGTACACACTTCATAGGCTTATTGTATTCCCAAAAAATACCAATTAAGACAAGTCCCTCGAAAGTAATCGGCCAAAACTGAAATTTGTTGCATCTATTTCTTATTTTGGGAACCAAACCAAAACTATTACCAATATATATCTTGAAATTTGTTTGTCAGTTGCATAGAAGTATTGATAAAGATCATGGCGTAGAAGTATTGAAATTTGTTTGTCATAGAAGTATTGAAATTTGTACCTAGCTATGATAGGTTCGTATCATAAACCAATTACAGTAAAACCTCTATAAATTAATACTCGATAAATTAATAATTTCTCTAAATTAATAAATTATCTCAGTCCCGAGTTGGGCCGGTGTAATAATTGACACATTTCGTATAAGATAATAAGATAATAATTTTTTTGAAATCTCTATGTAAATATATGGTCACATTAATAACATAAATTAATAATCATATAAATTTATTGTATATATATAAGATATTTTAGTGAAATATGATTATAATATTGTTTATTTATTCATAAATTTGTAATTTTGTTAGAGTTTATCTCTATTTTTCTTAAAATATCAAAAATATATGATATTATCTTCTCAAATTGCATCAAAAATTATTTAAAAAATTATATATGCAATGGTTATTTTCTAATGTGTAAATGCATTCAAACAAATCAAGGCATTGTCTTCATTTTTTTATTTTTTATATAATATTTTTTGAAATTCGGAAAAACTCTCTATAAATTAATAATTATTAATTTATCGATAAAATAATAACCTCTATAAATTAATAAAATTCATCGGTCCCAACATTATTAATTTATAGAGGTTTTACTGCATTGCTATAATTGAAGATAAAATACCTAAACGCCGAAAACAATTCCGGTTTGATAAATGGTAGATTGGGTGGGACGTTCTAAAAGATTCAATTACAAATGAGTGGAATAGAAATTCGGATTTAAGAGCTTCAGGTTATGTGGAAAAAATAACAAATTGTCGTCGTGCAATTTCGACTTGGAGGAAAAATAATGTTTCATATGGTAAAAAAAATTAGAGAATTAAAAAATACGCTAAAAGAAAATCAAAACGACAATAATCAAACACATGAAGAGTTTGTTGATATTACTATAAAATTAAAAGAAGCTTATAAAGACGAAGAGATATTTTGGCAACAAAAAAGTTGGAATATGTGGTTAAACGTGGGGGATCACAATTCGAAATTTTCTATGCCCAGACTAAACAATGGAGGGCGAGGAATCGAATTATAGGTTTACATAATTCTTCTGGTGGATGGGTATCAAGGGACAATGAAATTAAAGATGATGCGATACAATACGTTGATGAATTATTCTCATCAACCTTCCAACAGAGTTTGAGGAGGCTTTGGGAGAAGTTCATAACAGAATAACATACCAAATGAATGATGAGCTTACAGCTCCGATGACAGGAGAAAAAATTCGGAAAGCTCTTTCATGATGTATCCAAAAAAGACACCAGGCGTGGATGGAATGACTACATTATTTTTCAAAGGTCTTGGAAAGTGATTAAAAATAATCTTTTTGATTTGGTAAATAGTTTTATGTTGACGAGAGTGATTAAATATGACAAATATCTGTCTTATTCCTAAAACGGATAGACCGAGTCGAATGGTAGAATTCAGACCTATAAGCGTATGTAATATCGGTTATAAAATAATATCTAAAGTTCGATGTCAATGGTTGAAGAAAATTTTGCCGAAATTAATTTCATAAACTCAATCAGCCTTTGTATCGGGTCGATTAATTTCGGATAAAGTACCTATTGCTCATAAAATGTTTCACGCACTACGGATAAATAATTCTTGCAAACAGAAGTATATGGGCAATTAAAATGAATATAGTTAGTTAGGATACATAATATCCTCCCTATATTTGTATTACCTTATCTCCTAGGTATAATCTTCTGTATCTTATGTATATATACCCCTTCATATCATCAATGATAATCATCAAGTATTATACACTTACATGGTATCAGAGCAGGCAGCTAAGGACCCTTACTGGAACGGTGCCATGAATGAGAAGTATAATGCTATTGTTAAATGTGGAACGTTTGAGTTAGTACCTAGGCCTGCTAACACTAATATTGTGCGTTCCATATGGCTTTTTCGACATAAGTTTGGTGCAGATGGAAAGCTTACCAAGTATAAAGCACGCTTAGTGGCCAACGGCAAGTCCCAACAACTTGGCATCGATTGTGATCAAACGTTCAACCCCATCGTCAAACCAGCAACCATCCGGTCGGTATTATATGTGGCTCTAGCTCGGGACTGGTCTCTTTGTCAACTCGATGTCAAAAATGCATTCCTTCACGGTGATCTCGATGAAACAGTCTACATGCACCAGCCACCCGGCTTCGTAGTCAAGACCAAGCCTCACCACGTCTGCTTACTCAAGCGCTCTCTCTATGGCCTTAAACAGGCCCCTCGCGCTTGGTACAATCATTTTGCATCGGTGGCTAAGCGTATCAGGTTCCGTCAAAGCCGATGTGATCCATCTCTCTTTGTCTATGGCCGCGGCTCCACCATGGCATATCTCTTCTTGTATGTTGACAACATTGCCCTCACCGCTTCCACACCAACTCTATTGCAACAAATTATCAATGGCCTTGCCTCTGACTTTGAGCTTACGGATCTTGGCAAACTACATTACTTCCTGGGGGTAGCCATTACTCATAACACTGAGGGTCTCCTCATGAGTCAACACAATTATGTTGCTGACATTCTTCACCGCGCCTCCATGAGGAACTGCAATCCGTGCTCCACCCCCGTTGACACCAAAGCCAAACTAGCAGCAGATGATGGTCCTCCCGTCACCGACCCTTCTCTTTACTGCAGCCTAGCAGGAGCTTTACAATACCTCACTTTCACGCATCCGGAAATTTCCTTTGCTATTCAACAAGTGTGTCTGTTTATGCATGACCCTCATGAGACCTATTTCACCTCTCTTAAAAGCATCTTCCGATACATCAAGGGCACTAGCACTCATGGGTTACAGCTCAAGAAATCATCAATCACGGATTTAGTGGCATACTCTGTCGCAGATTGGGCAGGGTGTCCTTTTACTCGCCGTTCAATCTCCGGATACTGTGTGTTTCTCGGTGACAGTCTAATATCGTGGTCCTCCAAGCGCCAACATATAGGTGGGGTTATTGAATATAGTGTTTTAATAGACTTGAATGTATTTTAAATTCAAAGTAAAATACAGTGTTATTCAATCATGTATTTGCTGAAATACATTAAAATACACTGTTATTGGATTAAATATTTGTTTGTGTATTTTAAAATACATTAAAACAAGTGTTATTCAACATTAATTTGATTTAGTTGTATTTGGATTAGAATGGATTTTAATGTACTTTCTTCTCTAAAACATGAGTAAACAAAATACCAGCCTTTTACCATGTATTTCACAATATCTCTTATATTAAAATACGTTAAAAGCATTCTAAAACATAATTGAATAACACCTCCATAGTTTCTCGGTCTAGTGCCGAGGCCGAATATCGGGGTGTTGCCAATGCTCTTGCCGAAGCATCTTGGCTACGGAATCTGTTTTTAGAGTTGGGCTGTCCCTTATCAAAAGCTACTCTGGTTTACTGTGATAATGTCTCCGCCATATATCTTTCCACCAATCCGGTCCAACATCAGCGAACTAAACATGTGGAGATCGATATTCATTTCGTACGGCAGCACGTTGCGTTAGGCCAGATCCGTGTTCTCCATGTCCCCTTCATATCGTCAATGATAATCATCAAGTATTATACACTTACAGATATAAGCAAAGCTTATGATCGGGTTGAATGGTTTTTTGTTAAAACACTACTTCGGAAACTTGGATTTGCAGAAAAGTAGATCACATGGATTATGTAGTCTATAAAGTCTGTTCAATATAAAGTCCTAATAAATGGACAACCAAAAGGACAAATAAATCCTAAAAGAGGACTTCGGCAAGGTGACCCACTATCACCTTATTTATTTATACTTCGTACGAATCTGTTGATAGCAAATATTCGGAAAGCAGAAATGGACAGATCTCTTACAGGATTAAAAACTACAAGAGCAAGTCAGTCGATCTCTCGCATTCTTCTGCAAAGCGGATAAACAGCAATGTGAAGTCATCTTAAACAATATGAAGGTGTCTCGGGTCAATAAATTAATTTCATTAAATCATCGATACAATTTGGTCATAAGGTGGAGGAGTCAGTGCGTGAGGAGATGAAATAGATCTTAGGAATTTCAAATATTGGTGGAATGTGAGCATACTTAGGTATCTCCGAAAGTATGGGTGGATCCAAATGTAAAAGTTTTCTTTTGTCCAAGAGAGACTACGTGATAGGATAAATGGATGGTCAGCTAAATTTTTATCGAAGGATGGAAAAGAAGTCATGATTAAATTGGTGGGTGCAGCTCTACCAACTTATGTGATGACATGTTTTCGGCTACCCAAAAAAATCATCACTAAGCTTACCAATGTTGTAGCTAGATTTTGGTAGAGTTTGAATGGTACACAAAGAGGCTTACACTGTATGACATAGAAAATTTTGTGTCAAAGTAAAAAAGAAAGAGGAATTTGTTTTCAAACCATAGAGGAGTTTAATTCAACACTTTTAGCGAAACAACTATGGCGTCTAATAAAGTATCCAGACTCTTTTTTTTTTACGTCAGTATCTAGACTCTCTGTTTGCTAAAGTTTTCAAGGGCCAATACTATCGGAAATTGAACCCACTAGATCTAATCAAATCATACTCTTCTTCCTATGGATGGAGAAGTATTATCTCGGCTAGACATCTGGTTTAAAAAAAAAAGACTAATTAAAAGAATTGGTTTTGGGCATTCCACTTCAGTTTGGAATGACCCATGGATACCAGCTGATTGCCCGAGGCCAATAGTATGTAAAGGAAAAAATTTTTATCCTAATCTGATGGTCAATCAATTAATTTACCCGTTAACCATGATATGGGATATGGACTTAATTAATGAAATCATTGACCTGTTAAATATTCCATTAATTCATGGTATCCTCATCAGTGGAACATTTGAAGCAGATACATTTGAAGCAGATACATTCGATCTGTATTTTACAAAATTTAAAAAACATACGGTAAAATCAGGATATTGGACAGAGCATAATTATCTTTTATTTGGTATAACACCCCGTTACTATGGTCCAGCCATTCGGCCACTACAAGCTCAAGCATGAAAATTAAAATGTGCTCCTAAAATTTGCCATTTTATATGGCAAATTATAACGGGTTGTCTAGCGGTTAATTCGAATCTCGGAATAAGAGAAATAAATTGTGACATCCACTGTGTTCTATGGAGCGAAAGTGGAGACAATCAACCATATCCTCTTTGTATGTCCACCAGCAGTATAGGTTTGACATTATCCAAAATACCATCAATACTTGAACAATTCCCTGGGACTTTGGTTTTTACAAATATGGATCATTTATTCTGGAAAATTCTTCGAATATACAAGGACGATAGTATTCTATGGATTTTGTGGTTTATTTGGAAAGCAAAAAATGATAAGATCTATAAAAATATCAATAAAAACCCACGAGAAACCTTATAATTAGCGAAAACATAAGTTTTAGCTTAAGTGTCGACACAAGTTAAAGATAATAATGAAATAAATCAAGTCGCTCAAGATACCGGTGTTACACCCTCTTCTCAGACTTCGGTGTTTAAAGGGTTTTGTTGTCATGTAGATGGTTCATGGAAAGAGACGGATAATTTCTCTGGACTAGGTTGGTTCTGTTTTCAAGATGATGTGGAATGTAAAATTATGGGGGCATGTAACACTCGAAGGTATCTTTCCCCTTTGCATGCGGAATTAGAAGCTCTCATCTGGGCGATGACTAGCTTGATTGGACAACATAAAATAGAAGTAGCATTTACAACAAAGTCCTCCGAGCTAGTGAATATGGTGTCAAAACCGGCAGATAAACCAGCCTTAAGTAGCATTTACAACAAACTCCTCCGAGCTAGTGAATATGGTGTCAAAACCGGCAGATAAACCAGCTTTCTCAACGCACCTAGAGGATCTCGTGAGGATAAATAACTCATTCTTATTTTTCTCACTTTCATTAATCTCTCATAATTTAAATTCAAAATCAGATAATCCACATTTTATTATTCATGTAAATTCTGTACCACCGGTTTGAATTTCTAAACCGTTTTAATTAATTTATAGTTGTTGACAAAAAAAAAAAAAAAAAAACTTCGTAAAAAATAAGAATTCCACTTTGGATCCGAATGTGTATCTACTGCTTTTACCTTCCTCTACGTTTTCTTTTCTCTGATTCAAGTGATCAAAAATACATTCAAAACAACATAACATCCTTATAGCTGCACAAATTGAATCTTCATCCTCACAGCTTTTGATGTTTGAATTAGTATATTTTTTCCTTGCATGGCTAAGAAAAATGGGATTTGTCATTCCTCATCAAGAATTACATGTCTCTCTGACGGACTTTCCAACGCTTTGGATGATTCTGTTTCGTAAGGAGGAGGCAACAAACGCCGTACATCCGCAAAGAGATCTTCACGTCCAGTCGCCTCTTTAACAACTGATGAATCGAGGACAAAGTCGGGTATTGCTGGTAACACTTCGTCCAAGAACAATTTCAAGGTCTGCACAACATACGATGTTAGTAAACAAGATGACGTCTTTTTCGTAGCCAGTAATAAAAAGAAGAGTGTCAAAGAATTGACTAACGGTGCAATGCAAGAGAGCAGCATCAGTTCTACGTTTCCACTGGCCATTTCCAGACTCTGAGTGGAACAGATTGATCAATGGCTGCAACAAGGTTTTTGCTACTGTTATAACGCTTGGGCCATCAAATAATAACATGATATATAGACTTGGAAACACCATTACCCTCACTATATCACGAAGATTTGGTCGGCCCTTTCCATATTTCCCAAGAACCGACTCCCCATAGACTTGATATTTTTCAAGAACCTAAAAATCATTTAGAGAAAACAAAACACATAACATATATCAAATCCAATGTTAATTAAAACTGTGGAAAATGTTATTTCAGAACATTAAATATTTCTCAAAACCTGTCGCCTTGTAATTCCACTGCTTGGAGATCCATAAATTACAGTATCTACGTGTCCCAAAATATGCCAGGGACTGTTACATAGCAGCAGAGATTTCATTAAGAAAAAAAAAGAACAAATTAAATTCTCATATGATGTTTAACAGGAACTTAAAATACATAGCAAAAGGCATTCACATACTTGTAGTATACAGCACGGCCAAGCATAACGCCATGAGCTCCAGACCTTAATGCAGCCTCTGCCTACAGTTTAATGCAAGAACTGTAAATTTGGCCTTCTAAATGCAAGTTGTAATTTTGGAATCAATGTAAGATCTGTTTCAGAAAGCTCACCTCGACCACAGAGTTTATGCCTCCATTTATTGTGAACTTTAAATCCGGGAAATCACGCAAAAGGGCAAAGAAAAACTCGTATCTGCATTTGAGAAGCAGAAGAACAGATGAAAATACGAGAGATGTAATAGAAAGAAGCTGTGTTAGAGCAATATCTTCCAAATAGAAAACCATAAAAAAAAAACGAAAGCCATTCTGCACGCGCTTTAAGGGTGGAATTCGACGGTTATCTGATGGGCTAAGTCCAGACAGTAACACCTTTCGTGAATGTATGATGAAATGCTTAGTAGGAGATAATGAAGAAACTATATGAATGAAATCACCTGAAGAATATAAAGAATTGAAAAGGTAAGGAAGTCGATCAGCTATGCTATAAATGAACTCTACACAGGTTGCTATTTGCCATCATTAAAAACAACACGTAATGTCGCCTTGAAAGATAGGTGCAAGGAAAAACTTACAAAGCTCATTATATGAATCATGATCATCAACACCTATTCGACATTTAACAGTGACAGCTACATTGGTATTGGCAGCAATGACTGACATAGCTTCACCAACAAACTTTGGGTTAAGCATATGACGAGCACCAAAACAACCTCGTCCACTTACTTTTGGGCTTGGACATCCACAGCTACAGAACAAACCAACACGTCAATATATGGAAATGGCACAAGTTGTTAATTGTTATACAAATTCGGTGGAAAAGAAAACTTAGAAACAAACGATCATACTTGAAATTAATTTCATCATAGCCGTACGCATTAGCAAGCCGAGTAGCTTTTGCCAAATTTTCTAAATTTCTTCCACCAATTTGAAGAACAATGGGATGTTGGTCTGGAGAGTATGCTAAAAAGCTGTCCTGAGCAGTACAAGAGTAAAGTAAACACATCAATTAATTTATCATAAACTCAAGAA
>CM051384.1:8499841-8523140 GCA_028015245.1 Cardamine occulta
GTACCTGAAGAGTAACCACATAAATCAATTCAGTTGATTACCAGGTTGTCTTCTTGATAAACAATGGTTTCAGCAGCTAACATTTCCGTGTAGAGCCACGCGTGTTTTGATATAAGACGTGCTAAGGTTCTGTAGTGATTGTCTGTCCATCCCATCATCGGCGCTATACTGAATGCGAATAAAAAGAAAAGAGAAAATGTTTAAAATCATTCGCTGTCAACAAACATAATTACGAAAAAAGAGAAAAGCAGAAACCTTAGGCGAACAAACCTGAATAGAGGAGGATGATAAGCGTCTGAAACTGTCATGGCTTCGTATCGTATCACCTAATATTTCAGGCCTAGAAAAAGAACTACAAAACGAATGTAAACATTAGCTTCACAACAAATTGCCTTTAATCTCACACACATATGTGACCTTTAACATGCCACATAACGTTATCCCCTAAAACTGAGTCTTAGTTTCGTTCTTATGGATTGATTAGATCAAAGAGCATTCGTATCAGAACATTACATATATCAAGATAACGGTTCAACAGGTTTGTCTAACTCAACCTAATCACAATAGCTGAACTTGAAACTGATTCTCAGGTTCATTCTTATGGATTGATCAGAGCAAAGAGCATTTGTATCATAACATTACATAAATCAAAATAATGTTTCTACATGTTTTTCTAACTCAAATTAATCACAAAGTTGAACTTGAAGATAACTAAATATCTTCACTGATATAAAACACTGTTCAAATAAGCATAACATCAAACTAGAAAACATCAATTTCAGACCAAAAGGAAGCAAATTTTGAATCAAAGTTTTCGAATTTTCTTTTAGTAACAGTAAAACCTCAAGAACAACACTGATAACAGAACTATAACGAATAAGGCAAAATCAACAATTTTGGCGCAAAACAGGAGAGAAATCACAGAACCAATCATGAATTAAGCACAGCTTTAGGGGTAAGTCTAACCACAATGTGTTCTGTGAGAAGACGAACCGAGAAGAAGAGGACTATATTCTAAAGCATTGAAAGAGGAATCACGGTGGTAGAGACGACGAATACGGTGGCGACAGTGGAGGCGAACGGCGAGATGTTGGGAGGTGAAGAGTACGCGACAGAGGTGTGAAATTGGATTTGAGTTTTTGTGGTCGCGATTGGTCAATTACGGTCTTTAGGTTTGTTGTCATTTGTAAATGTAATTTTTTCAGGGAATAATTTTTTTTAACAACATAAATGATGCAAAAAAAAAAGAAATTATGTTGCAAATTTTACTTAGACCACTAGGATCAGATCCGGAGGTCGTGCGGGTTATATTTTTAAACAAATATATATATATATATATATATATTTTATGTTGAGAATGTGTTGTGTATTACAAATGAACGAAACGTTCGTTTATATAAGCTTGAAAAGGAATAATGGATAGTGACGATAAGCTCCACACAAATATTTCGTTTAAGAATATGATTCTCTTTTTTGTTTTTTGTTTTCTTTCATAACACTCTTCCTTGGAGACCATTGTCGCTCGCGTTATATATTTTGTTGCTTCATTAAAAACCTTTCTAGGGAAAACCCCAGTGGAAAAACCATAGTAGGTAAAAAGAGTACAACCACGCCAATTCCCCCTCGAATGATCATGATCTTATCACTACAAGAAATCTACCACAAAACCGACGGAATTTCCGACAGACAATAATTCCGTCGGATATTTCCGACGGATTCCCGAGATTAGAAAATTCTGGGAATCCGTCGGAAATCCGTTGGAAATTTCCGACGGAAATCCAAGCCGTTATATTCCGACGTAAATTTATATTCTGACAGATTTTCGACGGATATCCATGCCGTTATATTCCGACGAATTTCCGACGGCTTCTGGAAATATGTCGGATAATATGAACGTTAATGTAGCCGTTGAATTTACCGTTGTAAACCGACGGATTTCTGACGGAAATCCGACGGAAACGAGTTTATATATATGTTTCTCCCTTCCTCCATCCCATTACACAACAATCTTAATTTCATATCTCTCTCTCATTTCTTGTTTATTTAATACGAATTCTATAAAAAAAGTGAAAAATATGTCTAGATATTTTCGATCATGGATGGACGAACCATTGATGGATCCGGAGACGAACAACTTGAACGAGGAGTATGCACGAGGCATATACGAGTTCATGGAAGTGGCGGGAAAACAACCGCGTGTTCAAAAATCAGGTAAGGTAAAATGTCCATGTTCAAATTGTAGGAATTCTCATAATGTTGCGATAGAGATAGTTTGGCATCATTTGTATAGTAATGGGTTTACGCCGGGTTACAAGATATGGTATTTACATGGAGAAACAAATGTTGAGTATGGTAGTACTAGTGAACCAACTGTCTCAGATTGTTTAGGAGGTACCACGGAAGTAGATGTAGGTGTAGGGAGCGTGCAAATGGTGAATGATGCGTTTAGAGAGAATGTCGAGTTTAGCGGTGAAGAAAGATATAGGTTCGAAGAACCTAATGTAGAAGCAAGAAGATTTTTTTATATGTTAGATGCTGCAAAGCAGCCACTATATAAAGGGTGTAAAGAAGGTCATTCACCTTTATCCTCTGCAAGTAGATTGATGACGATTAAGACGGATTACAATTTGGCAGAGGAGTGCGTTGATGCGATAACAGATTGGGCGAAAGATTTATTGCCAGAAGATAATCTTTTACCCGGATCATACTACGAGGTATAAAAACTTGTATCTGGTCTTCGGTTACCGTATAAGGTAATAGATGTGTGCATCGATAACTGTATGCTATATTGGAGAGAAGATGAAAACCGCAAAAGATGTAGATTTTGTCGTAAACCACGGTATCAGGAAAGTAGTGGTAGAATTCAAATTCTATATAAACGTATGTGGTATTTACCAATAACATAGAGGTTGAAGAGGTTATATACTTCTCAACGCACGGCAGAGCCAATGAGATGGCATGTAGAACATCGTCAAGATAGAGATATTACACATCCTTCAGACGCAGAAGCTTGGAAACATTTTCAATCATTGTATCCAGATTTTGCGTATGAGCGAAGGAATGTGTACCTCGGGTTATGTATAGATGGTTTTAACCCATTTGGGAAGCATGGAAGGAAGTATTCGTTATGGCCCGTAATTGTAACCCCTTACAATTTGCCTCCATCTCTGTGCATGCGTAAAGAGTTTTTATATCTCTCGATTCTTGTTCCCGGCCCAGAGCATCCAAAGAGATCACTTGATATATTCCTCCAGCCATTGATCTATGAGTTACAAATGCTATGGGAGCATGGTGTGGAAGCGTACGATGTTTCAACCCAGCAAAACTTTAAGATGCGTGCGGTGCATATGTGGACCATAAGCGATTTTCCAGCATATGATATGTTATCTGGATACACAACACATGGGAGATTATCGTGTCCGTATTGCCAAGACAACACTGATGCATTCCAACTGAAGCACGGTAGAAAAAGTTGTTGTTTTGATTGTCATAGGAGATTTTTACCGAGTGATCATCCATATCGTCGTTCGAGAACAATGTTTACGAAGGGTAGGCAAGTTTTTGATGGTCCACCGCCTGAGATAGACAGTGAGACTTTATTGGAGCAGTTGAGAGATTTTGGGGCTGAGACGACTCCTTATTGTGGGGGTAAAGGACATGAACCTATTTATGGTGTCGGTGAATTTCATAGCTGGCACAAGAAGAGCATATTTTGGGATTTGCCTTACTGGAAGAACCATTTATTGCGGCATAATCTTGATGTGATGCACGTTGAAAATAACTTATTTGAGAACATCATGAACACTGTCTTAAACGTCCAAGGGAAGACGAAAGACAATATGAAATCTAGATTAGACTTGCCAACATATTGCGATCGAGGTTTTCTTGAAGTGCTCCCAAATGGTCAATGTCCATTTGCATTATACCGGTTAGAAGCAGCAAAGAAAACAGAATTTTTTTATTGGATTCACGACGATGTTAAATTCACTGATGGATACGCATCTAATCTGCGTAACTGCATCGATTATTGAGAAGGAAAGTTTACTGGAATGAAGAGTCATGATTGTCACGTTGTGATGCAGAGGCTTCTTCCATTCGCTTTTGCTCATCTTCTTCATAAAGACATCCACCAAGCAATTGCAGGAGTAGGTGTTTTCTTTCGCGATTTATGCATAAGAACACTTACTGTTGAGGGAATCCAAAATTTACAGGCCAATATCCCGGTGATCCTTTGTAATTTGGAGAAGATATTTCCACCATCTTTCTTTGATGTGATGGAACATCTTCCAATCCACCTCCCACGAGAAGCAGAACTAGGAGGCCCGGTTCAATATCGTTGGATGTATCCATTTGAGCAGTATATGTTTCATCTGAAGAATAAAGTTAAGAATTTGAGTAGAGTAGAAGGATCTATTATCGCCCAGAGCATCAACGAAGAGGCCTCACAGTTTGCTGAATATTACTTTCCGTCAGAAGTTCGTACAAAGAGTAGACGTCCTAGTCACCATGATGATCATGGTGAGAGAGCGATTTACCTCGTCGTTGTTCCAGAGTTATTTTCCCAAGTTGAGCGAGTCAGTGGCAAAGGAAAAATGCGTAAATTATCTCAAGAGGAGTTTCAACACTTGCATACGTATATCCTAACCAATTGTGAAGAAATTACGGAATACGAAAGGTAAACAAAAATTCTTTTGTGTCATTTAATGTATAATTGATTATTTTATATGTTTTTATTAACTTGTCAACAATTGTGGTTTTCGTACAGGATTTACATGGCATTAATACGCGGGTACTATATAGATAAGACAGAAGACGAGCTTCAAGTCCATAAGGAGGAGGAATTTATGCCTTGGTTGCAGTTTTACGTAAGTGTTTAAAAACGCTAAATCATTTAATAAATATTTTTTTTAATACTAATTTTTAACTTATTTTTGTAGGTTTCTGAAGGAGTAAGAAGCGGACAGACATTTCCCACATGGTTATTGGAATTTGTTAATGGTCCAAACTACATTGCAACTTCTTATCCTAGATACCACAGTCGTGGATATGGGTTTAGGGTTCATGACGAGAGAAGGACAACGCAAACTTCAGATTCTGGTATTTCAGTGAAATCTGGTAATGATGTTTACTACGGCGTTCTTCAGGAAATATTGGAAGTGCGGTACCCAAGAATGTTATACTTGAGGTGCATTGTTTTCAAGTGTGATTGGTATGATTCAACACTCGGTCGTGGGCTTCATGTGGACCAATTTGGTGTTACGTCTGTTAATTCAAGTCGGAGACTAGAATCGTATGAGCCATTCATTCTAGGATTACACGCTGAGCAGGTAGGGTACAAATATTAGTGTAATTAATACTCAATTCATTATTTTGGTATAATACTTACAAATTAATATGTTTTTTAGGTGTGTTCTATACGTTACCCTCGAGTTACACGGCGGACAGATCTTTGGCGCACAGTTACTACAGTGACCCCGAGAGGAAGAATTTATGGAGTTGCAGAACACGATCCTTTACAGCCAGCAGAAGTTGTTCCAATGGATCCAGTTGAGCCTTCTTGTGCTCTGGATCTTGTTGTTGATTTCACACAATTTGGTTTAGTTTTTTCCGAATCAGAAGAAGAACAAGGTGAATTCAGACTCAATTCCATCTGAGGGATCAGCATCATCATCTAATGAAGATTAGTTATATGTGTGTTTTGTATTATTTTTTATTTTTACAGAAAGGTGTAAAATGTTTTTTTGTATTTTATTTAATTTTGATATTACGGTGTAAACCATAAGTCCTCGAAGACCACAGCTGCCGAGCATTTTATAAGCTCAACTTCAGCTTTGTATATTTTTACAAGTTTTAATAAAATAAGATTTTGCCAGAAATATATATTCCCTAAACAAACACCTTAACAAACCCACAAAACTCATTAAACCACTTTAACATTAAACCACATATAAACCCTTATCCATCGGAAATCCGTCGGAATTTCCGACGGAAAGATAATTTAAAACCTTAAACATGGACACGTGTTTTCGTAAAAAATACCAATATCCGTCGGAAATCTGTCAGAAAAACTGACGGATTTCTGACGGTTTTGGGGGTTTTTTTATAATTTAATTTTTATAGACATGTGTAACCCTAAAACCGTCGGAAATCCATCTGTTTTTCCGACGGATTTCTGACGGTTTCGGGGGTTACATGGTTAACTTGTAATTTCTTGTACATCAAGACAATGTTAACAACAAACTTTGATAAAATAAACTAAATTATGTGATATATAACATATTTTCAAAAGATTTCGTTTTTAGACATGGTTTGACCGGAAGTGTTTGATAGATAAACGTATAGTTAACATACAAGTTTACCAAAAACGAAATAATCGTATAAACTTTTGAAATTTGTCAAATGAAAGATTTCTATAAGTTATTTGTGTTTGCAATCATGAATTTATAATACTAAAAACATATGTTTACTGAAACAGTGCGTAAATAACCACTAAAACCACAAACCCGTCGGAAATCCGTCGGAAATTTCCGACGGATTCCCGATAGTTTTGTGGTAACACGTGTCCCCGTTTAAGGATTGACTGGCCAATCAGAAGACATGCATATTTATATTATCCGTCGGAAATCCGTCGGAAATTTCTGACGGATTTCCGACGGATAATGAAAATGTAACCGCGAAAATCTTTTCGTTTCCCGCGGTGCCTAAATTTTCGCGAGTCCGTCAGAAATCTGTCAGAAATTTCCGACGGATTTGCAAAAATTTAGGCGCAAACGTTACCGAAACCTTATCGAGAACGTGCGTAATTTTTTTTTTTTAAAACTGACGGATTTCCGACGGATATATCCGTCGGAAATATCGTAATATATACCGACATCGTCTTCTTCCTCCTTACTTTCGCAGAATCGTCAAAACCCCAAAAAATCGCCAAAACTCGCCAAATCTTCCGGATTTCCGTCGATCCATCATCCAAATGTCTAACAATCCCCCAAACTTGTAAGTTTTTAAGTTTATATTATGGATTGTTAGGTTTTTAGTTAGATTGATTGGTTTAGAAAATTAGAATTGTTAGATTTAGGTTTGTAATGTTAGATTTAGGATTTGGTTTGTTAGTTTTAAGATTTACCTACTTTATAACATGGATTGTTAGATAAATGATTTTGATTTGGAATTTTAGATTTATTAGAATTTGTGGTTGAATTATTATGTTAATTAGTATTAAGTGTTGTTATATTTTTTGAAATTATTTGTTTTGTTAATTAATTTATTTATTTAACTTATGTATAATTATTTTCATGCATTAAAATTTTCTTAATTTTGGTATGAATTATTATGTTTAGAAAATTATGATAATTTAAATAACAATTTTTAATCATGTTAGTAATTTATAATTATTTTTTTGAATTATTAATTGTTTTATAAATCATGGATTTACAAATTTATAATTATTTTGGAATTAGTACTTATAAATATAAATTTATGATGATTTTAGTGATTTATAAGTATTTCCATCAATATTCATTATTTTATAAATGTATAATTGTTTTGGAATAGTAATTAATTTAAAATATTTTTTTGATAAATTTTTATTATTTTGATAATGTATAATTATTTCATGTAATAATCATGTATTTACAAATTTATAATTGTTTTGGAATTAAAACTTATAAATATAAATTTATGATGATTTTAGTAATTTATAAGTATTTCCATCAATTATTCATTATTTTATAAAAGTATAATTGTTTTGGACTAATAATGAATTTAAAATATTTTTTTGATACTTTTTTATTATTTTCATGATGTATAATTTTTTCATATACTGTCTGATTTCTTTTTTAATTTTTCTAGGGATTACGGTCGGTTTATCCATTCAGGCGGCGGCGGACGTAATAGTCGCCGGAGAGGTAGTGCCGGTTCGAGGAGTTCTCCTACACCGGAGACAGCGCCTATGCCGACGCCTTCACCTATTGCTCGTCTCCATCCGGATTGTGTAGGCAGAGACACATGGTCAGTTTTTGTTAATTTTAAGAATTTTAATATTTATTTACTATTATTACTTTAGTTACAATTCAAATTATTTGCAATAATTTCTTTTGTAGGTTTGGAGATTCCGGAAATGGGATTTCCAAGTCCATTACCCGGATGCTCAATGGAATGCTTCGGCATTCGTACCCAACGTACAACCAAATGCCGATGGCGGGTCAGGAATTGTGGTTTCGTCAATTTGTGGTAAGTACCTCATATTTTAAATTGTTTTACTTTTATTTAATATAGTTTATTTTAATTTAATTTTTGATTTGCAGCAAGAATTTACTTGGGACAGCCACATGACCGCCTCGGTTAGACGATGCTTCGATCGAAAAGCAGTGAGAATGTATTCATGGAAGCTGAACGAGTGTAAAGAGAAGTGGCACAAGAATGATGTCCCAAGGGAGTTGCTTTCCAACCCGGGCCTATGGAGCGGGTTATGCACTTATTGGAGTGAAGAACCGACCAAGACAAGCTCCACAACTCATTCTGCGTGCCAAAACAGCGATCGCAAAGGAAAAGGTAAGGCGACGCACAATCTAGGAGCGGTTAGTTTGGTCACACGGACCAAACAACTGGTAAGATTCTTATTTAATTAAAATATTGTTATTTTAGTTTTATAATTTTATATTTTACTAAATTTTCATTTTTGTAGTTTCGGCAAGACGGTGTCCAACCTTCCGCTCTCAATTGCTCAAGCATGCGCATACCAGCAGGAAGACCCATGAAATCCAAGATCCGCTGGCTCGGGAGATCATTGACAATTATGAGAAGATGAAGGAAGACTTCCTCCTTTCCCAGCCACTCACCGAAGGAACGCCTCCAATGACTGATCTTCCGTTCGAGAAGATTAACGAATTCATCTATGAGGTAAGTAAAATATATATTTAAAGGTCGTGTATTTGGTCTTCCCGACAACGTATCTTCTTCTGCAACTTCGCGTTTCTACGGCGATTCTCCCGATATTAGGGCACAACTCGCACAACGAGACGTTGAGATGGAAGCCATGAAGACGCAGCTGCAACAGTTCGCAGAAGAACAAGAAGCCAATCGCCTCCAACGAGAAGCGGATCGCCTCCAACGAGAAGCGGATCGCCTCCAACAAGAAGCGGAACGCGAGAGAACCCGCAAATTGGAGGCAGATCACCTGGTATTGCAGCAACGCATGGAGGAATTCTTATCCAGATTCCCGCCATCGTAGTTTTAGTTTGTTTTAGTTTTTTTAGTTTTTTATTTGAATTATTTTATATTTATTGAATTTTTATTTGAATTATTGCATTATTTTATAATTATTATTTCTTTAATTTTAATTTATATTATAAAACAAAATTTTAAAATTTTAAAATTTATTTTTTAAATTTGATTATATAATTAAAAAAAATTTAAACAATTCCGTCGGAAATCCGTCGGTTTTATATCCGTCGGAATTCCGTCGGTATTTAAATATCAGAAATCCGTCGGAAATTCGTCGGTTTTAAAGCCGTCAGAATTCCGTCGGTTTTAAAGCTGTCGGAATTCCGTCGGTTTTAGAGCCGTCAGAAATTCGTCGGTTTATAATTATCAAAAATCCGTCGGTTTTCCATCGGTTTTAAACCGATGGAACACCGACGGATTTCCGACGGAATCCTGATTTCGGTATTCCGACGGAGCTTTTATTTCTGACGCGATAGAAGTGACGGAAAAAACTGACGGATTTCCGACGGATTTTGCTAACTCCGACGGATTTCCGACAGAATTGGCCGTCAGTTTTACGGTATTTTTCTTGTAGTGTATAAGTCTTGTTGGCGAAGCATTCCGATATTATACACATGTTTTCTGAACACAGTGGTGGGTAGTGATTTTGTGAAAAGATATGCAACACTGTCTGACGATCGAATATATCGTACTTCAATATCTTTATTCTTCTCAAGTTCTTGGGTGTATGAATAAAACTTTGGAGGGATATGTTTAGTTCTATCACTTTTGATATATTCTTCTTTCGTCTGAGCGACACAAGCATCATTATCTTCATATAAGATAGTAAGTTCCATTTTTACTTGAATTCCACTACTTGATTGGATATGTTGACTTATTGATCTTAACCATACACATTCTTTACTTGTTTCATGGAGTACGATGATTTCAGCATGATTAGAAGAAGTGCGCACAAGCGTCTGCTTTTGAAAACGCCATGATATAGCAATGCTTCCGATCAGATAAATATCCTGCATCTGCAAAAGCAATCATTTGACCATTTGAATTTTTTGAATAAAATAATTCTAAATCAGTAGTCCCTTGAAGGTATCGAAAGACATATTTGATTCCATTCCAATGTCTTCGTGTAGGGGATGAACTGAATCTTGCCAAAATATTAATGGTAAATAATATATCAGGTCAAGTGCAATTGACAAGATACATAAGAGCTCCAATAGCACTTAGATACGGTACTTTAGGACCAAGTATCTCTTCATGTTCCTCAGCTGGTCGAAATTGATCATTTTCAACTTTAATGATCTAACGACCATTGGAGTACTGAGAGGAGTTGCCTTATCCATGTTAAAACGTTTTAAAACTCTTTTGGTATATGTGGATTGGTATACAAATATGCCCTTTTGGGAGTGCTCAATTTATAAACCAAGACAATACTTTGTCTGTCCGAGATCTTTCATCTCGAATTCCCCTTTCAAATAATCTGCGGCCTTTTGTATTTCCCCTTGAGTTCCTATTATGTTTAGATCATCAACATACACCGCGATAATCACAAATCTGGATGTTGTTTTCTTGATGAAAACACATGAACATATAGGATCATTCACATATTTTTCTTTTATTAAATGTTCACTAAGACAGTTATACCACATACATCCAGATTGCTTTAACCCATATAATGATCTTTGCAATTTAATAGCGCATAATTCTTTGGGTTTGGATTTTAATTCTCCTGTCATCTTAAATCCATCAATAATTCTAATATAGATATTGGTATCCAATGATCCATATAAATATGATGTAACAACATCCATGAGACGCATCTCTAGATTTTCATCAGCTGCTAGACTCCTCAAGATCTAAACATGATTGCATCCATCACTAGGGAATATGTTTCCTCGTAATCAATCCCTGGTTTTTGAGAAAAACCTTGAGCTACGAGGTGAGATTTGTATCTTATAATCCCGTTTTTCTCATTTCGTTTTCTAACGAAAACCCATTTGTATCCAACCGGCCTCACATTTTTAGGTGTGAGTACAATATGTCTGAATACATTTCGTTTATTGAGCTAGTCAAGTTCGATTTGTAATGCTTCTTTCCATTTTATCCACTCATGTCTCTTTTAACATTCATATACACACTTTGGTTCTGGATCATCGTTTTCCTCATCTATTTCTTTTGACACAATGTATGAGAAAACATCATCAACATTATCCACTTCATTTCGATTCCATATCTTTCTATTATGGATATAGTTGATAGAAATCTCATGATTTCCTTCAGACTCATGTTCTGCTTTATCATTAGACTCGTGATTCGTTTCTTCCAAAATGTTTTCTAACATTTTAGGTGTATCATGGTTTTCAGCTTCCTTTTTCTTTCTAGGCTTTTTATCCTTAGAACCAACGGGTCTACCACGCTTTAAACGTGTCCTAGATTCACGTGTATCCGCTGCACCTCCAAATTCTTTTGGAATTTCAATTCGTGTAGGAACATTTGCAGATGGTATATGTGATTTAGTTAACATTTTGGTATCTGCAAATGCATCACCCGGGATCCATAATTAGCATCACCGAGACACGTGTCAAAAAGGTGGAATAAAGATGCTAGGACAGCTCGGTCCGGGGTAGAAGTCGATAACGAGCTGGCGGGGAGTTTGGAGGAAGGAGCGGGAGCTCGGATTGAAGCCCACAAAGGCAGAGGGCGCAAGAGGAGAAAGGCCCAAATTAAAGCTCATTTGAAGGTCAAAGGAAGAGAGACGTTGCGACGATAAAGACTAGAATCGAAACCGACGTAATAAAAGAGAATCATGTAATTAATCATCAGAATTAATTCCTTAAACGTGTGTATAAATAGTAAAAGGAAACATAATGTAAGGAGGAGGTTTATTGGAATAAGAATCAGATTACTTTTTTTCACTTGAGCTTGTTCTGATTAATCTCTTGCACACATTTTTCTACTCAAATTTTGGGTGTGGATTTCAGGATCCACATTTTGGCGCTAGAAGGAAGGAGGAGTTTAGAAGGTTTTACAAGTCTAAATTTCTCTCCGATCTGAAACTGTGAAACAGCACTATGGCATATTCAACAATTACTTAGTTAGCGGAAAAACTTCAAGTTCTCACTGACAACATAACTACCATGCAGCAGAGCCTTGAAACTTTGCAAAACACCCATGTAAGTATAAACAAAAACAATACACAACTTAATAATCGTTTGAATTCTTTCGCCTCAGGTAACAGGGTGAGATCCACGCGATTATTCAATACCCCGGGCGTTCCTAATCCACAATTACAAGATGGATCCAACCTCAACACTGAGTCCGATGATACCACGATAACTTCAGGTAATAATAACGATAACGAGCTCCCACCAACGGATCATGACCAATAGGTAACGGAGCCTACGGAGCAGACCAAACAGACCTTGATGATAAACTTTGAGAGGGTTCGCCGGGAGCTAAAGGAGATGAAGTCAAAGTTTCATCAAGCAGTGAGTTCTGCCCCGGAGATTAATAGAGTGATAGAAGAAACAAAGAGCTATTTAGTAGCATTTCAAATTGCTGCCGGAAGGATAGATCTAACGGCACATGAAGAAGATGCCGGTTTCTGCAAGCTATTCTCAGAAAATCTTTCCGGACAGGCCCTTCTTTGGTTCACGCAACTCGCCCCGGTTACCATAAACAGTTTCGATGAGTTATCATAAGCTTTCCTCATACAGTATGCTATTCTGATGGAAAAGGGAAGATCTAATAGCTATCTCTGGAACTTGGCGCAAAGCTTGAGAGAACCACTTCGTCGCTACATTGCAAAGTTCAAGGAAATCCTTGCAAAAATACTAGGTATTTCTCATACTACTACATTATCTGGTTACGAAATGATCTTTGGCATGAATCCAGGTTCAGGGAAGAGTTGATCGTCAACCGACCAACCACAATCCAAGACGCATTGTTCCAAGCCAACAATTGGATGGAAGCAGAAGAAGAAAAGGTGACTTTCGCCAAGAAGTTCAAATCAAACAAGACAGCTCCACCACTCCCAGTAAGAAGGTTCGAGCCCCGAGAAGGAAGAGAAGTAAGGAGGACTGGAGCTACTCCCTACAATAACAGTATCTCACGAACTGCTCAGGGGAGAGGAAAGCCGAACTATTCATCTTCAACTTAGGTTCAGGATGAAGCAGCGTACTGCAAAATACACAAGATAAATGGACATGCCGCCAAGGATTGTGCGGTACTACGAAGGCATCTGGCGGAGCTTTGGTATACTGGGAGATTATCTAAGTTCAATCTGAAGGAGTTCGTTCAAGAGTATAACCTAAAGCAAGATGAAAAGCAAGGTTCGGACCAGGAAAAAAGACCGCAGTTTACTGGTGAACTGTCGCCATCTGCAAATACGAGGAGAAGGATCAATGTAATCATCGGAGGATCCAAGCTATGTCAGGATTCCATCCGGACAATCAAAAGACATAAGCGAGCAGCAATAATGGCGGTAAGCAAGGAAGAACAACAAGCAGAGCCCGAAGCACCAATAACCTTCGAAGAAGAAGAAACAAAGCTCCTCGCAAGGCCTCACGATGACACTCTGGTGATAACTTTGGACGTGGCAAACTTTGAAGTCTCTAAAATCCAAATCGATACAGGGAGCTCGGTGGATCTAATCTTCCTGAGTTCTTTGCATCGTATGGGGATTAGCAGAGCGGACATCATCGGCCCACCAGCGCCATTGATTTCTTTCACGAGTGAGACCACCATGTCTTTAGGCACGACCAAGCTTCATGTACTCGCATCTGAAGATAATAGAATTAACTGTTTTCGACAGACCGACATCGTACAACATTATACTCGGAACGCCGTGGATATATCAGATGAAGGCAGTACCATCAACGTACCACCAATGTGTGAAGTTCCCAACAGCGAATGGAGTAGGTGTTATCAAAGGAGACCAGGAGGCTCCGCGATCTTGTTATCTTGCTAGTCACAGAATGAAAATTCAATAGCAACTAACGAGTCCGCCTGCTGACGAGAGTGTTTCTAGTTTTCCAAGCAGACAAAAGCCCGAGGAATTAACAATTGAAGTTTCTATTGATGATGCTCTACCCGAAAGAAAGGTAAAAATTGGTGCAGGTTTAAACCAGGAGCAACAGGTGAAGTTGCAAGACGTTCTGTCTAAACACAAAATGTCCTTCGCATGGACGGCAAAGGACTTACCAGGAATAGATCCGGAGGTAATTTACCATGAATTGCAAATGGATGAAAGCTTCATACCGGTCAAGCAAAAGAGAAGGAAGTTGGGACCGCAACGAGCGAAAGCGGTAAACGACGAAGTAGACCGACTTTTGAAGGTAGGGTCAATCCGGGAGGTGAAGTATCCAGAATGGCTTGCAAATCTGGTGGTGGTTAAAAAGAAGAATGGGAAGTGGAGAGTCTGCGTAGATTTTTTGGACTTGAACAAAGCATGTCCGAAGGATAGTTTTCCCCTTCCTCACATCGACAGATTGGTAGAATCAACCGCCGGGCACGAGCTTTTAAGCTTCATGGATGCATTCTCAGGATACAATCAAATCAAGATGAACCCGGATGATCAAGAGAAAACTTCTTTTATAACCGACAGAGGTACGTACTGTTATATTGTAATGCCATTTGGGCTGAAAAATGCAGGTGCTACCTACCAAAGGCTGGTTAACAGGATGTTTGGTGAACATCTCGGAAAAACAATGGAGGTTTACATAGACGATATGCTAGTGAAGTCATTAAAGGAGGACCAACATATCGAACATTTACAACAGTGTTTTGATATTCTCAACAAGTTTGGAATAAAGCTCAACCCCGCAAAGTGTACATTTGGCGTACCGTCCGGAGAGTTCCTGGGGTATATTGTAACAAAGCGAGGAATAGAGGCGAATCCAAACCAGATCCACGCATTCCTAGCTATGCCGTCACCAAGGAATTACAAAGAAGTCCAACGATTGACGGGACGAATCGCAGCTTTGAACCTGTTCATTTCTCGTTCAACCGAGAAGTGTGAAGAGGCATTCCGGCAGCTAAAGGAGTATCTAACCACGCCTCCAATTCTGTTCAAGCCGGAGAGTGGAGAAACGTTGTATCTATATGTATCGGTGTCACAGCATGCAATCAGCGGAGTGATAGTTTGAGAAGACCGAGGAGAACAAAGACTGATCTATTATATCAGCAAAAGTCTAAGTTATCCGGAGACCCGATATACAATGATGGAGAAATTGGCATTGGCAGTAGTGGTATCGGCGCGGAAGTTACGTCCCTATTTCCAATCTCATCTTATGGCAATTTTAACTTTTCAGCCGCTCTGACCAATATTGCACGGACCGAGTCAGTCAGGTAGATTAGCGAAGTGGGCGATAGAGTTGAGCGAATACGACATCGAGTATAAAAGTCGTACTACTGCTAAATCACAAAGATGGGTGGGCCTAGAGACGGTAATGGGCTTAGCAAAGAAGAAATAACATAAATAAATAGATTGAGTCCGAAATTAAAGCATAGTGGGCTTGGAGGCCCAACAAGAAAATAAAAAGAGTAGCAACAACATCAAGGTTTGGGCTCAGGTACACACACTGTCATCGTCATCTCATCCTCTGGCTTTATCTCCGTCGTTTCCGGAGAAGTCTTCGGCGTGGCAACAGGAAGGTCTCCCTCTTCAGCATTGGGAGCATTCGTCGGTTCGGCTGCTGGCACCTCCTGCTTACTGTAGAAATGGGCACGCAAGGAGTTGGGCATCCGGGGAAAGACTTTGATGTGGTTGTTCTCCCAGTTTTCTGGCGTGCTCTCCATACGGCGGATTTTCTTCTCCACCAGCCTAATCCGTTTGGATAGTTCTTTCCTGTTAAGGCCTAGGTGGTATCGTTCGGCGGATGCACTGTTATGCTTCACAGCAAGCTTCATAAAATGAAAAAGACGTTAGAAGGAGTTTAAATATTAAAGGTATAAAATAAGAAACGTTTATTGCATGCATGAACCAACGAGCCTCTATTTCTTCCCAGTTCTCTAGAGAATGAATGACATGGGGGAAGCAAACCCTGGCCGGAGAAAAGCCATCTCCGGAGCGGGGTGGGGGGATCCCCGGAGAATTTGATTCAAAGAATGAGTTGTATTTAGGGTAAAAGGAGTAGGAAGGCACTTGAAGGTAACCTGAAGACATTAGAGGAAGTTGTGATGATCAATGAGTCCGGCGATAGAGAAGATTATGATGAAATTGGGAGAAGAAATCACCGCAAAGAAGGAAGAATTTAATAAGTTGCGTGTTAGGTTAAACCTGATTTGGTAATATTTATAATATCAAGGAAAAAGTTAATGTTGCGAGAGAAAAATTATTTAATACATGGAAATCGAAGGGTTTTCTTAAAACGTCAGGCCGAAAGCCCAAATTTATTTCTTGAACCGTAAGTCTTAAAATTAACGGGACATTCCTTGAGTTAGTGGACACAGCCACGGTTAAGCGTCACTAAGAATGATTTCGGTACCTCCGGAGCATCTTCTGGAGGCTTCTCTTGTTCAGCTACAAGGATCTATTTACCAGGAGTAGACGGAGCATCTGTTTGAACGGCGGCAGGAGGAGGAGTGGATACCATCACATCCTAGAAACAAAGTTGTACAATGTTACGATTTTTGAGCCGATCAAGGTGGGACTTAGTCAAGATAAGGATATTTGATCCGAATTGATTGAACACTACCTTGTCGGGAACGACAAGAGGATCCGTGGAGGTGCCAGCAGCATCTGCGTCAGTGGTAGCATCTTCGGGAAGTTCAGAATTAACCTCAGGAAGCGGTGGAGAATCCGCAAAGACAGCTGCGAATTGCTCGTGATCAAGTAGAGGAACCACATCAGCTTCCAAGTTAGGCTCCAGTTCAGCCAGCGATCTCTCGACCGTATCCCTCTTTTGCTCCAGAGTTGTCTCGGCCCTGTCAAGCTGCCCAATGAGTATCAGATTGCTCTTCAACTCATTAATGTCCGCCTGCAGACGTAGCCATGATGTCAGAGACTCCGTATGTGTAGTGACTCGGTCCAGAAGAGTTTTTTCCTTGTTCTTCAACTCCTTCCTGGCAGAGCTCACGATCCCTCATGTTGGAAAGAGCTTGGTACTTCAGCAGCAGCTCTTGGTGCTTTTCTTTGGCGGTCGAAGTAGCTCGGCGAAGAGAACTAGTGGATGCCCGCAGTGAAGTCTGCTCCGAAGTTAGCGCTGCCATTCCTCCAGACCCTTCATCGCTTTGCGAGCATTATCCCGCTCCGCTTCTCTCGGCGTCTGCGGGCAGCCTCCCTTAGACTAAGGATAGTCGCCTCTCGGTTGAAGACCGTTTTCTTCGCTACCTCCAATTCATGAGGAGAGGTTATCGCCAAAAGCCTTTCATACTCATAAATAGTGTCATTGAAGTCCATGACATACTGTGCGGGAGGATGTGAAGAGAAGATTAACAGGGCAAAATCAAAAAGTATAAAGAAAGAAGAAAAACAAGAAGAAGAAGGCTGGATTCTGAGCAACATGGCGAGAGTGGGCGACGAACAGATCGATGATCGAAGGTCTCCATCGGTCGAAGGGCATTCCATGGTGAGTGTTGAAGGCTCTGAAGATCTCGGCCACTTTCGCGGAGTCTGACAAAGTAAAGGAGTTTAGAAGAATGAAAGAGTTAATAAAAAAGGATAAAGCCCGGAAAGGATCAAAAGTATAATTACCATCCGTCATACCCGAGCCGGAGTTAGTTCGGTGTTGCTTGGGAGAGCGAGGACGACGTTCAGATGAGGCCCTACGAGCGTCCCTAATCAGAGATTCGTCGGGATTCCAGGGAGACCTGGCTGGGAATCATGAGCACGACGAGGTGATGCCTTTCCCCTTGTCAGTTCGGGATCTGGACCTGTCTCTGGCGGAAGGCTCATGATCTGAAGTCCTCCGTTTTTGCCGTAGTTGATTGGTGGCCCTATCATCAGTGTCATCTTCGGGAGGAACGCCTGAACCAGCAGCAGCGCGTGAACTCAAGCCAGGAGTGGTTCGGGGATGAGGAGGAGGAGGATCGTTGAGCTAGCTCGTCTTACGAGCAGAGTCACCTATGAGAGGAGTTATCCTCTTGCGGTAGCGATGACCGACTTCGGCAATCTGCGCTTTCAGTCTCTTGTTGATGTTACGCTGAGTTGCTTTGATGGACCTCCGCTCACGGAGACGCAAACCGGAGGCATCAAAATGGGCAGGAGCAGTGTCTAAGGGGCGGAGTCCGTCGCCTCTAATGAGCGTGCCAGCGTGGTGGAACTATTCGAGGGTGAAGGAGCTCCAAATAGTGTTCCCCGTCATCACCACGGTGTAGAAGTCTAGAAAACCCTGCCACGAGACATGACGGGGCTGAGGAGCTACATCAGAAAACAAACAGAAGGAAATAAGTTAGGGTTATACAAGCAATAGAGTAATCAAGCGGAGTTAAGAGAAATCTTTACCGATTTTACCCGCCCATTAGCGATGAATCATCTCCGTCATGCCATTGGTGGAAGCGGCATCAATCTTCACCAAGAACCAGTATTTTTGCCAGTTTTCGTCCTTACCAGGTAGCCCCATGATTAAGTGACGATCATTGTTGGGATAGATTGCGAAGAGACTCGAATCTGTGCCAGCGTGCTGGACATTGAACAGCTCCGAGAGGTCACTGAAGGACAGAGCATATCCAGCCTCTGCCGCGACCGTTAGTGTCGCTAGAAGACTCTGGAGCATATTAGGCGCCATCTGAGCAAAGGCTAACCCAATGCTGTGAAGGAAGATAAGGAAGACATCGGGAATAAGGAAGAAGAAGCCACAACCGGTGAAAAGATCTCGTACACATAGAAGTAACCAGCGCGGATCGATTCCGGTGATTCTTGGGGCCTCAGGAGAGCGAACTCCACCGACGGAGGAACATTACACGCAACCCTAATGGCGTCGAGGGACGACTGGGTTGATAGAGTCGAAAGATGAGGACCGTGTTGGTCCCTGAGTTGGGTGCAGACGGTGATAGCGCGTTTGGAGCCAGAAGGAGACATTGGAATCAGATGAAGAGATTAGGTAAACGAAGAAATTAGGAAGACGAAAAGGAAGGCTTTTTCGGGCGAAGAGGAGATAAAAGAAAGAAGAGAGTAAAATCGGATGATAAAGTGAAAAGTGAGGAGAAGATAAAAATATATATATTAAAACAAAAAGTTACCTCTAACCGAGGGGAGAATCCATCTCGTCAAGCGTGGGGAAGCTGAAGCGTCTGTGAGACGATGGAGTAAAAAGTGAAAGCTAATGATGAGCAAACGTCAAGCAATCACAGCGGTTCAATTCCAAAATCGGAGGGATACGATTGAAGAGAAAAACGCAGGAAAAAGAGAAGATCAAGGGTCAATAAATTTAAGTCTCCCGAGCTTGGATTCAGATCGCAAGACTTGGGGGGTAAATGTTGATACCGGATCCCGCACCCGGGATCCATAATTAGCATCACCGAGACATGTGTCAAGAAGGTGGAATAAAGACGCTAGGACAGCTCGGTCCGGGGTAGAAGTCGATAGCGACCTGGCAGGGAGTTCAGAGGAAAGAGCGGGAGCTCGGATAGAAGCCCACGAAGGCGGAGGGTGCAAGAGGAGAAAGGCCCAAATTAAAGCCCATTTGAAGGTCAAAGGAAGAGAAACGTTGCGACGAAAAAGACTAAAATCGAAACCGACGTAATAAAAGAGAATCATGTAATGAATCATCAGAATTAATTCCTTAAACTTGTGTAAAAATAGTAAAAGGAAACATAATGTAAGGAGGAGGTTTTTTGGAATAAGAATCAGATTACACCTTTTCACTTGAGCTTGTTCTGATTAATCTCTTGCACACCTTTTTCTACTCAAATTTTGGGTGTGGATTTCAGGATCCACAGAAGCGATGCCACAATTACCGTCACTGCAGTATTTGTGCTTAAGCAGATATGCTAAGATCAGCTGCCTTCCTGCTGGCATCAGTCAACTTTCTCAACTAAAATGGCTAGATTTGAAGTATTGTACGATTCTTACATTCATTCCAGAGTTTCCACCAAATCTCCAGTGCTTAAATGCACACGGCTGTAGTTCGCTGAAGATAATTTCGTAGCCTCTGGCCCGTATCATGCCAATCGAGCATAACCATTCCTCTTTCATTTTCACAAACTGTGAGAACCTGGAAAAGGAGCCAATAGAGGAAATCACATCATATGCTCAAAGAAAATGCCAGTTGCTGTCAATAGTGAACAATGACATGAATAGAATATATATTATATGAATCAAAGAGAATTAAAGAGGGGTTTGAAATCTTCTCTAAAGGAACAGAGTAACGTATCAGCCCCAAAGCTCTCAATCTCTCCAAAATTCTCTCAAACAAAACTTAAGAAGAAGATACATAAAATAAGGCTCAAAACCCTAATAAATAGACCTAAACACGATTTGGGGTCTTCTGAAACTAACTGGAACATCTGGGCCAAGTTGTAAATCATCAAAATTGAGTTTTCTCCGCGTGGTCGTCGGTGTCAATCGATGATGTGTCGAGTTTTAACCCAAAATATTTTCTGCAAGTGCACAGACACACGCAGTAGTATATGGGGTATCAAATCCACAGAGACCAAGGTTACACTATGAAATTATAGATTTTAATTTAAAGCTAAGACAATATGGGTTTTGTGTAATTTTCGGAACAGCAAATAACTAAATAAATCGGTGTAAAACAATTAATAAAAAGCACTAGGTTAACGCATTTCGCCGGTGATTCAGAGACAAGGCTGAGCAACTATTCAGGGTTAATTAACTACCGGTCTAGAACTCAAACACAAATAAATGCCGCCCCACTCTCGTGATGTATCGACAAATTTATCTAACAACCTAGATACCGAAACTCTCGCCTGGACCTAGCGAAGACGAAAAGCATTAACAAACGGGTTCAATGTGTTCACAATCAATCGCAGCAATCAACTCTCGTTGGCTACACACCAATTGCTCACCAATGATTTATCTAACAACCTAGAGTACTCTCGTGAATAAGTTTAACCTAAAACCATAGACTAGGTGATCAAGCTAATCTAAGCATTACGAACCCCTATTGGAGAAGACATATAAATTTCAATCCTATTTGTGCTCAGCCATTTACAACCTAAATCACCATTGAAAACCTTAACATAGCTAGGGATCTACTCACATATAGCGAAATCAAACACAACAAGGCAATAAGATGAATTCATGATTTATTAAAAGGAATAAGGTTCAGGAAAACTTCTCAAACAGAGTTGTGGAATGATCGATGACAGGAGAATAGAGATCCAAAGCTGAGTAATACAAATCCCAATCGAAAGGGAACAAAGTGGTGGTGTCTTAGAACCAAAAATAACCTAGAACAAAAAACTGAATTCTGAAAACGAACGTGATACAAGTCTGAGGCGGCTGGCCTCTTTTTATTCTAAAAATTAAATAAAAAACGTGTCTAGGTAAAATAGGTCGAGCACCCCGGGCGAGCACCCTGGCGAGCAGGTGCTCGGATGAAAAATCGTCTTTTTGCTCCAAATTGCTTCTTTTGCTCCAATGTGCTCAAATATCTTCAATACATGCTCCAGAGTCTCAAAATACCTGAAAAAACACAAAAGAAACTAGGAAAGACTCGAAAACAAGATAAAAAGACTAGTTAAAATGGGACAAAATACTAATATATCAACTCCCCCGGACTTAGACCTTTGTTTGTCCTCAAACAAAACAAGATCAAGAACTGAGAAGAGGTTTTGAAAATCACGGGAACTCACTTGCTTGTTGGAAAAACAAATTCGGAGTTCATACCTTCTTCACTGGGCCTTAGGACATGTACCGTAATTAGCCGTGGGGTTCATAACCTAACCTTAATAACTCACAACCCAACAGAAGTTTCGGGATCCCCACTGTCATCTCTTACATAGATTAATGAAAATAAAAAGTACAGTGATCTTACCAAGGGAAATCGGCCAAAAGGGTGCTGACTTCTTCTAACCGAAGACTCTCTCCCGCATGCTCTTCTCTTAACTCTTTCCTCTTCCGAACACAACAACATATATTTTTTTTTGACTGAGGCTTTGCCTCACAGCCATCATTTTTCTGATGCTTCTTCTTATTTTTTTTATATGGGACGAATCTCCATGAGGTCACAAAGGATACACGGGTCTACGCATCATCCCTTGGTTCACTTCGAAACTTTTAGTTTCCCTTACAACAAGCTTTCCATGAGGTCACAAAGGATACACGGGTTTACGCATCATCCCTTGGTTCACTTGAGCTTGCTGCTTTGAACTCCTTCTTTTCTTTTTCTTATTTTTTTTATATGATGTCGGACCGAGAGGAGAGTTAGAGAGAAAAGAGCATACTTTGTGGAGAGTTGCGGTGTCTTTTATGGTTCGAATAGGTCTTGCCCAATGGACGTCAAATCCCTAAGAAAGAAATTAAAAGTCAAGATTAGAAACCGAATAAAAATTAGAGATGACATTGGTTCAACCTATTTCCCGCTAATTGTGAGCTTTGGGGAATATTTAATCCGCCCAATGCCTTTCCGATACAGAACTTTGGCCAAGCTGTGAGTCATACAAGTAATCCTTAGTCCGAAAATAAATCTAATAGATCAACTTCATAATTCCCAAACAAGCTTTTGACTCAATAAAACACTAAAACAGACTCAATAAAAGTAAACCAAGCAGCAGGACCTGATTCACTAAAAATCTAAGACTCTTGGGACTGACTTAACAACAAGACTCAATAGAAAAATAAAATAAAATAAAATAACTAACCGCTCCTCCGGACTTAAATCACACCGTCTCGGGTGTGAAAAATAACGAGAGATTGACGACAAATAAAAATAAAAACACACGCGGATAATACAATGAAGATAGAGGGTATAGGGGGATATCACTGAGTAGTGGCGGTGTCATAGTCGTCGCCCATGGAGCACCCTGGTGGAGAAGGTGCTCGCCTCTTCCTACGGTGCAATGGCTGCCCGGAGCCTGAGGTTGAGTTTGAGGGCTGGGGTGAGGCAGCTGCTGCGGCGGTGGTATGGCAACATCCTCATGCCAATGTTTACATGATCCTCTGCATGAGGCTGTT
>CM051384.1:8523240-8578946 GCA_028015245.1 Cardamine occulta
CGTGAGCGTAATTGGGATGCTTGGAAAAATTTTCTTCAGAATCGTTTGGAACAGTTCCCAGAGGTGTTCCTGAGCTTGATCCAACCTCAACATGTCCATCTTTCTCAGCAAGATCACTCCCTTGAGCCTGATGCTCGGA
This sequence comes from Cardamine occulta, assembly GCA_028015245.1. NCBI lineage: Eukaryota > Viridiplantae > Streptophyta > Magnoliopsida > Brassicales > Brassicaceae > Cardamine > Cardamine occulta. The sequence goes on from CM051384.1 coordinate 8,523,380, forward strand.
AATCTACTCCTTAGCCTTTCCGTGGAAGCTTGTCATCGTAGGCGGTACCAACAACTTTCCACTCCTCAACTCAACAGCATTCACGTGATATTCATTCATGGGCAGTTTACCTTTACCTGGAAGAGCTCCAGCTGGTCTCTTGATAGCCTCGGCGGTTTGAGCTACTTGTGTATCAAGCTTCTTCACATGCGCGGTAACAGCTTCATACTTCGCGTTTAAATCAGTGTACATGTGATCTACCTTGGCATTAATCTCAGTAGACGCCTTCTGTTGGTTAACCATCAGTTGCTGCAAAAGACTCTTCAGTTCATCTTGAGATGTAGGCGCGGAGGCAGCTTGTGGTGGTGCCGTGAATTGGACGTTTTGTTGTTGGTTTCCTCCTTGGAACCGATTCTGATTCTGATTAGGGACGTACTGCTTCCCTTGAGTATTGCTGGAGTAAAACTTTTGAAAACCTTGAGCTTGTGGACTCTGATTCATACCTCCTTGTTATGGATAAACTTGGTCTTGTGGGTTCTCGACATTGTTGCTTCGGTAGGAAAGGTTAGGGTAGCTCCGATAATTTTGATTGAACCCACGGTTCTAGACATATCCCTGACCACTCACATAGTTAACCTCCTGTACTCCAGCATCTTCATCTTCTTCAAACTCTTGAGAAATAGGCGCAGCCCCAGTCTCTTCCACAAACTTGACTGGTCTTTGACTTTCGCGTAGAAGTAGGTTTACCTTTGCCGTCAGCTCATCTATCTTCTGAGTGTCCACACTGTTAACTCTCCTGGATTACCGCAATGACCTGTTGCTAGAGCTTGAAGCAAGGTTCTCTATCAGCTCAAAAGCACCATCTCTAATCTTGGTCATAAAAGACCCGTTACTCGTAGCATTTAGGGCATTGCGGTAATCCCATTCAACTCTATCATAAAATATTCCCAGAATCTGTTCATCTTTAAAACCATGATGAGGACACTCCCTACGGTATTCCTTCAGTCTTTCCCAAGCTTCACAAAAAGCTTCACTTTAAGAAGATTGGGAAATTTTGTTTCAGAGAGCGGTACGTCTTGGACTTAGTGTAGAAGTGGTCCAAGAAGGCAGCTCTAACTTCATCTCACGTCCTCAAAGAACCACCGGCAATGACTTCAACCACCTCCCGAGCCTTGTCAAGAAGAGAAAACTGAAACAACTTGCATTTCAGAATTCTCAGGTACCTATTCGAACCGGTGGTGCTGCAGATTTCTTCAAAATTTTCGATGTGATCCATCGGTATCTCAGCTAGGAGTCCGTGAAAGAGGTGTTGTTTCACCAAAGAAATCATTTGAGGTTTGATCTCATAGTCTTGCCTCTGAATTGTTGGAGAAACAATAGCTGAACGATTTTGATAAAATGCATGGGGATTATCCGAATCCCCTATACCCGGCTGAACTCGTGGAGCCGGCGGTTGATCTCTTCTCAACTGAGCAATCTGATCCCTTAGCAATCAGAATCGAGCAGCCATACCATTGTCTTGTTCACCATGATGACCGGAGGAGCTGTAAGTCTGTTTGATTGTTTTTGACGTTCGATGCGGAGCTAACTCTTCACAGTGAGGATGATTAGATCTTCGTGCAATTTCTTCTCGTTTTTCATCTTGGTCATGCACCGACACATAGTAGAAACAAATAAAATAAAAGATCAGTAGTTTCTTAGATCGAAAACAAAATAAAAAATCAAAGGTAACGAATTGTTCCCAAGAATCGCCAAAAAACTTGATGTGTTGAGTTTTAACCCAAAATATTTTCGCAAGTGCATGAGATACGCAAAGAGTATATGGGGTATCGAATCCACAGAGACCAAGGTTACACTATGAAATTATGAGATTTTAATTCAAAGCTAAGACGAAATATTGGTTGGTGTAATTTTCGGAACAAAATAAACAACTAATAAAATCGGTGTAAACAATTAATAAAAGGCACTAGGTTAAGGCGTTTCGCCGGTGATTCGGAGACAAGGCTGAGCAACTATTCAGGGCTAACTTAACTACCGGTCTAGAATTCAAACATAATTAAATGTCGCCCCACTCTCGTGATGTATCGACACCTTTATCTAACAACCTAGATACCGAAACTCTCGCCTGGATCTAGCGAAGACGATAAGCATTAACAAGCGGGTTCAATATGTTCACAATCAATCGTAGCAATCAACTCTCGTTGGCTACACACCAATTGCTCACCAATGATTTTTCTAGCAACCTAGAGCACTCTCGTGAATAAGTTTAACCTAAAAATCATAGACTAGGTGATCAAACTAATCTAAGCATTACGAACCCCTATTGGCGAAGACATAAATTTCATTCATATTTGTGCTCAGCCATTAACAACCTAAATCACCATTGAAAACCTTAACCTAGCTATGGATCTACTCACACATAGCAAAATCAAACATAGCAAGGCAATAAGATGAATTCATGATTTATTAGAAAGAATAAGGTTCAGGAAAACTTCTCAAACAAGTTGTGGATTGATCGACAGTAGGGGAATAGAGATCCAAAGCTGAATAATATAAATCCAAATCGAAAAAGAACAAAGTGGTGGAGTCTTGAAAACCAAAATAAACCTCGAACGAAAATTGAGGTCTGAGAACGAAAAATAGAGCGTGATTCAAGTCTGAGGCGGCTGGCCTCTATTTATTCTAAAAATAAAATAAAAAACCTGTCTAGGTAAAATAGGTCGAAGTGCTGCCGAGTCCGAGCAGTGCTTTCGCAGCGGAAAATCGTCTTTTGGCTCAAAATTGCTCATTTTGCTCCAATGTCTTCCAACATGTTCAATCCATGCTCCAGAACCTCAAAACCTCAAAATATCTGAAAAGACACAAAAAGACTAGAAAAGATTCGAAAACAATATGAAAAGACTAGCTAAAATGGGACAAAATACTAATATATCATTTAACTGAATATTCCCTGACAAATCCGACAACCAAGGGTCAATGTTAAATGGTATCCATAACCATCTAAATTTGTTGAACTTGTATTCATCTAGAATACATATTTCAAAACGGTGGATAGGATCACATGGCATGGAACAAGCCACAGCTAACCTCCCATTGTAGCTGATTAATGATCCACCAGATATGATCGACGAATATGTCCTGATATAACCTATCGTCTCAGCTCTAACGTTAAACCAAAAAATCAAAGGTGTCTTCTCTTGTCTTCGGGTAGTCCAAACACCGCAATACACAATCCCATTGATGCATATATTGTTTGTTGCAACAATATAACGTGTGATTTTTGCACCTTCAATTCTCTCCATGAAAACCCACTTCCTCCTCCAAGTGTTAAAACCTTGTGTTCTTGAAAATGTTCACCAGAAACAACAGCGCTAGACAATGCTTTGTATTCATTACTAACCGGATCATATCCCAAGAACCAATATGTACGCTCCCTTCTACCACTAGAAGGTTTGTTATCTGGCAAGGTTATGCTTTGTCTAGTGCTAGGGTTATATCTCGTGAACCGACCTGGATGTAACTTATATGACAAACTGAACAATCCATGGACTGATGAGGAACGAACAAGGTCCACAGGCGAACCAGAAACTGTCATTTCAAGATTGGTATGCAAAGAAGTATAACGAACAGGGTTCACGAGCCACTTGGGTATTGGCATTTGAAGATTAGAAGTAGTAAGTACCTCTGTTTCATGGTTTGAAGAAGATAAGAGGAGCACACGATTCACATGAGTACGAACAGCGACTAGAAACCGTGACTGAGTTTGGGAAATTGAGTTGAACTTTTTGATGAATACTTGGCTTTGGATGATGGAAAGCCATTCCTTGGATACAACTTGAAACCTTATAAGAGATTTAACCGGAAATCTAGCCATGATCTCAATCGTAAGATCAAGAGGGATCTGATGAGCTAAGTTGCCGATAGAGCCGCTACAAACACCTTCCTCACCTCTCATATCAACCTCGTCTTGCTTTTCATGAGAATTCTTTGAGTGTGATGAAACCCCACTCTCACTATACGAACATTCCCCAGCTAGTAGTACTCCAGCCATTAGTATCTTCTAAAACCAATATACCCAAACCTAGCAAAAGCAGAGACCAAAATGTGCATAACTTTACGCATGGTTATAAGAAAAAAGTAGATTCGTCAACATTGAATATGACATGGCTTCAAAGAAACATCACATAGTCTAAACGAGAGGCAAAGGGGGATCAATCAGAAGAATAAAAATTTGAGATTTGCAAAATCATGGAAACGAACATATCGAGCCACAATTCGAACTAAGCTAACACAGATCGGAAAACTTGATTAGGGAAATTTGATCGCCCATAAGATACATTCAAGCCAACTGCCAGGTAAAATCCAAAATTTTGCTCAATAGACCAAACCCTGCCGAGAAAATTAACAACTTGAAAGGAAAAATAAGACCGTCTTCAGATCCAAAGGGTTTGTAAAGCAATCAACCGAAAGAATGAAACTTCACTACCACCCCAAATCGAGAGAACAATAAAATCAACCAAAATTCAACACACTAATCGAACGACTGGCAGAAATCGTTGATATTTTACCTTATCTGCAATGAAATTAACTTCTCCACTCGCGAATTTCAGAAGAAGAATAACGCACCCTAACCCTAACCCCCTGTGAGTCGCGAGAAACGAAAGAGGATAAAATGAAATCGAGAAAAGACCCAAAAGCTTTTTATGTGTCGCTTACAATCGATTTAGCCCTGCCGTCACCAACAACTCTTTTTTTGTTTTTTCTTTTTTAATTTATTAGTTTTTCTATCCAAAATTTCAAAAAATATCTCAAAAAAATGAATTTGGAAAATTAAATCATATTATTTTTTTCCAACCAAAACAATAAAAAATGTCTCCCATAAAACATAATACCCTAACATGTGTCAACAACTCATTATTTCCAACAAATGTATCTCAACAAAATAAAAACAGAAAATTATATTAAAAAAAAACACTTCCAAAAAACAAATAATAAATAATTAAAAAAAACACCGAACAACTGATTTAAGAAATTGAATTTTTTTTTTTAAAACTGTTGGTATCGGATTTAGCATCCTCAACATAACTCGACTCAAATCAAGAATCAACTTGTTTTGAAGCCCATTAAACTTGACCAATCTAGATGACAAAAAAAAAAAGGAAGACTGCAAAAATGAAATTCTATTCAGAAAAAAAAATCAACTCGAAAAAGTAAAGCTTGGACGAAAAGAAAACCCCAATTCAAGAAGAAAAAGGAAGTTCTAATCTCTTCAAATCATTATAAATAAATAAATACCCTCTCTTCACAAAGGACATGGAGAACCACATCCGAAAATACCTACAAACAAGACATTCAGAAACATCCATAACACAGACACATAGAGAGAACACTTACAAAAACCCTAATTCGCCTAAACAAGAGTCTTTGAATCTCTAGTTACCTTGCAACAGAACCCTAATGGAATTCCTGAATTTAACAATTGGCGTCGTCTGTGAAGATTAGAGACTTTTTCACGCAATAAGCCGAAAGCTCGACGACGAGAAGTTAAAAATCAACAGATCCAAACCGCCTCCTTGCGAAGCAATTTCGCGACGGAGTTTGCCGAACCAGGAAAAGATTAACATATCCATGGATTTCCCAGAGAGTCAGCTTTCCAGAGAACCTCAATCGGAGCAGTCTGATGAAAGTTTTTGCCATTTTGCTTCAACAGACACACTTTGTCCGAAACCCTAAAACACAGATCCAAATTGCCTCTTTACGAAGCAAATTCCTAACGGAGTTTGACGAACCAGGAGAAGATCAACCTATCCATGGCTTACTCAGAGAGTCAGCTTTCTAGAAAACCCGACCTCGCCTCAATCGGAGCTGTCTGACAAGATTTATTGTCGTTTTCCTGAAACATGCGCAATATGTCCGAAGTCCTAAAACACAGACTCGTTGCTGTTTGATCGGCTAACTTCGAGATCAATTTCCCAGTGAACCACAAGGAACCACGAGACAATATACATATCAACGGAAAGCCCCAAGGCTTATCTTTCTACCGAGACCAACCTCGTCTCTAACGCTGAGTTAATTCGAGCTATATTTGTACATATGTTCATCCGCGGCTAGGTAGTCCCAACACTATTGTTAAGATTTATGAGAAGAATAAACAAACCCTACTTAAGCAAGGAGAAAGCAATCAGATCTGAGAGAGCAAAAAAAAAAAAGAATGCTCGTTAACCGTGCTAGGAGAAGACGCTCAAGCTAAAAAGAAGATGGTGGTTTTTGGTTAGAAGATGTGAGATGAAGAAGATCAGAACAGGTTAGAGTAGTGACAAAGAGAGATAAAAGGAAAAGAAAGGGTTTTGTCATCATCGAGCAAATTCATTTTTGCCGCAGTCGTGCTCTATTGAATCCATGAACATGTCTAGAAAGAAAAATCGTTGTCGTGAAGATCGCAACACTCACTGCAAGTTTCTAAGGAATATCACCTCCAGTCACTAATTACCCCTGATCACTCATCGAGATAAGTTTTATTTTGTTACATGTTAGTTATCTCCAGTCTTCGATCACTGAAGTATCATATTGAGTCTGCCCGCTACAACGCATCTACATCAAAGCCGAGCTTAGCCTCGCCTTACCTAAAGTCGAGCTCATCTCACTCTGCTCAGTTGGCACGGGAGGTGTCTGATAAGAAGATGATCCATAGTTTCTACTGAAAGTGTTATTGCTCTGGAAATGTTTCTGGTACTGAGGCTTAGAGACATAACTAGAAGAGTTTTGATTACCTATAAAGGTACTCCTCTGACCGGTTCCATTGTAGCCTCCTCTGTTCTGTTGATTCTCAAACCTTTGACCATGATAACCAGCTCCACCAATGTAATTTACATCTTCTTTGAACTCTTCTTCTGGCTCAAAAGTCTCAACTTCTACAGCAAACTGAACTGACTTCTTTTTCACCAGAATGATGGGAACTGAATCCAACTTAGTCTTCAACTCAGCAATTTGCTTTCCATCAATGTTTCCAGCCAGTTTCTGCCACTCGAAATTTGTATTTTTGGTGCTATTGCTAGATGCCAAGTTTTCAATCAACACAAAAGCTTCTTCAGGAGACCTCGTGTTGAAGTTCCCATTGATCGCAACATCTAGATCCATCTGATATCTCTAATCTACACCTCTGAAGAAAATACCCAACAACTGAACCTCTGAGAAATCATGATGCGGACAATCTCTTTGATACGCCTTGAATAACACCTAAGTAGCCTTGAATGCCTCAGTCAGTCTCTGAGTGAACTTAGAAATATTATTCCTTAAGTCCTCTGATCTGGCATCATCATAGAAATTTTGCAGAAATGCCTTCTTGGTATCATCCTAATTGGTGAGGCATCATGTCGGTAGCTGCTTCAACCAATAAGCTGCTTCACCACAAAGAGAGTGTGAAAAAAGCTTACAGAAGAGATAATCATAGCTGACTCCATTGTGCTTTATGCTAGTCACCAAGTCCTCGAACCTTTCAATGTGGTTCATAGGATGTTCATGAGCCAATCCATGGAAAGGATGCTGACCAACCAGAGTGTAATAGGATGGTTTCAGCTCAAAATTAGCCCTCTGGAAAGTAGGGAGTCTGATCGCAGACCTGTTTGCATAGAACTCATCAGGCATGTTGTAATCCCTGAGTGTCCTTCCTCTCGCAACATGTGCCTGAACCTGTGTGTTATCCTGTACCCGCGCATTTTGATGTTTTGCGTTTTTGGCGCATTCTAATAGTTGTTTTCTAGTCTTTATCGAGTCTTTTAGTTTTATTTTGAGTCATTACAGGTCAAAAGATGGCTAAGGATGAAGATTGGAGCTTCTGGAGAAATTGGAGAAAAGTCAAAAATTCACCCGCTGAGCACCCGCTCAGACCTGAGCACCCACTCAGCTCCTGAGTGACCGCTCACGACGACCTGACGGAGCAAATAAGGGAAAATCCCAACTTTCCTATTTTTTCGCCAAGGACGCCCTAATCTTCACCCAGCTGCCTCCAGACCTGTCTATATCGTTTTTTCTTCTATTTTTCTTGGGAGACAACTTTTGCGAAGAACATATCACGTAGAGATTTTTATTCCTTTGTAAGATTTGGAGAAGAGATCTCGACACCATTGGAGAAGAATTCTAAACTCTTTATTTTTACAGATTTATTCCATGAGTTCTTCATCTTTTACTGTTGTGTTTTCCTTTGCTATGGTCGAGTAGTCTTTTAGCTAGGTTAAGGTTTTCAATGGTGATTTAGGATGTTAATGGCTGAGCACAAATAGGTATTGGAATTTATAATGTCTTCGCCAATAGAGATTCTTAATGCTTAGATTAGCTTGATCACCTAGTCTATGATTTTTAGGTTAAACTTATTCACGAAAGTGCTTTAGATTGCTAGATAAATCTTTGGTGAGCAATTGGTGCGTAACCAACGAGAGTTGATTGTTGCGATTGATTGTGAATAGATTGAACCAGCTCATTAATGCTTATCAACCTCGCTAGGTCCAAATGAGAGTTTCGGTATCTAGGTTGTTAGATAGAGTTGTCTATACATCACGAGAGTGGGCAATATTAATTTTATGTTTGAGTTCTAGACCGGTAGCTACTTAGCCCCTGAATAGTTGCTCAGCTTTGTCTCCGACTCACCGGCGAAACGCTTTAACCTAATGCTTGTTTTAATTGCTTTTACATCGTTTTATTATTTCTTGCTTGTTACGAAAATTACAAAACCCACACTTTTGTCTTAGCTTTAAATTAAAATCTATAATTTCATAGTGTAGCCTTGGTCTCTGTGGATTCGATACCCCATATACTACTGCGATTGTCTGTGCACTTGCAGAATTATTTTGGGTTTTTAACATTGTGTATCAAGTTTTTGGCGCCGTTGCCGGGGACCAATTGCGTTACCTTTGATTTTTTATTTTAAATTCAGTCTAATAAACTACTAAGCTTAATTTTTATTTGTTTCCGCTATGTGTCAGGTGCATGACCAGTAGAAGAACAAGAAGAAATTGCACCGAAGATTTAGTCATCTACACCAACTAAGAGTTAGCTCGCCTTGAACGTCAAAACCATCAAAAGAGAATTACAGCTGCTCCGGTCATTATGGCTGAACAAGAAAATGGTATGGCTGCTCAGTTACAGTTGCTAAGGGATCAGATTGATCAGTTGAGAAGAGATCAACCGCCAGTTCCGCTAGCACAACCGGGTATAGGGGATTCGGATAACCTCCATGCGTTTTATCAAAACCGTTCAGCTATTGTTTCTCCAACATTTCAGAGACAAGACTTTGAGATCAAACCTCAGATGATCTCATTGGTGAAACAACACCTCTTTCACGGACTACCAGCTGAGATACCGATGGATCACATCAAAAACTTCGAAGAAATCTGCAACACTACCGGTTCGAATAGGGTTCCGAGTGAGTTTCTGAAGTGTAAGCTGTTTCCTTTTTCACTTGCTGATAAGGCTCAGAGATGGTTGAAGTCATTGCCAGCCGGTTCTTTGAGGACGTGGGATGAAGTTAGAGCCACTTTCTTGGACCACTTCTACACTAAATCCAAGACAGCCGCTCTACGAAACAAGATATCTTCTTTCCAACAACATTCTGATGAAGCTTTTTGTGAAGCTTGGGAAAGACTAAAGGAATACCGTAGGGAATGTCCTCATCATGGTTTTAAAGATGAACAGATTCTGGGGATATTCTATGATGGAGTTGAATGGGATTACTGCAACGCCTCGAATGCCACGAGTAATGGGTCTTTTATGACCAAGACTAGAGATGGTGCTTTTGAGCTGATTGAGAACCTTGCTTCAAGCTCTAGCAACAGGTCTCCTGAGTATGATAGATCCATGAAAGTCAATAGTGTGGACACTCAGAAGATTGATGAGCTGACAGCAAAGGTAAACCTACTCCTACGCGAGAGTCAAAGACCGGTCAAATTTATGGAAGAGAATGAGGCTGCGCCTATATCCCAAGAGTTTGAAGAAGATGATGATGCTGGAGTACAGGAGGTTAACTATGTGAGTGGTCAGGGATATGTCCAGAACCGTGGGATCAATCAAAATTATCGGAGCCACCCTAACCTTTTCTACCGTAGCACCAATGTCGAGAACCCACAAGACCAAGTTTATCCGCAACAAGGAGGTATGAATCAGTTGCCACAAGCTCAGGGTTTCCAGAAGTTTTACTCCAGCAACACTCAGGGGAAGCAGTATTTCCCTAATCAGAATCAGAATCGGTTCCAAGGAGGAAACCAACAACAAAACGCCCAATTCGCTACACCACCACAAGCTGTCTCCGCGCCTACATTTCAAGATGAGCTGAAGAGTCTTATGCAGCAACTGATGGTTAACCAACAAAAGGCATCTACTGAGATTAATGCCAAGGTAGATCACATGTACACTGACCTGAATGCGAAGTATGAGGCTGTTACCGCGCATTTGAAAAAGCTAGATATACAAGTGGCTCAAACCGCCGAGGCTATCAAGAGACCAGCTAGAGCTCTTCCAGGTAAGGGCGAACCGCCCAGGAATGAATATCATGTGAATGCTGTAGAGTTGAGGAGTGGAAAGTTGTTGGCACTACCTACGATGACAAGCTTCCACGAAAGGGCTAAGGAGAAAATTTCCGAGCATCAGGCTCAAGCAAGCGATTTCGCCGTGAAAGATGGACATGTAGACATTGGCTCAAGCTCAGGGACACCTCTGGAAACTGTTCCAAATGGGGTTAAAGAAAAATCCAGCGAGCACCCGCTCAGCCCTAAGCACCCGCTCGGACAGGGTGATCCCGTGAAAATTCTGAAAACTCCAGAAATTTTGCCTTAGCGAGTTTATGTACCCAGAGTACCTTACCCAGTGCCCCCTAAGAAATCTCGCAAAGATTTGGATGATGCTAAGTGCAAGGAGATGCTAAAGGATTTGACGGTGAAGCTTCCATTGGTTGATGCTGTACAAATGATGCCTTCGCTTAAGAGGTACATGAAAATTTTAGTTGCTGGGAAGGTTGTTGAGGAAGAAAATGTGATGATTGTTTCTAAGGAGTGCAGCGCCATACTTCAGAGTAAGGTGTTGATAAAGAAAGGTGATCCGGGAAGGTTTGTTATCTCGGTGAAGATAGGACCTTGCACGTTTGCTTGTTCTTTGTGTGATTTAGGTTCCAGTGTGAATCTGATGCCATATTCTGTGGCCAAGCGTCTGGGTTTCACCAAGTTCAAGCCTACGAAGATTTCATTAGTTTTTGCGGATCGGTCTACAAAGCTTCCGGTTGGTGTTATCGAAGATTTTCACGTTCGGATTGGGGATACACTTATCCCAACTGATTTTGTGGTTCTGGAACTTGATGAAGAACCCAAGGACCCACTGATATTGGGCAGAGCTTTCTTATGCACGGCTTGTGCTATTATTGATGTCGAAGAAGGCATAGTGGATCTCCGTCTTGGAGATATGTTAGTTCGGTTTGAGATGAGCAAGTTTCTCAAGAAACTGATGATTGATGGACAAACCTTTGTGATCCATGATGGATCAGATATGTCCGAGGATGTGGTTGAAGAAATCTTAGCAAGTGATCCTCTAGAAGTCGCTTTGACAAAACTCGAGAGTGAGCACGGTTTTCTGAGTGAAGACACCCATGGTTTTGCTAAGTTTCTGGATTCTAACATCAGAGTGGAGGAAGAAGACGATTTTCTGAGTCTGGGAAAAGACACAAAAATTGAGGTCCAGCGAGCACCCCAGCCAGCGCAGGGAGCACCTGCTCCGGAAAGTTCAATTTTCGTTGGTTCTTGGAGCGAGCAGAAAGCTCCAAAGCTTGAGTTGAAGACCCTTCCAGCATGGCTTATGTACGTTTTTCTTGGTCCGAACTCCACATATCCCATTATAGTGAATGCGAATTTAAATAATGTAGAGATTACCTTGCTTTTGTGTGAATTGGGGAAGTATAGGAAGGCTCTAGGATATTCACTAGATGATATCACTGGTATATCTCCTGACTTATGCATGCACAGAATACACCTAGAGGATGAATCTATGACTTCTGTCGAGCATCAGAGACGGTTAAACCCGAATCTCAAAGATGTCGTCAAGAAAGAGATAATGAAACTTCTAGAGGCTGGTGTTATCTATCCGATATCTAACAGTAAATGGGTCAGTCTTGTGCATGTAGTTCCTAAGAAAGGAGGTATCACAGTGATTAGAAATGATAGGAGCGAACTGATACCGACTAGGACAGTAACCGGACATAGGATGTGTATAGATTATCGGAAATTGAACGCGTCTACGCGCAAGGATCATTTTCCGTTACCATTTATTGACCAGATGCTAGAGCGTCTAGCTAACCATCCATATTACTGTTTTTTAGACGGTTTTTCAGGATTTTTCCAGATTCCTATCCACCCGGACGATCAAGAGAAGACAACATTCACATGCTCTTATGGCACTTTCGCGTACCGCCGCATGCCCTTCAGTTTGTGTAATGCTCCAGCAACGTTTCAACGTTGTATGATGTCTATATTTACTGACTTTATTGAGGATATTATGGAAGTATTTATGGATGATTTCTCTGTGTATGGGAGTTTATTTTCTGTTTGTTTGTCTAATCTATGCAGGGTATTGCAAAGGTGCGAGGAGAAGCATCTTGTTCTCAACTGGGAGAAGTGTCACTTCATGGTCCGAGATGGGATAATGCTTGGGCACAAGGTATCTGAGAAGGGTATTGAAGTTGACAAGGCTAAGATAGAAGTCATGATGAGTTTGCAATCGCCTAATTCGGTTAAGGGGATCTGCAGTATTCTGGGACATGCTGGATTCTACCATCGTTTCATCAATGATTTTTCTAAGATTGCTAGGCCTCTTATGAGATTGCTGTGTAAAGAGGTCAAGTTCGAGTTTGATAGTGCTTGCTTGGAGGTGTTCCATACAATCAAAGGAGCCTTGATTAGTGCTCCAATCGTCCAACCACCGGATTGGAGTTTACCTTTTGAAGTGATGACTGATGCTAGTGACTATGCTATGGGAGCGGTACTAGGTCAAAGAAAGGATAAGAAGCTACATGTGACTTACTACGCCAGCCGCACCCTTGATGAAGCTCAATGCCGATATGCCAAAACAGAAAAGGAGTTGCTTGCGGTTGTTTTCGCCTTTGAGAAGTTCCGATTCTATCTTCTTGGGTCGAAGGTAATTGTTCATACAGATCACGCCGCACTGAAGTACTTGCTCACGAAGAAAGATGCAAAACCAAGGCTCTTGAGATGGATACTTTTGCTACAAGAGTTTGATTTGGAAATCAAGGACAAGAAAAGGATCAAAAACGGAGTTGCAGATCATTTATCCAGAATGAAGGTTTATGATGAGGTACCTCTAGATGATAGCCTTCCGGATGAACATGTTTACTCAGTTTATTCTTGTGAAGTGTTTGAGCACCCGCTCACATTGGAGCAACTGCTCAGCGCAGAGCACCTGCTCGACACCGAAGCACCTAGTTCAGGTCAGCTTTGCGGTTTGGTTTCTACAAGCGGAAACATAACTTTTCTGTGGTTTGCAGAGATAGCCAACTACCTGGCTACTGAGAAAGAATCTGAGCATTTCTTCGGAAATAAAAAGAGGAATTTTTTGCGCCAAATAAGGTGATATTTTTGGGATGAGCCGTATCTTTACAAGCATTGCTCAGATTGAATTTTCAGGCGATGTGTTTCTAATGAGGAAATCTCTGGGGTTTTGTTCCATTGTCACGGATCGAGTTACGCTGGACACTTCGCCACCTTTAAGACTGTATCTAAGGTCTTACAAGCGGGTCTTTGGTGGCCCACAATGTTCAAAGATGCACACACTTTTATCTCTAAGTGTGACACATGCCAAAGACAAGGAAACATCTCAAGACGGAACGAAATGCCACAGAACTTCATATTGGAAGTGGAGGTTTTTGATGTATGGGGGATCGACTTTATGGGTCCATTTCCGTCGTCTTATGGAAACCAATATATCTTGGTGGCAGTTGACTACGTGTCTAAGTGGGTTGAGGCGCTGGCTACTCCCACAAACGATGCTAGAGTCATGGTGAAGATGTTCAAATCGGTGATATTCCCCAGATTCAGTGTGCCTCGTGTGGTGATAAAGAATGGAGGTTCCCATTTTATCAACAAGGTCTTTGATAATCTCTTGAAGAAGAATGGTGTTAAGCACAAGGTCGCGACGCCCTATCATCCCCAAACGAGTGGGCAGGTCGAGATTTCAAATAGGGAGATCAAGAGTATCTTGCAAAAGACCGTGAGCACTACAAGGAAAGATTGGGCTGCAAAGTTAGATGAAGCTATTTGGGCGTATAGAACAGCGTACAAGACGCCTCTGGGTACAACACCATTTCACTTGGTGTATGGAAAAGCATGCCACATACCTGTGGAGCTAGAGTACAAGGCGGCGTGGGCTGTGAAGCAGCTGAAATTTGATGCCAAATCGGCTTTTGATAGGCGGACCATGCAGCTTCACGAGTTAGAAGAAATTAGGCACATGGCCTATGAAAATTCAAAAATCTACAAAGAGCAGACAAAAGCATATCATGACAAAAGGATCATCACCAGGAACTTTGCACCGAATGATCAAGTGCTGATGTACAACTCCCGGTTGAAGTTGTTTCCCGGTAAATTACAATCAAGGTGGTCCGACCCTTTTGTAATAAAAGAAGTTCGCCCCTACGGTGCTGTAGTGTTGCTGGATGCTACTGGGACTAAGTTTGTTGTTAATGGTCAGCGCTTAAAGCCGTATCTCGCTGAATCAGCCATCGCAAAAGGAGAATCTGTCCCCTTAGGTGATGCTCCTCAAGCCTAAATGGCTAACCAAGTCAAGCTAGTGACTTAAACCAAGCGCTTGGTGGGAGGCAACCCACCGGTAAGTGTATCTATCCTCTCTATTAAATTTCTTTTGTTACTAACTTTTGGATTTCATATATATACAAAAAAAAAAAAAAAACGAACAGCTCTCGCTCAGGAAAAGACGAAGCGCCTGCTCAAGACTAAGCACCCGCTCCGATAAGAAGGGTATTTTTCTGGAAACAGGTAAGTGTTCCTTTTCTATAACGGTTCTGTCTTTCTTTCCTTTGTTTTATTTTTATCCAACTCTAAATTTATTTTTACACCGGGACGGTGTGAAGTAAATCTGGGGGAGGGTGTTGCTACTAATCCATTTTTCTTTCTTTTGTTTTATTTCTTTTGCTTTCTTTGAGTCATTTTCATGTTTTCTTTGAGTCATTTTCATGTTTTCATTGAGTCAGTTTGTTTTATTAAGTCAAAACTTGTTGGAGATTATGATATATTTCTTGAATATATTGTTCTAATCTTGCTTCAAAGTGACCATTGTTACAGAACCAGCTCTAGATCAGACTTATGAAAAATCCAAATGCTGACCAGTTAACTAGAGGACACCATGTTTCCAGCGGAGTTCATCCGAGCCTAAGCCAAATTTTTGCACTTCGTTGATGTGGTTGATTTCCATAGGGCTTGACTCATCATTCGTATCCGACATATGAACCCACCAGTAGAAAGTAATGGTACTCCTCCCCCTATTAGAAGTTTAGCTAGCAATAAGGTTACGTATGTGAGTTGCATAAAGAGGGGATGAACCGGGGATTCGGTGGCAAACACCATCAATACTTGCGTCTCAGAACCTTGATATGTACATGCTTTATATTGATAGGGATGAACCGGGGACTCGGTGGCAAACACCATCAGTACTCGCATCTCGGAACTTGATATATGCAGTAAGGAATAAACTGGGGACTCGGTGGCAAACATCATCAGTACTCGCGTCTCGGACCTTAGTAAAAAAAATAATAATAAAATGAGCTAGCTTAGAAATAAGTCTGGAGAGAGAGGAAAAATACCAAAAAGTGTGTGAAATTTAAGTGGTTATTGTCAAGATATTGTATGTGAAAGAGTCTAGAAGATCCTTGGTAATTGACTGCAGAGATGAAACTGGCGATGAAGGCTTTAATGGATAAGGTTGCGAATTCATGTGTGAAGTATAGTGAGCTGCGAAGGTCTACGGAGAAGTACATGGTGGTTAGATTTGGAGCTGGCTATGTGATATGTGGAGTACTAATTCAAAAGGGTCATTGCAGTGTTTCAAGAACAGGTGAGTCTCCATATTTTTCAAACCTTTCCCTTATGATTAGTTCTGAGTTTTGTTTGAGGACAAACAAGGATCTAAGTCTGGGGGAATTGATGTGTTGCGTTTTTGGCGCATTCTAACAGTTGTTTTCTAGTCTTTATCGAGTCTTTTAGTTTTATTTTGAGTCATTACAGGTCAAAAGATGGCTAAGGATGAAGATTGGAGCTTCTGGGAGGAACTTAGCAGAAATTGGAGAAAAGTCAAAAATTCACCCACTGAGCACCCGCTCAGACCCGAGCACCCGCTCAGACCCGAGCACCCGCTCAGCTCCTGAGTGACCGCTCACGACGTCCTGACGGAGCAAATAAGGGAAAATCCCAACTTTCCTATTTTTTCGCCAAGGACGCTCTAATCTTCACCCAGCTGCCTCCAGACCTGTATATATCGTTTTTTCTTCTATTTTTCTTGGGAGACGACTTTTGCGAAGAACATATCACGTAGAGATTTTTATTCCTTTGTAAGATTTGGAGAAGAGATCTCGACACCATTGGAGAAGAATTCTAAACTCTTTATTTTTACAGATTTATTCCATGAGTTCTTCATCTTTTACTGTTGTGTTTTCCTTTGCTATGGCCGAGTAGTCTTTTAGCTAGGTTAAGGTTTTCAATAGTGATTTAAGATGTTAATGGCTGAGCACAAATAGGTATTGGAATTTATAATGTCTTCGCCAATAGAGATTCTTAATGCTTAGATTAGCTTGATCACCTAGTCTATGATTTTTAGGTTAAACTTATTCACGAAAGTGCTTTAGGTTGCTAGATAAATCTTTGGTGAGCAATTGGTGCGTAACCAACGAGAGTTGATTGTTGCGATTGATTGTGAACAGATTGAACCAGCTCATTAATGCTTATCAACCTCGCTAGGTCCAAACGAGAGTTTCGGTATCTAGGTTGTTAGATAGAGTTGTCGATACATCACGAGAGTGGAGCGATATTAATTTTATGTTTGAATTCTAGACCGGTAGCTACTTAGCCCCTGAATAGTTGCTCAGCCTTGTCTCCGAATCACCAGCGAAACGCTTTAACCTAGTGCTTGTTTTAATTGCTTTTACATCGTTTTTATTATTTCTTGCTTGTTCCGAAAATTACAAAACCCACACTTTTGTCTTAGCTTTAAATTAAAATCTATAATTTTATAGTGTAGCCTTGGTCTCTGTGGATTCGGTACCCCATATACTATTGCGATTGTCTGTGCACTTGCAGAATTATTTTGGGTTAAAACATTGTGTATCACATTTCTTGTACATTCTCTGCGCTTATGACAACGACCGGCACTATGGGATTTCCATCCTCATCCAGTCTCTGATCCAGATTGTTGCACACATTACCCTCTTGGTCTCTGATAACACCAGCTTCATCCTGATGCAAAATCACAAGATTAACCATTTCCACTGGCTTCTTTGCTTTTCTTCTCGTTCCTTCTAACTTTGCAAGCTCCTGATTCGAAAGAAACAAAAGCTGATTGTCCTAGTTGCTTCTGGTTTTTCGATTAGGCATACACCTGAAACACCAAAGACAAAAAGATAGAACAACGTGAGTAAAACTGAAAATAAAAACTTAGTCTAAATTATATACACTTAAATCTATCAAAAACCCAATAGAGTCTCTGGCAACGACGCCAAAAACTTGATATGCTCAAAGTTTTAAATCCCTAGAGCTACAACGCAAGTGCACATAATGCAATTGTAGTATATAGGGGTCGAATCCATAGAGACTCAAGAATTTCACGATAGACTATCAGTTTCAAATTAAGCTAAGCAATATGATAAATAATTAAAAGCAATGCAGATAATTATAAAACGATTTGTTTATCAGATGGAAAAACGTCAGGTCCAGCGAATTTCTCAGGAAATCAAGTAATGAAGATCAATTAATTGGTTAAAATCGAATTGCAGACCAGCTCCAGAACTCAAATCACTAAGATAAAATTAACCAACCTTCGTTGCGAGAATTAACTATGTCTAAAACCTAAGAAACCAAATTCCTTTGCGGATCTTAAAGTCTAAACAAGCATTAAGCACATGTTTGATTTGTTCGCAAATTATCTAATCCAAATTCCTTTGTAACTATCTAATTTTCTCACTCTAGATTTTATTCAGATTACAAATCACACTGTCGTGCCAATTTGACAACCTAAGATCTAGATTCTAGGTGATCAATCTAAAACCAACTTAAAGTACAACCTAGGCGAAGAACTATCAGACTATCAATTCCAACCAATCAATAAATTAATCATTCCATGAAATCCTTATGAAAAACCCTAAACCTAACAAGGGATCTACTCAGACATATCAATTGAAACAAAAGACATGAATAAAATAGATATCATGTGAATTAGCAAAAAGAAATAGAAACAGGGATTCGAAATCTTCTCTCAAAGTAGTACAGAGTAATCAGATCAGCCCCTACCTCTCTATCTCTTAGAAAACTTGTTCAAAAGTAGGCACACGTCTCTCTAATGTCAAAACCCCTAATTAATAATCTAAAACACGAGTTGGGGTCTTCTGTAATTAAATTACACTTCAGGGAAAAGTTGCAATTCTCCAAAAGTTGCTAATCTTCGTGTGTGGCTGCCCGTGTTGATCGACACCAGTGGTGGTGTCGATCGACACAGAGGGTCATGAACGCCACCACTTCGACTTCTCAGATACAAAGCTCCATAAATGCTCCAAATCATCCAAAAGATCCCAAAAGTGTGTAAACCTGTAAAAGACTCTAAAAGGATTCAAAAACACATAAAAGACTTAAGACTCGATCATATACATATGTATCATGGCTTAAAACCCATAAAAACCATGATATATCAGATACTAAGGGTAAGGATTTTATGAACACATTGTTGGCAGCTTCTCGAGACAAAAATTCAGAGTATAAGATTACTAAGAAACATATCAAGTCGTTATTTGCGGTAAATGTTTATCCTTGTGTTAGTTGTAATAATTCTATGAGAATTCAGACTAAAATATTTGTAACTGTGGGAGATTTTCCTTGGAGCCAGTGAGACCTCTTCATCAGCGACACAATGGGTACTGGCAGAAATTATCAACCGCCCAAAGATTTTTCAGATATTGAGAGAAGAAATTGATTCTATGGTAGGAAAAACAAGATTGATTCAAGAAACAGATATACCAAACCTTCCTTATTTGCAAGCCGTAGTTACCCTCTTGTACCTTGTCCAGTAAGGGAGTTCCAAGAAGGGTGTACAATTGGAGGGTTCTATATACCAAAGAACACAACATTTGTTGTTAATGCTTATGCTGTGATGAGAGATCCTGATTTTTGGGAAGATCCTCTTGTTTAGTTTTGGTCTCCTAAGGAAGCTTCAAAAATTCAAAAGGATCACATCTTTGTCTTCAAGGATACCATAATTCCTCATAATGTCAGAGAAGGAAATTATCCTTACATATTTGATGAACTAGTTAAATTTGAGTTCCGTCCTGTCGATAGCCAGAACCAGGCTTTAGATGTAGTTGAGAAGTAAAGACATGTGGACTCTATGTGATTATTGATGCAAGTGGTGATATAAGTCTAGTTAGAAAGAGATTTTCTCCTATCAAAAGAGAGAGAAGTGGAAAGAACCTACTTGCTTCATCAATGGATCCAGGAAGTTTTTCTTCAGAGCAGGAACCACTGCTGCGACTTAAGAGAGTTCTGTATAGGAGAAGTGTTGAATCTGCAATCCTGAAGACAAGAAAAAGGAAACGAAGATCAAATCAAAGGTGCAAATCTGAAACTTTTCTCATTTCGAATTTAACTATGTTTCTTTTGAAAAAACAAGGAACTCTCAAACACTGAACCTAGAGATATACCAAACCAAGAAACCAAAGATAACTAGGACTTTAGTGTAGAGAAATCATACAATTTCCTTGTCCCAAAAGCATCAAAATATCCAGTTTCTAATCTTGACTAACTTGCTGATGCTGCATGATGTGTCCTCTTATAATGATTCTAGCAAATTCTTTTGTGATGCAGCTCAAGGAGTACCCTTACATATGTATTAAAGAAGCAAGGACAATGAAAGAGAGAAATTTTCAGATCATCGTAACCGATGAAATCTGACACAAAAGGAAAATGCGCGGTGTTTGACTCTGACCAGCATGACTTGGTTATTGAGCAAACGTTAGTTTTCCGGAAAGTGTTTACAGATCGAAACATCTCATCTTTACTCCGTTCTGTTTATCTTCCATGTCTGAAATGTAGCCAGAGGAGCATAGATAATGGTTTGACATTGTAGGTTTGTTCGAGCTTTAGAGGTCACCAAAACTTACAGTTTGAAAACTTGTACCAAAAAAAGGCTGTGAGAGTTGATAACGCGCCATTCGCCGTTTTGATTTTAAGAGTTTCTAAAAAAATTTAAGATTCAAAACACAGATTGTATCAAAGCCAAACTAGATTCATACACATTTGATTTACTACATCAATTTTAATAGCTCCCATGACTTGCTGCTATGAGATTCGCGGGAGCATTATGGCTGTAAACGGTTATCACCTCCTGCAATAACAATAGCTAGTGTTCCCCAGAAACAAAAACACGGCAAAAACTGGAGAAAGGTTACAATCCAAATCAGACCAAAGCCAAACCAACAATAGTATTTTCATCTAATGTCTTGTTTAAGACGATATAAAACATTTAATAACAGCGCATAGATCCATGACAGTCTCTGATCTGAGTTCCAACAGCATTACCATAGTTTTGCTTCTGTGATTCAACTTTTAAAGTAATCACGATTTGTTCTGTAGATTATTAGAAAAAAACAGAAAAAAAAAAAACTGACTTCTCCAATCATCATTTACTTAGCTCAAGCCTCCCACGCTTCAATGTATTCAACACTCCAAGATTCCGCTTCATCATTTTCAATTTCCCACCACTTCTATCAACACTCATTATCATAACCATTTGCTCTTTACCCTCTGTACCTTGTTCTTCTGCTTTAGCGGGACTAAACTGGAAACTTCTTCTGCAAAAAAATAGTTGTGGAAGAGTAACATTAAGAGACAGTCATCATACTTTAGCCGTCAATTTTTGGCTTGAAATTCAAAACCTCATCCAAACCTATCCTCCAAGTTTGACTTCAGAATAAATCAGAAGGTTCTTGAGCTGTTCTTTACGTGATCTGAAAAAAAGAAAAGGGTTCTTAGCTCGACTGATCTGTTCCATTATATAGTCTGGGGTTGACCTTGAAAAAGAAATTAAAAAAGAGAAGGTAAATGTTTTTTCAATCATCAACACTTACACGCCTTCTCTTGCTGCTTTCATTCTCCTCTACATTAGTCAATCCAGAATCGTTGCCATAATCGGTTTCAGATCTTTTACCACTATCTTCTGCAAATGGAGAGACCTCCAAGAGTTGTATACCACATTCTTTTATCTTTATCATATCCTTCCTATGGTCAAGGCAAATAAACTGAAACTGAAACTTCACATCGCTATAGTTCAGCTCAGCTGCGGAATCGTTGACTTCGTCCGGAGAAAACTCACAGTTGAATACGATGAGATGATTCTTTGTAGAGGGAGTATTGGTCGAACAGCTAAAATGTATCTGATTTTTTCCACCTTTGAAGAACCAAACTACACCAAAGGAAAATGAACCAGATCTAGATTCAACCACGATGCAAGCCTTAAAAGTTGGGAACCTTTTGAAAAGAGAGCTCCGAGGCAAAGAAATGGTTAGAAAACTCCCATCAGCTCGATGATTGAAATGTGCAGGAAGTTCTCCACCGGGTAAGATAGCATACGCGCAATCTGATTGTAGGATGCGTTCTCTTGCTTGATGATTTAGGCTGAAACAGTTAATAAATTGGATAATCAACTGTGGGTAGTCAAAGGAACCATTTAAAATCTCAAGTGATTCACAACTATTTGCCATTAGCATGGAGAGAGTTGCAGGAAGCTCTGGTAGTGACACAAGACTTCTGCAATTGTTGAGGATAAGATAGTTTGGTTGAATGGAAGTCCATATGTCTGGAAGACTCTTGAAACTGTTACCAGACATGTCTACTTTCATGAGGGAAGTGGAGATCCAACCGTCAGGATGGTTTTCCCAGCTATCTTCAGTCAGTGCCATGCATTCTGAAAAGTCTACCTCTTTAAGAAGTTTCAGTTTAGAGATGTTTGGGGAGATCATTTTCAACTTTTTGCAACCATTCATCGTTAAGTAAGAGAGGCTAGAGATATTCTCAATCCATGAAGGAACTTCCTCTATGGCAGTTTGATCAAGATAGAGATCTGAAATAGTTAATGAAATTTCAGGGAAACTTCTCAACCGTGAGCAGCCTATGAGATTGAGGGTATTGAGAGATTCCAAGTTAATCCCGGTTGGAAGAAGCACTAGATTTGTACAACTTTCCATGTCCAAGTTCTTCAATTTATGGAGATGCTTAATAAAGTAAGGAAGCATAGTCAACATCGAGCAATGGGCAAGTTCCAATCTCTCAAGATTGGTGGCGTACGAAAGATCTGGGATTTCCCTCAGGTCTAAGGAACCCCGTAGACTCATACACATGAGATTTCCAAGTGGCTAAACAAAAAAGAAAGGTATAGACAGACATCAGAATCTTTCCAACAATGATAGTAATTTCCAAACTTGTGCTAACATCATTCTAGTCTTATGTTTACTAGATTTCAACATACGTATTTCACCATTAACTTTATTACCGCTTGATGACATCCACAATGGAAAGAAAAAGAAAAAAAAAAGAGAATACGATGCATTGACAACACTTTCAAAGTTGGTGGTAACATTTAAACTCAGCACGTACCTGAGCTCCATCCCACAGCTTCTCAAGCTTGCTAGCCTCCATTACGAGTTCAACGAGACAAGTTGGAATGAAGTTTGAAGGCATGCAACTCATTGGAAATGCCTCCCAATGCAGTAATCTGAGTTTATGTGACAGATAATCAAGGCCACGAGGTAAGCAGACCTTGACTTCTTTATTCCCCAAGTCTGTGTAGAATCTCAAGAACCGGAGATTTCTCATTCCTTTGAACCCTTTCTTATTTATAAGAAGCTCATTAATTTCCGACAAGTCCAACGATATCCCTAAAATTTTTTCAGTACCCTGAAAAACAAATCCTGACGAAGTTGGTTATCTTAATAAAGACTTAGGTTGATTAGTAATCAAAATAACTGTTTATCTAAAACTTACAGTGTTATCAACAAGTACATCACAAATATCCAGACAATCAACCAAGAAGCGACGCTTTCCAGGCTCATGAGACTCC
Organism: Cardamine occulta; assembly: GCA_028015245.1. Classification (NCBI taxonomy): domain Eukaryota; kingdom Viridiplantae; phylum Streptophyta; class Magnoliopsida; order Brassicales; family Brassicaceae; genus Cardamine; species Cardamine occulta. Next base: position 8,546,732 of record CM051384.1, read on the forward strand.
TTACGGATAATTTCTCTACCCAAGTTTTGCTGCAACTGGTACATTGTAATATGTCCATGTTCTGTTATTTGAATAAGAGACTTCTCAACTAGGCTTTTAAGCCTAGACACAGCATCCAAGCCACTTTCTGCTAGTAATCGTGTCACATATTCGACCGTACCGTGGTTAAATAAACACGCGATGTGAAGAAATAAGAATTTATCAGGATCATTTAACCTGTCATATGCAACTCTTAATACTCTTCCTATATCTCCATGCAGACTATTTTTGATCCGAGGCAATATATTCATCCAGTCCTCTTTGTCTCTCCCTCTCAGAGATGAACCCAAAACAGCGAGACCCAAAGGAAGATTATCAACACTTTTTACAACATCAACTGCGAGATTCAGGAAACCATCGGGTGGATGGTTTTGCGCGAAAGCAGATCGGCAGAGTATCTGAAGAGCTTGCTTTTTAGATGGTAAATCCACCTGGTAAATATTGTCAATCCCATGAGACATCAAAAGTCTTTTATCTTTTGTAACAACAATAATTCTGCTCCCTTGACCAAACCAACGAGTTTCTCCTACCAAGGCCTCTAGTAGCATTCGATCATCCACATCATCCAGAATGATAAGAACTTTCATATTCCTTAGCCTTTCTTCCACCACACCTAGATGAGGTACCTTTATGGCCTTTTGGCCTAAAAGTTCAGACAGAAATTTTGTTTGCAAGTGCAACTTTGTATAATAGTCATCCAATTTGGCTCTCCAAGAATTTTCCATTGCGTTAAATACGAAATATCTATCTACAAATATTCTCCATTTGAAATGACGAGCAAGTTGGCTGTGTAGAGCTCTTGCGATTGTACTCTTACCAATTCCTGAAGGACCCCAAATGCCAACCATCCTCACTGACTCGGATTCAAGGCACAAGATTGAATTCATTCCTGACATATGATCTTCAATTCCGACAAACTGACCAAAACCCTTTGATGTCTTAGTATTCAGTTTTTCTAAAATATCGTTGGCAAATGCTTCCATCATGACTGTTTCGTTAGCCCTAACAATGAGAAAGATCATTACACGTACTTGAAAAGACCATTATCAATAGTCATATTTCAGGCAGCAATTTTATTACATATTATCACATACCACCCATGCATATCAATCTTTTGGAGATTTATATTGTCATGACAATCCTTAATTTCAAAATAGCGTAGATTCATCCAAGTATGAAAATTATTTTGTATGAACTTTTTCATCAGCATTCACAACTCATGCAAACTATTTGTGAGATTCAAAATAAAGTAACTAATAATGACGCAAATTAACGTACCAATTCGTAGACATGTATCCCTTTATGGATGCTATATCGGTCAAAGCTAGGCGCCATCGTCGTTTCTCAGCCTCTGCTTTCCTCTCGCAAGTTTCTTCAAATAGCTTTCCAAATTCTCCTCTCTGATTCCTAACATCTGAGGGTTCCACGCCGTAGAAAATTGGTATCACTAGTTGACCCAACTCTCCCTTGCTCTTTATTATCTCCACCAATTCGTTTAGGTTCCAGCTCGAAGAGGCATAGTTTTTCGAGACCACAACGATCAAAATCCTTGACTCTCTTATTGCTAGTACAAGCTGAGGGACGATCGATAGGCTTCTTATTATCTCATCATCTCTGAATGTATTGATTCGATTGCGTTCAAATTCTTGAAGAAGGCGGCTAAGGAAGGTTTTGCGGACATCCAGCCCGCTGAAGCTCAGGAAAACATCATATTTCCTATCGCGAGACAAAGAAGAATCCACAATGACCTTTTCAATGTCTCGGGTTAAATCTTTCAAGTTACCAGGCAGCATACATTCTCTATGGAGGATTTCCTTACCCATTTTTTGTAGCAAACCATGCATCACTATTTGTCCGTTGGAAGATACACGTATGAGAGACATGTTGGCTAGGACCTTGAGCCCAGAGCTGATGTCCACATGAATTCTAGGATTAAGGGGTGCCACCAAATCAACATCATCATTATTGAACAAACACGCTATGTAACGAAATAAAACTTTATCCATCTCCTGTAAATCACGATAGCGGCCTCTCAAAACTTCTTCATCTTCATTACCAGAAACCTCCATCGGATCCAAGGAAAAAGCTGGTGATATATCCTCAAGACTTGTATTGCCAGTTGCAGCTGTTATTACACGGACTCCACATCTTGTCACTGTGCAACTATCTTCTAGACGGTTGTTCCACTTGTCGACAGGAAAGAACTCAAAAACAACTAAATCAGCCAAGATATTGGGGTCATTTCCTTCATCAGTACTTGGACGCATGTTGACATCAACGAAGACAAAGATATGATCTTTTTGAACTTTTGGGACAGCTTTCCCTGGAGCCCAACATTGCAAATTTCGTTCTATCCTCTGAGAGTGGCCTTCCTTGTTGTTCCATCTGCAAACACAACTTATGCCAAAACCAGTAGCATCACGATAACCCTCAGAAAATGCAACTTCCACCAGCATAGCAAAGCCCACAATCGTGTTCCTCCAAGATGGATTTATTCGTGTCATGACAGAAGATCCTGGTTGCAGATCAAGTATGGAATTTTGATTCGTATGTGAGGGCGCGCAGAAGCTGAAAGTAGGAGCTTTGTCGAGTCCCTGTTGCAACAATGCAAAATAAGTCAGATATGATATGAGAAGGTTATGGCTGGGTGTACATAACAGGCATTATAGAGAGAGGGAGAGAGAGGGATTGAGAGAAAGATAAATAACGGAGAGGAGAGAGTGAGAGAAGAAGAGTAGAAAAGACAGAGGCAGAGGAGAGAGAGAGAGAGTATTACCTGCGGATACTCTCTTGGTATGTGTTTTACATTAGTCAGCGCTTTCACTAAGAAATCCTTTACCACTTGTGAAGATAGATCAAAAAAATTATTAAATGTGTAATGCATAGGAAGCTTCTCGGAGTCCAAAATAATAGATTTGAGAGAGACAGAACCATGTGCATTCAAGAGTTCTAGACTTAAAGGAAGTTGTGGCACTTCTCTTACCGCAGTGCCATCAATAATTAACTCTTTCAGGTTCCGTGGGAAACCCTGAATAGTCTTGAGCTCTGAGCAACCAGAAAGATCAAGAACTGTGAGAAGTTCTAAATTAACCATGTTAGGCAGACTTTGCAAACGAGAACAATCTTTCAGCTCCAAGCAAATAAGCTTTCCAAGATCTTGACAAGATTTCATCAGATTTGTCAAATGCTCAAGTTTCAAGGCATCTGAAAGACCTTTGAATTCTGAAAGATTCACAAGCTCTCCACCATTCGGCTTAACAATTGGTAGTTTTCTTATGCCAGTACCCTGGAGATGCAGTGTCTCAATATTTGGTGGAACATCTGGGAAATTTCTCATCTCTGTGCAACCTGAGAGATTTACATCTCGTAGATGCAGCAATTGACCTGTGGCTGGGAAATTCTGCAGTCTTGTACAACCTTTAAGGTCAATTACCTCAAGATTTTTTGCTTTGAGAAGCTCGTCAATATTTTCTAGTTTCTGGGAATGACAAAGCCTGATCGTCTTCAACGTCTCCAAGTTCTGAGGAATAAAAAAAGCCAGATGAATAACAAAAACTCTGTCAAGTATTGATAAGGGTAAAAGACGCATATCAGAGTTTGCTTACCTTGGTTCCACCCCAAAGTGTCTCAAGTTGACTGTGTGGCATGTTGATTTCAACAAGGTGCCTAGGATCAAAGTTTTGAGGCAAATCTTTCGCAGGATAGTTCTCCCAATGGAGGAGTCTTAGCTCATTAGGAAGAGACAGGAGAGAGCCATTAGGGAAATTGATTACAGGATGGATTTCAGGATTGGAACAGTAAATCTTCAGCAGTCTAAGGTTCAACATATTCTCAAATGCAGTAGGCTTGATATCAAAACTTAAGTTTGATGTGTCCAGAAATATGCCTTGGATCTCTTCTGTGCCCTGAAGAATATAGGAAATGAATATATTAACGATGTTAGTTCATTAAGTATGTTAAATATGAAACCATCAAATTATAACAGACCTGAGCAAGTTTGATGGTTGTTTTTGGTTCTACATTTGCTTTCTGTTCATCATCTTCTAATAAATCTTTGATGCTCGAAGGTTCCCACAATCTGCTGCCTCTCTCTATCTGAACCGTTTCTTTATTTATTATTTCTCGGCCAACGTCCTGGACCAAATTATGCATCCACACACGGTTTTCTGAAACAGTCACCAGACACTTCCCAACAAGAACATCAATTCCAACATGTGGAAAGAAACCACAACCCTCAAGCAGTTGCATCACATAATCGACATTTTCTCCATTGAAGAAACAAGCTATGTCAAGAAAAATGTTCTTTTCACTGTCACTGAGTGTGTCATAGCTGCTCTTGAATGCATCAACAACCTTAAACGGAGGACGTCGCTTGAGTTCGAGGAACGTGGTCTCCATTTCTGATAGTTCTCTCTGACGCTTTAACGATCTGCCATAAATACTAAGAGCTAATGGGTTTCCATTAGCATATTCAACCACCTTCATTGACAGCTCGTGATGAAGATTCTGCTCTTCCTTATCCTTAATAGACGCAGACAGCAAGAAGAGTTGAAGAGCCTCTTTTTCATTTAAACCCTTAACCTCATATATTTGATTGACTCGGCAAAGACGAAACACTTGTTTATCTCTAGAGGTTATGATGATAAGGCTTTCGGGACCGAACCAGTCAAACCCTCCAAGTAAAGGCTCTGCGATCAAAGGATTGCACACGTCATCAAGAACAACAAGAACCCTCTTATTGTTTAATTTGTTGCTAAGCAAGCTCAGTTTCGTAATGGGACTGCCAGCACCAGGCTTCTTTTTTGAAAAATTTTCCTCCAACAAATGATAAAGACCCTCCTTATGAATAACTCTGTCATAGTCTTCGAGAAAACAGTAAGCATCAAAGTCGGCTGCCATTTGGTTAAAAAGGGCTTTAGCAAGTGTCGTCTTGCCTATGCCAGGCATACCCCAAATTCCAACACAACGGATGCCAAACGGTTGCTTGCAAACCATGCTTTCTATCTTCAGCAGCTTCGAGTCGATTCCAATTTGTTCCATATAAAAGAGCTTCTCGTACACATCGCTAGTAATCTCTTTTACAAGTTCGGAGTCAGTACAATCATTCCTGCGCCATATTAGCTCAAGGTATAAGAACATGTACTTTATAGGAACACTAAACTAGCAATAGGAAAATGGTTTAAAACTTCAAAACGAAAAGTCGCAAATAATCAAATCCCTCAACTTTTTCCTTAAAACCAAATTCCGCCCTGAATTGGAACTTTCAAGGTTTAACATTTACAGTGTTGATTCTTAGTGCCTTTAGTCATGCTTCTACAAGGATTAAAGAATGAGAAGAATTTCTCGAAGTGAAGCAGAAGGTTTTGAGTTGTAAAGAAAACATAAGACTCCAAAAGCAGTAGAAAGTTCTATAAAGCATCACAAGAAGCTTTTGCGCAATGCAGATACTCGTGATCCAAGAAAAGTAAGGGCTGATATGGCAAGCTGGTAGACAAGAAAAGCAGAGAATCAACATATGTTACCTTGTCGATTTCATGATTTTGGCGATTAAGGTGATTAGTGGAGAGGATTGGTTTATTTTCTTCTTACCGTTTTGGTAATTGGTTTCTCTATAAAAAAATTTCATGTTTTGTTCTTCAAATATTTGAATTTTTATACAAAATCTTTTAAATTGTAAATATTAGGGCTTTGATTTGTTTAAAACATTATAGTTTTGTAATATTTTGCTTTGTATAATGTGAATAGCTTAGAGAATTGAAGATTGCAAAGTAACATGAATACCTGGACGGGTGGACTGATGAGAAACCCTTCGAATCCAGTGCTCTACGCCATTCGTCCTGTAATGAACTCTCACCGTATAAAACTGGAACCACCACCTGGTCTTTGGTCCTCTGGCACCCCAGAACCTTCCGGAGCTTGTCAAGGCATACAGTACGATTTCCAGGTAAAATCATCACAGAAACCCCAGCTCTCTCGACCTTATCCTGAGCCTCCTCGGAAAGCAGATTTTCGCTATCGACGAACACATCATCTATGCCTTTTTGGTAGAGAGATTTGGAGAGATGGCTTACAAAGGAAAACCGCACCTCGTCTACGCAGCTGATGTACACGTTTTTCCTACTATCGGTCATGATTTCGTGCCTCAACAGTTAGAAGAAAGCTTCTATTTTTGTGGAATCTTTCTGTTTGTGTAATTTGTTTGTGGTCGTCGAGCGATTTCATGATTATGTTTCTGGTTTATCCCTAAGTTCATTTTCTTTTTCTTTTTCCTTTTTTCATTATTTTATTTATCTTCAAGACTTGAACTTATACAGAATGCAGTTAATATGAATTTAGTAACACCTAGGAGCCCTCTTTTCCTTCTGTCTAGCTCCATTAACCAAAGTTTGGCAACTATTTTACTCGTGCTATTTTAAGTTATTAATCATTAATTAAATAGGGGTATATAATTTTTTTTTTTAATTTGTATGAAAAATATCAAAACAATCTTCTTTGTAAACCGGGAATAAATAAAAAACATCTCCATTTAGTTGCTATATTAAAATTTAAAACTTGACAGTTAAATAAATCTTCCATGTGTCTTAATCACATGACTATGCAGAGATGAACGTGCATTTAATTTGTCCCACTCAATGTATATTATCCACGGCTGGCAAATGCCGACTTATTTCACTACATAAATGCCAACATTAAATTGACAACATCAACGCAGTAAGACGAGAGGTTCGGAGAAGGTGGTTGGAAAAGAAGGGGTTTGACAATTGTGTATACTTTTATACAGTCGACTTTTCTTTCTATGTGCTTATTTAGCTTTTGTAATTTTTTTTTCCTACATTTATTTTTTAAACAAATAAAAATAAAATAATCTAAGAATTAATATTACATCTAAATTTGTGTATCGCAAAAAAGAATTTAATCACCAATAACCTCTATTTAACATTGTCTTGTAATTCTTCCGACTAAACATTTCCAAGAAACACATTATGTCATTCTCTGTTTTACTTATTTAATGTATAACTAGATAGTAATTCACGCTGTGCAGCGTAGGAAAATGTCTGCTTTATAATACATCTCTATACTATTATTTGAGCAATGTTAAAATCAAAATAACCTTATATTTACGTGAGATATTACAACAAATGACATTAGTAATTAAATTAAAAAATTGTAAATAATATTTTAAATAATTATTAGTATAAAAAATTAAATTCACTTTCTCTCTCTTATTAATTATGGACGAAAATTAAAACTAATTTTTATAGTTCATTAGTTTATATAATCATAGATTATTATTAGTGTTTTAGATTAGATTTAATTTATGTTTTAGCATCTTATTTATCTGATCTATTATTATTATTAGTAAATATTGTTTATGTTGTATTAATTAAAATTACTAATATATAATTATGTACATGCGATGTTATGTATGTATATAAATTTATTTGATAATTTAGATTATAACATAATTTAGATGTCATGACTTGTCTTTATCTGCTCTGATCCGCCGATCCATGCTCGGATATACAGAGATCAATGGCCAGAAGTATCATCATCTCGAATAAAAGAAATTTTTTTGTTTGTTTATTTATAACTCCTATAAAAATATCAAGCCTTTTAGCAAACAAACAAAAAACTACTATTAAAATATCAATACGTAGAAATTATGATCTTATATAAATTTTAGTTATTTTAATGTTTATGAGAATATATTTATCTTGAAAAGAGATTAACACTTTACACTTTACACTTTACAAATATATATTTATATTTTTCTTTCATCATTTTTAAGATGAAACATATAACTTTATAATACATTAGATGAATGTGATATCAAATTGAGAAACTTAAATAAAAAATTTATTTAAAAAATATAAATATAAACTTTAATGATTGGTAATGAATTATAAAATTGTTAATTAGTATATTACTATATATAATTAAATTTGACCATATATTTTATATAACTTTAATAATTTCTTTCTTGTATTAAAAAATTATATTTGATTTTACTATATTTATAATTAACCACACAAATTACAAATATAATGAACATGTTTTAATAAATTTACTTGCATATCACTGTTTTTAATCTAAAACTTTATATGCACAAATCCATAAAGATTTTAAATATGGGAAAATGTTTTTATGTTTGCATTGTTAATAAATATTTTAATCATTTATTAAAATAAATGTATAGAAGCTGAAAAAAATGAATGTATAGAATATATAAACGGTAATCCATAAATTAAGAAAACTGATTTGATTAGATGTGTGAATCTTATCTTATTAATTAAATTTTAATGTGAATTATGGTATTTTTTCTATTTGATGAAAACAATAAATTGAGTGGGACCTACATGTTTGACTGAATTTACTATGACTAAATTATCCTTAATGATAGATTAATATTTTTTAGGAAAATAATGATTTCATAATGGCAATTTTTGTAATATCCTACATGACTACTGGTTAAACTTCTTTCAACATTGCTCAAATAATAGTATAGAGATTACTTGATCTTAATCAACTAGTGCATGCTTTTTTCTTAAATTTGTTCAGGTTCCCAAAATTTCGATACAAAATTTCCAATTACTCGATTGGACGTAACTCTAAGAATTTAATCACCCATCAGACCTCTGTTTTATCAAAAAAAAACTCTAATATTTGTTTCCCGATCCAAGAAACCACATAATTAGACATCATTTTTGCTACTCTACCTAATCTCATTACAAAAATTTAATAGCCTTCCATTTTATTTCGTCATGAGGACTATTTTCTCCGGGGAAATGTCTTGTAGGTGTTATTATGATATTTATTCATTTTGATTTAATGGTTCCACTTTTCAAGGTACAGTCAAAATCTTTATAAATTAATACTTGAAAAATTAATCAAAACTATTATCAATATAACCAAACTTTTTTTGTACGTTTTCAACTTGTGAAGAGTATTGCACTCAAAAGTTATCTCTAAGGAGTTTAGCAGGAAACTGATTTTCAAGCGAGTCTGGGTCGAAAGTATATTTGAACTTAATTTTTTTTGTGTGGTTAATTCTCTAATGAAGAAAATCATAGAGTTTCCCATGATACAAGCATTATGCTTCACAAAGTTTGTTTGATTTGCATGTATCCAAATGTTCGATGTCAGAAAAATTGTTACATGCAATGTTGTCGAGGCATTGAAGAATAAGAAGCACAAATTTGGTTTGTTTCCATTAGCAAGCCTCTAAGATTCTCCATCAAAGAGTTTGGAATCATTACAGGGTTATTTGTTTGCAAACAAGGACACAGTTGAGAAGTTTCAAACTCATGTTAAAGGCTCTCATCCATAGTTGCACAAGGTAATAGCATCTCCATCAAGGAACTTTATTTTGAGGGGTGTTGATTTTTAAAATGAGATGTTGAGGGTGTAGTGCATTTTTTAGAATATTTTTAGAAAAGTTTGTATTTTGCATTATAATCCTTACTATTAACAAGAATTAGTTTTGATGATAAAACTTTCATAAATAGATATGAAACATACATAAAAATTACATGCACTAATAACAAATAAAATGATACATAATAATACGAAATTACATTAAAATATCAAATTACTCAGTAAAATTATTTCCATAATGCTCCCAAATATGATCTACCAAGCATTTTGAAGTGATAAATGAACCTCTTTATTTTTTATCTGTACATTACGAGATAAAAAAAATTGAAATCAGATATTTTCATTTACCGCCATTTCAATTGTTGTCTCAGGGGATGATCTTGCATCTCTAACCAGTTCATTGATATCACGTTCATCCTCAATTATCATGTTATGCATTATAATGCATATTGTCATTATATCATGCAATACCTCTTTCTCCCAATAACGTGATAATCCTGCTATGATAACAAATTTGGATTGTAAAACTTCAAATGTACGTTCAACATCTTTTCCACATGCTTCTTGCCTTACTGCGAACAATTTTTCTTTGGACCTTGGGGATCACTTATATTTTTAACAACAATTGACCATTTTAGATAAATACCATCAACTAAATAATAACCCATGTTATACTCTTTTCCCATAATAATGTAATTAGCTGGAGGAGCGGTACCTTGATCAACCTTTGAAAATAAATTTGATGACTTCAAACACATTAATGTCGTTGTTGCTTCCTGGCATACTAAAATATGCATGATATTTCCATAAATAATAATCTGCAACTGCTTCAAGAATGATTATAGGTGATCTGCTACGCCCTGCAAGTTGCCATGTCCATGCAGTTGGACAAATTTTCCACGTCCAATGCATATAAGCAAGACTACCCAGCATTCCAGGCAACCCACGTTGTTGGACGATATTGAGAAGTCTGGCAACGTCTTATGGTATTGGTGACCTGAGATACCACTCCGAAAACACTGCTACAATTGCGTGACAAAATCTCTTCATGCATTCAATTTCGGTAGACTCTCCTACTTTGATGTATTCGTCTGTGGCATCAGGCATACCATACACCAAGATCAGAATAGCTGCAATTACTTTTTGCAAGGTTGATAAGCCCAATCTACTAGATGCATCACGTCGTTGAGTAAAGTAGTTTTCATGTTGTTTAACAGCATCTACAATGTGAAGAAATAACCTTAATTTGTGACATTCGGAATCGACGATGGAACTCTCTTTCACCATACACAAGATTATTAGAAAAATAATCATTGAACAAATTACGATGAACATTTTCTCTGTCACGGTGTACGATTGCATGACCAGAAATAGAGCCTCGATGACTTACGTGATTGTTTTTTTGAGTGAATTGGTGAATAAGGTGGTAATTGTTGACAAACTAATTGACCGCAATTTGTTCTTCTCTCTCTGTTATGCAATGTCATTCATTGATATATCATGGTTTTTATGGGTTTTAAGCCATGATATATGTTTATTATCGAGTCTTTTACTTGTATTTCGAGTCTTATTTGAGTCTTTTACAGGTTTATACACATTTGGGAGCTTTTTGATGTTTTGGACCATTTCTGGAGACTTGTAGCTGAGGAATCGAAGTTGGTGCATTTCATGACCGATGGTGTCGATCGACACGGGTGATCACACACGGAATTTATTAACTTTCGAAGATTTACAACTTGGTCCAGAAGTTTCATTATATCACAGAAGGCTCCAAGTCGTGTTTTAGACTATTTATTAAGGTTTTAAGTTTTAGATTAGGTATCGATTATTATCTTCATCACCTTGTTCTAGAGTTTTGTTCTTGAGCAAGTTTAGAGAGTTTTGGAACAAAGGGGTTGATCTGTTACTCTGTACTTGAGAAAAGATTTCGAACCCTAGTGTTTATTTCTCTTTTGATTTTTATGATATATATATATTATATTCATGTCTTTGTTTTCATCTGATATGTCTGAGTAGATCTCTAGTCAGGTTACGGGTTTTTCATAAAGTTTTCATGGAATGATTGATTGATTTGTTGGTTAGGATTCATAACTTTATAAGTTCTTCATCTAGGTTGTGCCCAATGCTAGTTTTAGATTGATCACCTAAAATCTAGATCATAGGTTGTTAAATTGGCACGACGGTGTGATTTATAATATGAATAGAACCTAGTATGAGCAAATTAGCTATTCGCAAAGGAATTTGGTTTAGATAATTTGTGAACAAATCAAACTTGTAGCAATTGCATGTTTAGGCTTTTAGATTGGCAAAAGAATTTGGTTTCTAGGGTTTTAGACATAGATAGTTTTCGCAACGACAGTTGGTTAGCTTTATCTTCGTGATTTGAGTTCTAGAACTGGTTTGTAATTCGATCCTAACCGATAATTGATCTTCATTACTTGATTTCCCGATAAATTCTATGAACCTAGTGTTTTTCCCTGATTGATTACCTCCTTTATTTATTTATTTTCTGCATTGCTTTATTCTATTTATTGATTTAACTTAGCTTGATTCGAAACTAGAAGTCTATTGTGAAACCAACGAGTCTATGTGGATTCGATCCAGCTTATACTATCGCGCAATTCACCGTGCACTTGCGGTCTAAGTTTATCGGGTTAAAACTTGAGCATATCATTCATCAACTATTCATCAAACTCATATAAGTCCGAAGCGAAAGACGAATTTTGAAAAGAAGATGGACCTCTGACATTAAAATTCATATTTAAAACTAAAAGAAGAAGTGGCAATGTTTGTCTAACGTCTATATGTGTATTTTATAGATAAAAAAATGTTACCATTTAAGAAGATAAAAAAGATAAGAAAATCTTGAAAATTTAATCTACACCATTCACTAGATTTTACTTGTCACCAACTGTTAGATTTAATTCTTTTCATTATCCTATCCAACATATAAGATAAAGAAATCTGTAAAATTGATCCGTGACCGTTCTTTAAATTTCATTCATTACGAGCCGTTAGATTGAAATCCTATCAATTTGCTAGTCACCATATTAGATAAGGAAATCTGTAAAACTGATTCATGGCCATTCATCTTAATTCTTATCCATTCATTATTGTGTATAAATAATAGACTTAATCAATGAAAAAATCATACTTCGACTAACTCCTTCTTTTCTTTATAAAAAATATGGAAAATAGATGCATATCATTCAGTCAACAATAAGATGTGTTGTTATGTCGTGTGTATTTAGAAATATCACAAGATCTCATTGATAACAATAACCAAGCTCTGAGAAAATTAAGAGGGAGGTTCATAATCAAATTTATTTACCTGATTATTAGTATTGTAATATGAATTTTAATTTGTGTTCATGTAACTTTACTTTCTTGTGTTAATTTGTTTGGCGTGTCTATATTAATAATTTTTATTTTATTTTATTGTACTTATATGATTTTATATGTGATAATTATTTTTATAAAGATATATTTGAAATAATTAAAGTTAATAAAATTATTAGTGAGATTTATATATATAGAGACTGAATAGCAAATAGAAAGGACATACTTCAAAAAATGAGGTTTTAAGGGTATGTTGGAGTGCAAACAAAAAAAAACTCAAATTTGAAGTTTTGAGTACTTGCTAGAGGTGCTCTAATATATTAAATCATGAACGCGATTTTGGAAGATGTCATGCATATTCTTAAACATCAGCTTGATATGCATAATGGTGACACAAATTTCAGCTAGCATTGATTCTCATTGTTGATGGGATTCTTATATCAAGATCAGAGACCCCTAGACCAATAATGAAATATGTAAAATGGTAAGAGAAATATATTTCTTCCTCAATTATTTGTGGGGACGTTAGTCTTTATTTTAATTTATGTTTTATTTTTGCAGACAGTTGTATGCATGTAGCTTGCTATAGACACTGCTGATCAAAGTAAGCCACTGTTGATTGATAACACTCATCTCTATCGGCTTTTAGGGTCTTTTTAACACAGAGTTTTGAGATTTTTCAGTAAGAACAAGATAATTTTTTTGTGCTTTTGTGTCTTTTTAGGTTTTCTCACTTTCTAAAGTGAAATGAGAGTTTTGGATAGGGGTGGATAAATGGGAATTCGGGACGAGATTTTACGGGAACGAAAACGGGACGAAAATTCTAGATTAGCAAAACATGTCCCATTTATGTCCCATATAAAATTCGGGAAGGGAGCGGGATGGGATGGGATGGGACGGAACGGGAATGGGAACTCCCAAAAAATAAACATGACAAACAAATAAAGTAATAAACTATCACAAATGTGTTTGTTTAATAAAAATAAAAAAAACTAAAAATTCAAAAATAACCCAACATAAATTTCATAGTCATAAATCATCAAAATCAATATAAACTAAAATAAATTCCAGTAATCTAAAATCTTGATAAACCAAATAATTAATCTTCATCTTCCCTCGCATTATTCCTCGTTTACTTGTTTACCAAACTCTGTCCATACAAAGTCAACAATATTTCTAATTTTCTACTATTATATTTGTGGGATATATAAAAAATATTATGCATTATATATAAACTTTCCCGAATGGGATTTCGGAAATTCTCATTCCCGTCCGTCCCATCCTATTCCATTCCCAAATGAGAATCAGAAGTTTGTCCGATACGAAAATATATTCCGAAATGGAACGGGAATTTCCAACCGGGAACGGGACGGGACGGGAATTGTGCCCACTCCTAGTTTTGGAGTGGAAATGTATCATTACATTGTCAAGTGAAGAAGAGGCTGAAGATGAAGACCGATTAGTATGCGCTTTAACAAAGTTTCCTTTTTCCTTTTCTAGGGCTTCTCCTTTTCACTATATATATGTTGTTACGGTCATCGCACCAGAGAGACGAATTAGTACGAAATTCCATAGTTCAAGGTGTTGTTTTGAGATTTACTTTGTGGAGAGATTCTCTAAGCCTTTTGTTATTCTTTTGCAATTCTATTATGATGTTTTCATCTATCTCTATCATGTGTTCTCTGTCCATGTGTGAGTAAATCATCCCATTAGGTATTGGGTTTTCTAAGGGGATATTCATGTAGATCCATGATAGAATTCACTTGGGATTGATCAAATAGTTCTTCATCTAGAATTTTTTTCATGCTTAGTCTAATTAATTTGGTCAATTAGTCTCTGCCCTAAATCAATCTCATCGTGGCACCAAAAGTGTTGTTGAGTCGATGAACCTATCTTAGATGGGAAAAATGTTTTTAGCCAACGAAAATTGATGTTACTACGCTTTGTGAACATATCGAATTAGGATCTCATTGCTTGCATGACTTTCTATTGACAAAAAAACGATTTAGTTGTTAGAAACTTCATTGCATAAATAGTTGTTATATGCGAAAGCAGGGTGACTTTGCATACGTAATTTGAGTTCTATAACTGTTCTTAATGTATTCTCATTTATTGCTGCATTCATTTTCATGATCTCTGAAAGAATTCTCATCGTCTAATGTTTTACTTTATTGAATTTAATTTAGCGTTTACCTTGAGTTTTCCGATAAACGCATTTTGCATTCTACTTTGATTTAAACCATTATAATAGCGTAGTCGGTCCTTGTAGATTCGATACCCATCTATACTATTGTGTTTGATATGCACTTGTAGGGTTAAAACCTATTCGTAACACCGATCAATGCATGAGAACCAATCTAAGCATTTTGTTCCAAGTTAAGCCGAAGAACACTTGTCTTGCACGTCTTTCCACTAGCACTTATCTAAGTTTTTTTTTTTTCTTTTTTAAAACGGACAATTACAAAGGCATTGAAACAGAATTGCAAAGCCTATTCAATAAACGAATGTTTCACTCGTTCATGTCTGGCAACTTGCAAGTGTCCCCCACCCCAACTTAACGTCAGTATCATCAGCAGCTGGCATTGGCAGGGTTGCGGAACGAAGAATTGTTCTTATTAAAAAAGAAAATAAGAATTATTGTTCTTGAGTCTTGACCAACTAGTATTAATATAATAAAAATCAAAAACATTAATGAGAAGGTAGAAAAAAAGGAGAAAAGTTGCATCTTGTACCAAAGATTTTGAAAATAATTACGTAAAAGGTGTGACGGTAAAATCGTAATATATTTGATAAAATAATTTGCCATATATCTAAAATAGATTAATTTTTGCTAAATACTCCGTTATTGCGCTAAATAAATGTAGGATCAATTTTAATATGCTAGAATAAATTTGATAGCGAGACATGTGATTCTGCACGAAACATATATTGGGGATACCTAACAAGGAAAATTTTTTTTGCAAGATATTAATAAAACGTAAGATGTTATCACAAACATAAGGAAAAAGATAAGGCTAAAACAAAACAACCACCTTGATTATTATATAAAAGATAGATTAATATTTTTCTAAATAATGTGTTACCATGCTAAATAGTTTTAGGATCAAATTTTACATGGTAGAATAAATTTAATAGTGAAACATTGATAAACAAGCATTATTTAATTGACCATAAGAGAATTTAACTGACTAGAACCCCGCGATTATTATATTGAGATATGGGTTGCATCTCCAATCCATTTATCTATTTTTACTCTAAAATATAGTTGGATTTTGTCCCAACTCATTCCTCTAACTTTTTACTCTAAAAATAATATTCCAAATATAGTTTTCTCTACTTAACAATTACTTTTTAAAAACATATATTATTTATCAAAATTATAAATTTAACTCACTTATTTTTTTTTAACCAAAAATCCAATAAAATTAGGGTGTCGTTAAAATTAAAAATTTATTACATAAAAAAAATCACTTACACAATAACAAAAACAACAAAATATAATAGATTTTTAAGCGTCATCATTAGTGTATTTTTCTCCCAAATGATCAATTATCACATTTCAAAGTGTGAATAGTTTGAACTATCGTAAACCATTTTGGGTATTCATAAGTATTTTTATTATGTTGTTTTTTCTATTAAATAAAAATTGTTGTTGTATTTTAAAATTTTGATAAAATTATATACCTCTTTTTTAATTTATAAAATAAATTATCTACATTTAATTAACTTCATAACTAAAAATTTATTTAATAATATTTTTTAAGTTTAAAATATCAACATATAAAAGTTAAGGAACTATTTTATAAATAACAAAAATTTCACTCCAAATATATAGTAATATTTTTATTACTTTATTTTAGAGTGTAATGTAGAGTGAGGTTGAAAATTGTTTTTACTCTATGATAGAATTTAGAGAGAAAATTTGAGTGAGGTTGGTGATGCTCTTAATACATCACGAAATAATGTGATACGGCGCGAAATATATGTTGGAGATTCCAAATAAGGATAAAAATAGCTAGATATTGATAAATATAGCATGATATCACAAGAAAAGAGAAGTAGATAAAACCAAACTAAAACATGCCATTGATTATTAAATCGAAAATGAATACTTTACTAAATATTGTGCTATCACGCTAAATATTTGTAATATCAAATTTAACATGATAGAATTAATTTGACGGCGAGACATTGATAAATATAGTGTGATTTGTTTTGATACAATATTGTAATACGTCGTACTCCCTCCGTTTCAAAATACATAATCTTTTGGCTAAAATCATTTTTATTAAGAAATATTAAGTTTTGACCAAAACATAATTTATGAATAAAACAAAAATTAATCAAATGAAAAAAATGATTATTACTCCCTAAAGCATCATATATATATGTTGAAAAGTTGCATTGAAATCCTAAAAATTTCTAAAAAGAATGTGCTTTTATAATTAATATAATAAAAGTTACATTGAAATATTAAAACATCATTTATTTTGGAAAAAAAAAATTCCTAAAACAACATGTATTTTAAAACAAAGGGAATATTTAATAATAAAAATGACATATATTAGGTGGATAGAAACAAGTGTAGAAAAAATTAAGTTGTAAGTTTGTAACAGAATACACTGACATATCTCGAAACATCATAATCAGCGTTTAATGTGTGGACTAAAGACTTGGAGAGTACAGAAAACTCCGCCCCGCTCTTGATGCATGACAGGACCCACTAGAAAGATGTAGGTGCATGTGATTCTTTCAAAAAAAATCTGGAGGAAGTGTGCCAAAATACGAAGATATTTTCGACAAGAATTTTATTCTCTCTTTTATTTTGCAAATTTTGAAAATTATTTTCTGGTATTTGCATGATTGTCTTAAAAAAAATAATTCAGGACTTAGATGACAGGACAACTTGGAATTTAGCCTTGTGTCTCTAAACTTTTCTCCAAACAAACCCAACCAGACCCGAAACAGTTTTTAGCCATGGCGGCATACTCCACGGTCGAAGAACTGCCACCGCAACATCAAGTGTTCATCAATTTTCGTGGGGAAGGTTTACGCAAGGGATTCGTCAGCCATCTCTACGATGCCTTGACAAAAAAGGGAATCAACGCCTTTTACGACGCTAAGGAAGACAGAGGCGAATATCTAGAAAAACTATTGAAGAGGATAGAGGAATCGAGAATCGCTGTGGCTATCTTGTCCATTACTTACAACGAGTCATATTGGTGCTTGAGAGAGCTGGCGAAGATGAAGGAGTGTATGGATGGAGGAAAACTGGTGATTATTCCCATCTTCTACAAGGTGAGCGCATCCACCGTGAAAGACATGAGTGGACAGCTCGATGTGGCAATCAAAAATCTGAAGGGAGATGACGCCACGACGAAGAAGAAAGAGTGGGAAGAAGCTTTGAAGTGGATTCCCAGCTTAACAGGCATCAGGGTGAAGAAGGATAGGTAATTCATCTTACCCAAGTACTTGAGAATTAACTAAAGCTCAAAAATAAAAATAAAAATCAACATGTATTCTTAAATTTTCACAGTAGTGATTACAATTGTAGATAGATTTACGAAATTTTCATGGGAATTCAGGAAGGTCTTGATCTCATTAGTTATTTTTCTCACTCGTATTGCAGCAACGAGAGCAAAAAAGTCCAAAAAATTGTAGAGGACATTTACAATCGGCTGAAGAAAATTCAATCGAAGGGAAGTCTAAGGGACTCTGTGGATCTTTCAGATAATAACACTCGAGCTTCCTTAGAAGGCCAAAAAGATGCAACTTTTGGAATCAATCAACGCATACAGGAATTGGAAGATAAGTTGGATCGTACAGACAAGAAAACTCGCATCATCGGAGTTGTTGGGATGCCTGGAATTGGTAAAACCACACTGCTGAAAGAGCTCTATAAGAGATGGCAGAGCAAGTTTACAAATTGCGCATTCATTGATCAAATCCGTGAAAAGTTAAAGTCCTCGGAGGATTTACATATCTTGCCCAAATTGCTTGTAAACAAGTTACTAGCGTTGACTGAGTCAACCTTAGACAATGTGGAAGACCCATATGAAGTGTATAAGGTTTCACTACAAGAGTGCAGAGTTCTTGTCATTCTTGATGATGTTAGTAAAAGAGAACAAATAGATGCCCTTCTTGGGAAATATGATCTTGGTAAGAAACATGATTGGATTACAGAAGGGAGCAGGATTGTCATTGCAACAAATGACATGTCCTTATTAAAGGATCGGGTTCAAGGTGATCCTTACGTGGTCCAGAAATTGAACCACCAAGACGGCTTGAATCTTTTTAGCTATCATGCCTTTGATCAAGACAATCCTTCCGAAGATTTCATGGAGCTGTCAAAAGAGTTCGTTCATTATGCAAAAGGGCATCCACTAGCCCTCAAAATATTGGGTAGAGAGCTTCGTGGGAAAAAGAAAGAGATTTGGGATTCACAACTCATGAATCTCGGTCAAAGTCCCCGCCCTTATATTGGAAGTGTCGTCCAAGTGAGTTATGATGAATTGACTCCAGAGCAGAAAGAAGCATTTCACGACATAGCCTGTTTCAGATCGCAGGACAAGAATTATGTAAAATGTTTACTGGATTCATCTGAAGCAGTAGAGGTTCTCGCGAATAAGTTCTTGATTAATATTTGTGACGGCCGAGTGGAAATGCATGATCTACTATTTACATTTTCAAGGGAACTTGATCCTAAAGAATCCTCTCAAGGTGGTAGCAAAGAACAAAGGTTGTGGCGGCATGAAGACATAATCAAGGATGGAAAAATTAATGTACTGCAGAACAAAATGGTGAGACTATAATTTCCTCTAGAATTTTATTGATCAAAGCTTACTCTTTTTATCCTCTTCGCTAATATCATGTTGGCTATTGCTGTTATTCACACCAGACAGCTGCCAATGTCCGAGGTATTTTCCTAGATTTGTCTGAAGTGAAGGGCGAAACGAAATTACACAAAGATCACTTCAACCATATGACTAATCTTCGGTATCTCAGGTTCTACAATTCTCATTGTCCTCAGGAATGTAAAACTGATAATAATATTAACCTCCCCGATGAACTTAAGCTACCATTGAAAGAGGTTCGTTGCCTCCACTGGTTGAGATTCCCATTGAAGGAACTTCCAAAAGAGTTCATCCCGATTAATCTCGTCGACCTTAAGCTACCCTACAGCGAGATTAAACAGCTTTGGAAGAGTGACAAGGTGTGTGTGTTTTGTAGCATTTTTGCGTTAATATTTATCTGGAAAGTTTTTCTGATTGTCGGCTAATTAAATGTTTTGTTTTCACAGGATACATCATCCTTAAAGTGGGTCGATCTCAATCACTCGCGTAAGTTGTGCAGCTTGTCAGGATTATCAAAGGCTCAAAATCTTCAGGGACTGAACCTTGAAGGGTGCACAAGTCTCGAATCTCTTAGAGGTGTGGATTCAAAATCTCTGAAAACCCTCACCCTTAGCGGCTGCTCAAACTTCAAGGAATTTCCGTTGATTCCAGAAAATCTAGAAGCTTTATACTTGGATGGAACAGCAATAAGTGAACTTCCTGACAACGTGAAGAAGCTCCAGAGACTTATCTTATTGAACATGAAAAATTGCAAATGGCTGAAGAACATACCGACCTGTGTTGGTGAACTGAAAGCTCTTCAAAAACTGGTACTCTCTGGTTGTCAAAATCTCAAGGATTTTCCAGAAATCCACGAGAGCTCTTTAAAATTTTTACTTCTGGATGGGACATCCATAGAAACGATGCCGCAGTTACCCGCAGTGCAGTATTTATGCTTAAGCAGTAATAAGAAGATCAGCTGCCTTCCAGCTGACATCAATCAACTTTCTCGATTGACACGGCTGGATTTGAAGTATTGTACGAGTCTTACATCAATTCCAGAGTTACCACCAAATCTTCAGTACTTAGATGCAGACGGATGTAGCTCACTGAAGACTGTTGCACAACCGCTGGCCTGCATCACGCTGACCGTGCACCACCACTGTATTTTCAATTTCACCAACTGTGGTAACCTGGAGCAAGCTGCAATGGAGGAAATGGCATCGTATGCTCGAAGGAAATGCCAGTCACTATCAGATGCTCGTAAACACTATAATAAGGTACCTCTCTATATCTAACTCTATCTACATGTGGCTCTCTGTATCCCCTCTTTTGATTCTTATATTTCAAGGAAACTCCACAATTATGATATTCCTTTTCTATAATGTTGCAGGGTCTTAGTTCAGAGTCTTTGTTCAGCACTTGCTTCCCTGGATCTGAGGTGCCTTCGTGGTTTTGTCATGATGGAGTTGGATCTTTCTTGAAATTCAGACTGCCCCCACATTGGCATGAAAAGAGCCTCTCCGGGATAGCTCTATGTGCTGTTGTTTCATTTCCTAGTGACAAAGATAAAATCAGTGGCTTGTCGGTGGCATGCACCTTTACGATAACAGCTACAAAAAAGTCTTGGATCCCCTTTACTTGCCCAGTAGGAAGTTGGACTAGAGAAGGAGAAACGATTCAATGCAATCATGTTTTTATGGCCTACATTAGTTGCCCACATACCATAAGGTGTCTCGAAGATGGAAACTCTGATAAATGCAATTTTACAGTTGCCTCAATTGAGTTTACTGTCACAGGTGGGACAAGTAAGATAGGAAAGGTTTTGAGGTGCGGTTTGAGTTTGGTGTACGAAAAAGATAAAAACAAACATGGGATGATGGAGGACCAAAGAAAACTAAAAAGATCAAGAAGTCATGATAAACGGCCAAAGAAGAAGCGAAAAACCAGTAGGGGTGAAAATGTCTAGTGTCACTCAATCTTGTGGTGCAAATGTAACTCCAAGAATGGAAGATCTCCAAGAAAATGGTTGAAAACCTCCAAGGTGGGGATGATTGTGTTTCAGGTGAATCACATTCTTACACAAAACTCCAAGTTGTAATGAAGAAGATTGTGCACTAGTAATAATGGGGTTCAAGGCTGTGTATTTTCGTAGAGGGATACATATGCCATTGGTGGAGCAATTGGGATTGCTTTCTATGTAATGCTAAAGCATCTGCTTCAGCCAAAAAGCCCCTCTTTTACCATCAAGCCATTGGATTTGGCAAAGTGATTTTTGTTTACAAAAGCTTCCCTTTTACCATATTTTCATTTTCTTTTGAATTCAGTGCTCACAGGATGTCTTCTCAAGTTACAGAGCAGAAAAGGTAATCTTTTATTAGAGACCTTAATATGTTGTTTCTGGTTCAAGTTAATCTCAGTGTCTTGTTTGGTTATCTTTCGGGTATGACTCTGGTATTTTAAGTGTAAGACTTTTTTTACGGTTTAATGAAGCATTCTTTTTCATAATTCTCTCTCACATAAATAATCTGAAATGGCTAACTTTCACGCACGAGGATTGTTCTAACTCCTCTCGTTCTGTCAAGTACTGCCATGGTCGTTTGAAGTCTAGCTAGACTGTTGTCACTTGTCACCATTCAGCCCTCAAGCTGTTGTACCAGGTAAGGATGATCCCTTGGTTGTTTAATAATTTAGGAGAAAATTTGGGTTTCGCCTTCTGTTCTGTATGTAACAGAATGATTCCGCATCTTAATTATAAGGGTTACTAGATGAACCCGTTCTTGAGTGCAATCTGTTTTTGTTACCCTGCTCTGACTTGAGAGGGAATGCACCTTCTTGGAAAATCTAATGGTGATACTAGCCAAACACACGATTGAGCATGATGGAGCATCAAAAGTTTGCAAGAAAGATGCTGCATTTTTCTTTAGACGTTTGGCTTTGTTAGCGAGAGGCCCTTCAGAGACATTGCATCAACTTCTTCATAGACAAACTCAAGCCGATTGGCAAGATGTCACCAATATCTTAATGAGAATCGAGAAGTTAAGGATAATGGTGATTCATATCCTCCAGAAGGTACACTGGAATCGATAGGGCGCTTAGGACGAGCTTGTGAAGATCAAACATGGACCAGGGATTTCTCAAGGTGCATCTGAAAATGTAGTAGATCAAGCTTTGCTCTCAAGGTTCAGCATCTTTCGCAAAATGAAACCAGTCATTCTGAAACAACTCAGGGGAGAGTTCGACAACTAAATGCAGGGATCAAGAGATTGGAAGATGGGGTTGGCATTTAAATGTTTCCTGCAAGATTGGCTTGACCTTTGAGAAGAAAAGGAAAAGTCATTTTTAGTTCCTAAGATCTAAAAGCCTAAGATCTTTAGCTTGATATTTAACTCTACCTTTTTCTTTTGCCTCTTACACCAAAGAAGCAGGTCCCTTCCTCATTCATTTTCACTAACTGTTTAAGAAACCTTGAGTACGTTGCAAAGAATGAAATCATATTATATGCTGTCAATAAGAGCCAAATGTTTCAGACGCATTGAACCACCACAATGAGGTCTCTCTCTCTTTGATCAAAAGAAAAGAAAAATGTCTCTCTCTTATTTCCCAAAGCTCGATCCACTCTATCTCGCGATGTTCGCTGTTTAAAATTGTATTAAGTTATCTTTGGTTTACTTTGTAAAGTATAGCTTTGAAGCTTTGGTTGCCATTTGCTTTCCAGGAAGTGAAGATACCGCTTTGTCAAGTTACAGAGCTTCTAGATCAGTGTTAAAGCCAGAATATTTAATCAAACCAATCTACTTATAGCAAAACGCAGGCCTGTTTCATTTGTAAGAGGCTTTTATGTAAAAGTTCATAGATTTTTTGCCTCAATGTAAAATTTTATAGATTTTGCCTTACAAGTAACCTATCTGTTTTCAAACTGTCATAACTTTTTTTACCTTACTGATTACCTAAACCACCTCTTCCTGAGTAAAATAGACTCATATAAATTGTCAATGGCTATGACAACAGCTTTGAATTCCATCAATGGCAGTTCCAAATATCATTTGTTTCGTCTCTACAAACTAGTGTTTGAAATTACCGCATTGTTGTTTATCATCAAATTTTGGCTTGTCTATATGAGCACGGTTGCATTCACATACCAAAAAAAAAAAAAATTGTTTTTTTCTTGTTTTTTTTTTAATTAAACATACTGTCAATTATTTTATTTCTTCTTTAGAAAAATTAATCTAGTTGTTATATTTATAAAATCACTTTGAAATGTTTTATATTAAATTTTATTTTTAAAGAAAATTTATATTATTATTTTATTTTTTAACTATTTTGGGTATAGTCGGGTAATTGCTTTTTCGGATATAACAGATTTTAATATGGTATCATGAAATTCGAGGATATCAAATATGTGTCTACTCCTACACCAGAAGTGAAAAAATGATGGTTATAGTGTTGTTCACATAACTTATGATTGCTGGTGAATATTTACTAATACTTGGTGTATAAATCATAACATTAATTTAATTTGCATATGTGATCATGCCATAGCATATACTTGGTGTAACTCGCAATCAATTTTTTTTTTTGTTAAAGTGTTTTCTTCTTTTTCATATTGGATATAGCGGCTACATAGACATAGTGTTCTTAGAAAAAAAAACTTTTATATAAACATTTGAGTTACAACATCACATTTACTTATCAATGTTCTTAAACTCTTATTTTGATATTTTTTCACACATTGTTATTGTAAAAACTTTCAGAAATGAGTTATAGAAATCAAATTTGAAACTTTTTTAGCTTTTGCTCCAATAAAATATTTTGGAGATTTTTTTTTGCTTATAAAAACAAATGAACTAAACTTATTTTTACATCAAGTTTAGTTCAAAATCTTGGAAAGTCATAAGCTTACCGTGTTATTTCCAAAGTTGGGATACTTTGGCGATACTTTGTTGTTTTACGATATTATTTTTTCTTTCTTCTGTAACTTGCAAGAGAAGGATGAAGATGTCTGACTTTTAACGGAGAAGCCAAGGAGTAAGTGAGTCATCCTCACAGAGAAGGATCGATTTCAAGAAGGCATCATCAGTTAAGGAATTCCAGAAGCTATATTTAGCCGACTCTTTCTCACAATTGAAATTATGTTTCTCTTGAACCAGCGACTGTAGACAGTTAATTGCCACTCCATTCGGCTTAGGATTTTATTAGCTGTGGATCCTGTGAGATTAAGCAAGGCAAAGAGTACCACCTCCAAACTCTGTATTCGATTGCTTATTGTAGTCAGAATCGACCAAATAAACGTGATATCAAAGGAGAGGTGGGATCCAGTTTCGTTTGCTGAATTGCAGTGAAGGCATGTATAGTCTTTTTGGAGTCTACATTGCAGAATCTTGCCTTCAAATTTCCATTCTCTAATGGCCTGTACAAATTCTGGAAGATGTTTGATCTCAATGCAACCACGGAGATTTAGAATTTGGGAAGGCTCTAGATGGTCAATGACTAGTATGTTTGTGCATTCAATCTTACGTGCTTCCGAAGAAATAAATTTCTCCAAGTCTTCAATTTCAAAACTCTACAAAAACAAAAACAAAAAAATTGGAAAGACTGATCAATTAGGCAAATCAATATGATCAATATCGGCCCAATTGTTTCAAATTTCTATTGAAAAGTTAGAGAGAAATTATTCGTTTGACAAATGTAAAATAAGGATGAGAAAATGTTCAAGTATTCAGTCTGCGTATAAGTCAATAGAATGTTTCTTGGAAGTCTTTTCAAAACAAACCTAGTTTTGTAAATAATTTACAACATATATCAATATATAATACGGATAAATTATGAAAAAAAATCCAAAAAAAAATCTAAATTATTAAAGTAAGCCATATCTTTTTAAATTAAAAATATAAACCAAATTTGACATAGTTACAACTTACAACTTACAACTTAAATTAGTCCGGTCATGATCTTCTATATTTTTATAAAAAAAAACTTTTGTGTGAGATTAGATTCCTAATATGTTTGTGCGCCACAAACATAACATCTCTTTCACGTCTAAATTAATTTTTTTGTGAGAAAAAAAAAGAAAAGAAAATGATGAGTTTTGTAGAGCTCCCTTACCTTATATATTTCCCAAGGTTTATTAAGCACGTATTCTTGACCGAAATGGGGAATCCTTAGGTCACTAGACAGTGACTCAAGGACATGGCTAGAATTGTAGAGTCGCGGGAGATCCTTAAGATCTGATAGATAGTTGTGTGAGGTGGCACAAAGGGAAGACTGTTGCACAAAATTCAAATCCAAGTTTGGAGCCCCTACGTTACTCAGCGTACACTCGAAGGTGGGGCTGGCTATGTCAAGTGCCAGGAACTTCTCAAGATCATATTGATAGTTGTGTGCGGCGGTGAACAAGAAAGACTCCCTCAGAGTTATGGTGAAGTTCATAGAGTAACTAAACGAATCGTGGCGTATCCTTCCCAAAGTCGGCTCCATATTTACCGCCTTCCTCATCTCATCAACACATGAGCGAATAGCATAAGGGTTTCCATCACAACTTTCAATCGCTCTCACTGAAAACTTTAGACGTTCTTCGTCGATAACATCTTCCCCAAATAAACACCTTGTGAATAGCTTTAAGGAATCTTCACTATTTAGACCTTTGAGCTCATAAATAGCATTGACATGGAACTGCTCAAGAACTTTTCTATGTCTTGAGGTTATGATGAGTAAACTCCCTGGACCAAACCGATTAAACCCACCAAGAAAAGCCTCCGCATCTCGAGCACTTTGCACATCATCTAGAACGATGAGAACTCTTTTTGAACGGTGGCATGGCTCGGCATCTTGATTGTTTAGGTCAAAATTTTCCATTGGGATCTCTTTAAAGTCTTCATCAGACAAAACCTCAGTTATGTTTTCGTTGTTAACTCTGATGAAGTGAACAGCATCATAGCCACTAGACATTTTGCGAACGGCGGCTTCAACCAATGTCGTTTTGCCTATCCCACGCTTACCGAAAATGGCTAGAGTGCGACGGGCCCATGGTTGCATGCACAGCAAGTTTATTAGCTCTGGTAACACCTTGTGGACCCCAATTTGTTCTGTTGGATAGAGCTTCTCAAATAGATCTTGCACGATCTTTTCTATAAATTCGGATTCTTCTCTGCAAAAAAAATTTATTTATTGGTACTTCCATTTTATGTATTTAAGAAATTTATACATAATTAAATAAATAAACCAGTACTCAAAACATTAAGCGTCAGTATATATATCATTGCTAGGTTAAACTTCTCAAGATCTTCTAAAACGATAAATTCAAATTTCTATTTTATGTTGTCTGATAAAAATTTCTTTAATAGATTCCTAAAATCATTATTTTAGTTTGAACACACAATATCTTATAGTAAAGGGTTTTTATTAAGTAATCAACGTTCTAAAATGAATAAATTAAATTTTAAAATTAGAATACAGCTAAAACAAGGCATGTAAAATGTCATGCATATATATATATCCGAGATTGCGAGTGAAGGTCGAAACGCATTCCAGATTCTTTATATAAATATATATCTGGCGATTCTAAACCCAAACTCAAATGAATCTGAACATATTTTATTGCTATTTAAAATAATGGGTTATTTTGCAATAGAGTGTACAAGAGACCGTATACAAAGACTGTGTACATAGTTGGTGTATATTTATACAAAATGGGTTTTGTTAGATTCACAAAAAGATTTAAAAAATTAAAAGTTTGTTTTTATATTTTTTTGATATTTTATTTGTGATATATAAAAGAAATAAGAAAAAAGGAATAAAAGAGAAAGAGAGAGAGAAAAAGAGAAATCGAAAAAAAGAAGGAAAAAAGGAAAATAAAAATAATGGCATTTTAAGTAAATATGTGATATTTGAATGGGCCAATATGTCACGTAAACAGTATTCCCTCTGTTCGAATATATAAGAGTTTTTGGCTAAAAGCACAGTTATTAAAAAAATTATTTTTTGACCAAAATCATTATTAAAGAGGTTTTGAAAACATAAAAAACAACAAAAAGCATATATTTTTAATTATATTAGATTAAAATTTATTGAAAAGTTGCATAGATATTTGAAAACATCCTTATAAAATGGAACAACCAATTTTGGCTAAAACTCTTATAATTTAGAACGGAAGGAGTACCAAATAGTGGAAAGTACCCTAATAACTAATTGTAAATAGTACTGTCCCTTCCCAACCTATTACTTCTCAAAAAAACGTCATATACCCCATATTCACCCTAAAATAATTCACAAGGGATTGAAATTGTAGTGGGAGAAATTTTATTTTTTTCCTACTAGTAGAAGAACTTGTTAATTATAGATTGTATATATGAAAGGAAAAAAATTGATATAAACCTCCAAATCTTAACATCTTAAGAAAATAAATATTGTTGAAGCTGCATTGGCATACCTTTTTCATCATTATACTCATGGCCTTGTAATTTCATCGTTTGAACTAGCAAACGCCGCCACTTAGTCACCTGATCCACAGAAAATGAGTTTTCGTGCGCCGCAAATGCTTCACACCTCTCCATTTGTTCTTTTATGCCCGATACACTTACGTCGTAGAATACAGGAACCACCATATGACCATTTTCTTGCCGGAACTCGTGAAGCTTCACGAGGTTCTCTAGGCACGCCACAGAAAATGTGTAAGGGCCAGAGAAAATCACCAAAACAAGCTTAATACCCAAGAACCGACCGTTCTCTTGCTCCGGGCATGTTTTGTCAAGTAGCACATCGATCCCTCGGCGTTTTAAAGCCGCAACGAGGTAGCTATTGAAAGAAGAGGCAGATGAGTCATTGCTGTCAAAGATAATGTAAACGGTTTGCTGGGTTTCGTAGTTGTTATTCATTTGTGAGTTTGGAGTATCAAGGGGAAAGATATTACGTCCGGTAATATATAGTTAGAAGTTAAATAATAGGATAACACAAATTGAAAATTTTTAGTTTTTTTGTTAAAGAACAATTTTTGAAGGTTCTAGGAAAGAGTGCATTACCTCCATAACTAGACTACCCCTTTGTATTAATAGTTCTTTTGGATATAGACTTATAGTTTCTGATTTTTAATGAAATGGTTGTTATTTGTTTTGTTAAAAAAATGGATTGGTTGTTACAAAATGATTTTAAAAGATTAAGAAGTTACCAGAGGTTTTCATCACTTTCCACGGCTTCCTGGTTAGTTCGATTCCCTTCACTGTTTTTGGGAACTGATCGGTAGGTCCGAGTAAAAAATCCAGGAACCAGACAACAATATGGAAAAACTGGTAAAACCCGGCCCGATTAAGGTGATCATGAAAACATTATAATTCAATCATAGGCCTTCCTCTGAGGACTAAAAAATTAAGGGTGCTGGCTTCTTTTCTCGTCGTCTGTTTAATGGAGGCCAGGAGACAAACATGGTTTGTGACATCATCTTCTCAATCTATATATCACCAATCTTGTCTCCTCAGACTGTCATATAATCTATCCAGTAAATTAACCTTGTATATTCTCTATGTCATCGTTCTCGTTGCTTGTTTTTCTTTGGCTGTCAGTTCTTATTATTAACTTTTTTTTTCTTAAAAGTTCTTCTTATTAACTTATTCAGATTTTGTACTTTATTTAAAAAAAAAAAAGCTTGTTCAAAGGAGAAAGATGATAAAAAGTTTATTATCATCTTTGACCTTTGAATAAGCTTTTTTTTTTCTTAATTAATTGAATAAGCTACATATACACCGATACACATAACTAAAACAATATTTACTTAACTTACTTTATTAGAAATATATATATTTCAACTTGTTAACTTATTATAACATCTTCTTGAAATAATTTTGTTTTCATACTTATTAAATATATATATATATATATAGATGTATACAATATATGGTTTTGAGTCATATTTGACGATCTTTTCGATCTCTAGGCAGAGCCATCTCAGACTATTTGTAGGCCTTCTTAAAACTTTTATTAAACGTATATTTTATGTGGTAAAATAGTTCTCAAAAAATTATAGACTCATTTATATGTATATTTATTTTTATTTTTTAAATTATAGACCTCAATTTATATATATATATTTTTAAAATTATAAGCCTTAATTTATATAAATATTTAAAATTTTCTTAAATAATTTTTTTTTATAATCAAGACTCTGTTCAACCGCTCTACGCCTCTACCACATACTAGACAGTCTTCTGAAAGCTAAGTGTAAAATGTTTGTTGTGGGTTGAGAGCATGTGTAGCTATAAAACGAATTATGTGGTAGGAGCTTTCAACTTCCTTCGAGTCTGGCTTGGCTTACTAGCTCCATGAGAGTTTGGCTAGCATTCCCGTGGGTGGTAGAATCTACGAATGGAGGCACAAAAAAAAGAGTGACAGATATTGCTGTTACAAGGGATGATCGCTTTCAATCTTATGTGGCGTCAGATTTCCCACTTTGTCTAGGAGATCTTTTGGATCTTACAGTGGAAAATGATCCAGTAACCCAGTGACAAAAAAAAAAAAACTTTAATTCTCTCTTTTTAGGTCGGGTTTTCAAACAAGAAATTAGTTCCCTACCTCCCAAGTCCCAACATGGATTTAAAAGGGGTAAGTGGAACCCCACGAATTAAAAGAAACTCTTTCTAATGTAATAGACGTATCGCCAAGATCCAAACATGGTTTGTCTAATAGACGACGATCGGAAAGAGTGGACCATTTCTGTCTCTTACTTAATTTTATAACTATTTTTAAAATAACTCTCATTCATTCTTTAATACTCACCAGGAGAGTACCCACGGCTACCATTGGAACGTTTTTAATTTCATATTTTTGTGTTTTTGTTTTCTAGTTTTTATGAGAATGTGAGAGAGTTTTATATGTGAATGTTAATGTTTTAATATCATACACACATAAATGGTTTGGATTACTATCAGTTCGATTTTGTGATGTACGCTTCCGTAGTAGATAAAAATTAAGTTAGTAACAAAATGTAATATAAAATATAAACTAACTATTTTTGGTTCTACAAGTTCATTATAAACATATTTTCTTAGAAGAAACCCCCTGCTTATCATGTCTTCTTGGATAGTAAAGGAAAATATGCTTATTTTATAATATCTAAAATTTAAAAACCATTCTAAATTCTAAATGTATAAAAAGATGGTTATATTTAGAATATTATGAAATATCAGATTTGTCTTTCGTAAATTTGTGAAAATTGATATGCATCTTTATCGACAAACCCACAAATTACTATAACATTTCACTTTTAATTCATTTTAAACATATTATCAAGTTGAATCAAAATACAACTTTTTAAAAATACCACTATTTTCTGTCTTTTTTTAAAATATAATTTTTATACATTTTCGTAAGACCATTTATAAAACTACAGATTTATAAACTTGTGAAAACATGTTATAAAACTATTTATAAAATTTTATAAGATTTCATAAGATTATGTTATAAAAATTATAAATTTTTAAATGTTATAAGAAATGTTATAAAATTTTTAAAAATATTGATTATAAATGTTATACATGTAAAAACATGATAATTTATTAAATATTAAAATCATAAACGTAAAATTAACATGTTATCATTTAATAACATGTTAACATAAAATATACGTAAAATATTATTTTTTATTTAAGAAATTTTAATATTTATTAAGTTAGCATGTTAGTAAAAAATATAATACATGTGAAATATTATTTTTATCGATAATGTAAACTAATAATTTTAGATTTTTTTTTAAAAAAAAGCTTTTTTGGGTTTATTCTTGAATCTAAAAATTTATTATTTTAATTTTTGGAACTTTAAAACATTGTTTTAAGACTTTAAAAGATTTTTAGAAATTTCTTTTTGTATTTTCGAATTTTTTAAAATATTTTATTTTATCAAAAATTTAACGGATATTACTTTTAATCAATTTGTGGGTTTTAAATAGATACAATTTAAAATTTTTGTATTATAATGGGAAAAAAGTAGTTGTTGTATTTTCTTAGATATCCAAAAAAAATTATATTTTAGTGGAAATCGATAATTAGTTGGTGTATTTCTATGAAATTGTTTCTTAAAAAATTAACCAATTTTCTAATATCTACAATAACGTAAGTTGTTCTTGATTTTACCCAGTATGAATTTTACAATACCACTAGGCATAATTAGACTAACATGTAAAATTATTTTTAAATTTCAATATCTATTCACGATCAAAATACTTTGTGCACTAGTTCTACCCAACCTGTATTTAGTGATATACCGTTTATATATTTTTTCCACTCCAAGCTAATTCAAACTTAGTGCCATATATGTAAGGGATCCTGCAACTGGTGTTTTCTTTAACTGGGTCTTAAAGAAAATCCCTGACCTCCGGCCCTTATGCGAAATCAAAATTAATCAAATATCTCCTTACCTAATAAACGACTATTTATATACTATATTCTTACCTATAATATAGAAAATTAGGTATATGAGAGGGAATATCTTTGGATCGATTTGATCCAGTCTCATATCTTGAATATATGTTTTACAATATGAAGTTTATTAAGTTTACAAGATAATTTTGTGATAAGCAAATGATATGATATATAATCTGTTTTTTTTTTGTTAAAACTATGATATATAATCTGTTTAAACTATAT